>RDPX01000048.1:1016540-1085295 GCA_003991215.1 Morbakka virulenta
GCTGGGCCTGAAATGACTTTAACACTTCGGGATCTTTCAGCCGACCCAAGTCGAATTTTATTCTCATTTCTGGTTGGCTTTGCATCTTCTTCAATTTTAACTTCATGGTCATCAGAACCAAGTCGTGGTCACTGTGGATACAAGCACCAGGATATGTACGGGTTTTAGCTAGGTTGACTGATGATTGATAGGACTTTCTGATTAAAGAGAAGTCGATCTGGTTGTGGTATAGATTGCCTGGAGAGTGCTATGTGGTCATTCGTGGTGGCTTGTGCGGGTAAAGTGCGTTGGTAATCACCAGGTAGTTGATGAGGTCTCTAAGATACAGTTATATTATCAAATGGCAAGATGAAAAATAAAAACCAGCCACTTAAATAAACCAATAGGAGAATATGGTAGCGCCATTAAAAGCGAACTGCAAGGACCAAGAATGCAGGTATTGAAGCTAACCAAAACAGAAAAGATAAACCAAAACATAAATGGGAGAAAAACATTGCAATGACGTTATAACAGGAAGAATTACCATACCAAAGTGTAAGAACTGGTCGGGAAAATGTATTGAACACATACAACTATGTAGACCTCTTGAAATTTCATTGTTATTTACGAGTCAGTAAATTGGTCAAAAAGAGCTACGCAAGTTAGTTTAAGAACATGAATAAAAAATGAAACATCCAGAACATTTTCGCAGACTCATCAAGATAAGTAATGGAAAACTACTGCTGGAACGAGGAAAAAGAAGCAAGGTTGTGTGAACCTGGCAAGTTACGTTCCAGGATTGTCTGAAAGCACGTATAAAATACCCTCAAAACGTCCAAGCTTTGGCCAACGATTGGCCATACTGGAACCTTTTTACCGATGTCCGGGACCAAGGGTCTGACTTCCAAGGTAAGGAAAAGTTAGGAGTCGGCTTAAAAAGGGCAAAGTTAAGAAAGAATAGATAAGATGCTCAGGGTAAAAACTGAATTCGACATAGTTCAGGCAGCCCTGAACGATTGCCGTAAGAATCCATAGGGCAACGGATCAAAACACGGTCGCATATGCAAGAATTACCGTAGGAGCAGAAAGAACTTGGAAAATGTGCTCAAAACTTGAAGGAAAAAGCTCAATTATAGGAACAGAAATGAAAAAAAAATTAAAGAGAAAGTGGAACAAGAGATTCCATGAATAGGATTGCAACATCCAAAACAGAGTGAGACTGACCGCCGATCGGATCTAATGTTATCAGTTACCAGTCAATTTTTCATAGAAAGAGGCTGGGTACGAATTGTGTAAGCAAATTAAACGTGTTTAGATTCCCCTTTCTATAGGAGGGAACAGAAGTTTTAAAGCCTTTAGAGCTTCATTTCTGGGCTGTGGTATTGAAGGCCCATCACCACCAATGTACAAGTTACATTTGTTACGACAACCCCTGCCTGATAAAACTTACTAACTATTGAAAGCCTGGGCCATTCTGCTGCTGTACAAATTAGTGGAATGAGCAGATCTAAAAAATACTAAGCAAAAAAGGATGAAAGGCTTTACGTTTTAAAGAGCTCTGATAATTTTTAACTAGTAGAATAAGTCAAGAAGTTTACCACTCTTCTTGACGTAGCTGTGCATAATTTTTATGCAGCAGGAACACATGACAAACTAGGTTAAAGGAACTCTATACAAAAGTTTTTAACGCTGAAGGTGGTTATAATATTTCAATACTGGGGTGGCTTTTGGAAAAAAAGAAGGGAAACGTCGAGATCTTTAGTACTGGAATTATTAAGAGGCTGAACTCTGAAGAATAGAAGCAAAGACATTTTATGTCCTAAATACAAATAGGTAACACTGAATGTTGGAAAAGCAAAACATGGCGTACTTTGACAAGACAAAAGCAGAACAATTGAGAAATACAAAGGTGGAATGTGTAGTATATTGTACAAAATATTCGTTGCGGAAATGTCACAACTTTTAAAAGGTTACAGTGAAACAGTCAACTCAAAAGCCAAAAAATCCAACGAAAATATCTAATTTGGGCCCAGCCGGTACAGAAAACATGTAAAACAGGTGGAAGAATGGAGGTAAAGTCGTAAAGGTCTTCCTCACAAAAAGAACAAAGTTACCAAAAATATGTGGCCAAGACGAAAAGACAACATCAAATCTGAGAGCCAAGACTAGAATACGTCATTATGATGGAATAATGCGTATCTTTGAGTGGGCATAAAAGAGATGAATGAAAAAACCATCCACCAACAAGTATGAAGTATGAAGCAAAATCCATTGCAGCCCCTCGACCCATTATTTCTGTGGACTCCGCGGAAAATCAACCACCACGAATGCACTTCTAGAAATACCAGCACCTAACCAAATACTAAAAGTGATATTGCTGGAGCGCTTATTTAAAAAATGGAAAAAAGGGGAAGTAGGGCCCGTTTACCTTCAGACTAATCATGTGACGACATTTGACATATGCTAAAAAAATTCCCGATAGGACGCTTGTGTTGTAGCAATCCTGATAATTCTTTCTGCATTCGCGGGAGGCAAATAGGCATTGGCAAATCATTACATTACCAAGCCTTGCAAGGAAACTGAACATAACAATATATATAGGGATTGAATATGGTCACCTTTGTGGTGTGAAGTTGGAACTCTAGAGCACCCATATCTTGACTGATACGTTTAGGTTTGATCTGGGAAGGAGAGATAGTAAAAAGGGGTGATCCATACTAATTGTAAAGGCTTAACTTATCCTACTCCATGTGTAACTCGGTATGAGCCAGATAAACCAGAACTTCTGTTTGATAAAAAAAGTACCAAACGATGTTATTGAAATGAGTAATAAAGACCACCCAGTCACAAATATTGTACAAAAATGGCGCTCAAAACATAAAAATCAGACAATTAACACACAATCTATACACATAAATACATATAAAGTTGGATCCAAAGAAGCATATTTGGTACTATGTGACGGTACATTGCATACTTCCGTATGATTGGAGAAGGAACAGTTACTATGGGAATTAGAAAAAATTTGACATACCAGCTATGACTGCGGGAAGATTTGTGTGCTGTCCTTTGTTCAAGAAAAGACCCCTTTGTCACTGTGAGGGATCAAGGAAAGAATTCCTCGTCATATACCGCACAATTCGTTTTACAAAAACAGGGAATTCAGTCAATGGAGCATGTGTTTAAGGCTGCAAAACCAATTCCACAGTCAGTCTACATGAATGACAACAAAGACTCCGTACAAGACGATTAACCAGGAACTAAGCTCATAAAAGAACCATCCTAGCTTTGAAAAAGAAGGCAACATAACTGCAAGAGGGTAGCTATCTTAACCAAGCAACAGTCTTTAAAGAAATACAAGTACAGGCCCATAATCATACAGGGAAAAGCAAAGAAAGACATCTTATCAAAACTAAGAACGTCGGGGGTTGCTCCGGTATCAGAAGATATTGCTTTCAACTTCAAAGCAGTGGCTCCAGCTGAAGACTGTTGTTAAAGAGGGCATTGTGGTTCCATTCACTTGTGCTATAGCACTAAATACAGTTCAAGTCAGGCTACTACCCCACAGCATATGCATGTCAGGACCTAAGAACAACGGAGACAAGCTATCATCTGTTTCAGAAACTTATATTATTTAGACAAAATTCGAACGCAGAGGGCTGCAATGAAAGGAAACGTGGAATTATTTACAGAACTTCAAAACTAAAGGTTAATGTTATCATGTTTCCTGGATGCCAGGATTTGAGTTTATTTGATGGTTACAATTACCTTATCTGCAGCAGCTAATAGTTCATCGGCCATATTTTCCAGTTGTGAAGTTGCACCTGTGTAAATGTACTTCAGCATTTCTTTCAAAACGTCTGGTTCTAGGTCTGATATTTGGACAACACCTTTGTTTGTTTCCTCCATTTGGTGACTAAACATAGCTGCAAAAACACGTGATCGCGCGGCAAGAATTGCCTTATGAACAGGAAATTCTTGATCTCCGACTATAAGCGTAATGTCACTAAAGTTCCCCTCTTCAAGTAAATTGTGAAGATCCGAGGAAAGATTACATTCTGTAACTTTAAGTCCTGCCATGACAGACTGCCCAGATACATTTACCGAGTCAGCAACAACACTAACCTGTGAAGGAAGTAAAGGTGTTGTAAATCAAACATATGGGCATAACAAATTGGTAAGAATCCCCAATTATATATGACCATTGAATCTTCATATACTAAAGTTTCTTAGATAGTCTATTTTTGTTAAACAGAGAACCTAATTTTAAAAAAATAAGAAAAGTAATGGAAAAATAAAATAATTAAAAAAGTACTCACAGCTTAAATGAGCAAACAGGTTAAGAGAGCAAACCAGCAATAAACTTAGGAATTTCATCATTCTGGAGCCGCATTTACATTAGAGGAGATCAGTAAAATAAAACAAAGAAACGTATTCCAGCATTATTATGCCAACAATAATTTATAACCCCTCGAGAAAATCGCTAAAACATTCTCAAAATGAAATCCTAACCCAAATTGAACATTTCTAAAAACTCCTTTATTGTAGAATTCTTTTTGAATTTACCAGTTGTCTTATTTCAACAAGAAGGCCAACACAACCTTAGATCTTAGTGCTCAGAGCTCCTTAATATTTTAAAAAACTTTTGCTCAATATGTTTTTATGTGATTTTATTTGTTTATTGCACCAGAAAGTAATCTTGTACGACAATTTTGGTCTTATAAAAGCTTTCAACAACCATGAAGTAAATATTGAAAACAAAACTCGGCTGTTTCTTAACTAAAATTTTCCCAGTAAGACCTTCAAAAAGTTTTTCAAAACCCATAAAATGGTCAACCCACCAATTTCAATTCAGTAATAAGTTTCTTAAGTGGGGATGGGGTGGGGGCCAGGAGTTCTTTCAACTTTTAGTATATTCAAATTCTTCTATATGAAAAAAAAGTTAATTTTGCCTTCTATATGAGCATCTGCCCCCCACAAAATGGATATGGTATTTAATTGTTAATCATGGAAAATCACAAAATGGTAGGTATTTTCCAACCCTCTATTTGTTAACATCATTGTTTAAATAGTGATTAGTTGGTAGACGTGTTTTTTGTAAGTGCTTGCGAAAAATCCTTACACAAAAATGAACGTGCTTTCACTCTTGGAACATGCCTTGACAAAATAATACATATATTTTAAAAGATGCACTATTGACTAAGAATAAATTGATAAACAGTGCTTGCAGGACTGATATGAGTAGATGCTCCTATAAAATCACTATGATTCAAACGAACAGATTAACGGTAATAGTAAACTTTCCAAAGCACGTAATCTCTGCTTTCCTCTAATACTCTTCCTTTCCTAATGTCCAGTAAGAACCCGGGTTTACAGCCTCTGCTTCTTCATTGTATGTCTGAATAACCAAAGTTATTATTTCATTTAGGGGTTCGTCTGTTTGATCTTGAACGCATTTCCAAATGTTAATATATTGTTAAACAAATTAACTCGTACCTCGCAGAAAATTGTAAGCCTATCCTCGGGTAGTAAACCATTTGTTTCGTCCATAAGAAAATCCCGTCGAATGAATTTCTTGAAGCCCCAGTCCTTTCCTTGAACAAATCTGTATGCTCGCTGGCTTTCTGAAAGAACGCAATTACAAAAAATAATCTGCTGTGATATTTCAAAAATAAACAAGTCAGAAGTTTAAAATCCTGCAGTGTTAACTCAAAATAATGCCGTTTAAATTCTTTGCAGTGTCCGTCGAAGATCAGTCATGACCTATGAGGGTCACTCCAAAACCTAACAGAACCTAACACTAACTTTACACACTATCTACCAAAATCATGTAAATATGAAATTGAAACATTGCTTAACCTCCAAAACAATTTAAGAGTGACCCACTCTTTTGGGAAAAGAATTCGATTTTCAGCAATTCCATGAAGAGGTCTTGCCAGTTTTTTTATTGGAATCTATTTACGATGCAACTAAGTAACATGTGTAAATGTCTTTAGTGTTTCTGCAGCAATAATTTAGCCTTCTCGATGTTCTACAATATTTTAAGTGAATTACTCGTTCTGTTGCATCAACAAATGCCCTATCCACTTTCTTCAGCAGCAACTTACCAGTCTAGTATAAGCCGTTTTTCTTTTCCATCGATATTCAATTGAGTCCGAACTACAAATACAGTAATGTCTCAGCAGCAGTGTATCTTACTTCAACCTAATGACGTCAAGTCTCACCATCACCTATAGTTAAATCTTACTTACCACTGAAAAGGAGTACAAAGTATATCTTCTTAACCTCTTCCCTTACACTTCTTAATGTTGCTAACATGATTTTAGTGCCCAAATTGATTCTGAAACAACAGGCAACTACCAAAATTGTTTTTCATTCAAATTACAATTGCTACATATACCTTGCTATTAATAATAGGCTATGGGCATGTCCCAAAAACAACAGAACAACAATGTTCAATAGAGAAAATTCAGTCCCGAAACATTACCAAAATAAAAAAGAAGCAAAACCTGTGCAAAACAGCAGGTCAGTACCTATCTCATCCAATAATAACACTGATACTTTCTAATAAATTAACTCTGCAACTTATGTTTCAAAGTCGTCCAAATTTGTAACCCTGATTTACCTGTGGTGATATTACTGAATGAAAAAAATCGAAGCTTTACTCTTCATTTTACCCTCATACAGGCGATGGCGGAGCAAAGGGGGGCTGATACAAATATCGGGGCTGTCAGGTCTCCTCACAAAATTCCTCATATGAATATTCATTCTGAGCTTTATTGTTGTTTCGCCGACATACTGTTGTCCACATGTTTGACAGGAGAATAGAAATATAAGATTTTCAGAGGAACAAGTAATAATAGATTTATCAGAATTTAGGCATAAATATATTTTGTGACATTGCTAGTAACTGTAGATGAAAAAGGAACGCGAGGGCAGGTTTTACAGCGTTCGTTAGTACATTTTACTGCCAAAGTATCTGTTGAGTGTACATATATATATGGATCACTGTAAAATTTCGTATCTGATGTGAAAAAATGGTCAAAAGTAAAGAGGAATGAAGCAAGTGGTATAACAAGAAAAAGGAACAAGAACAAGGTAAATAAAAAAAGTACAAGCAACTGACTTAAAACCTCTCTTAATTCTCCTTAATAATGTAAAGGACCGCGACCGGTGGAGATATGTCTAATATAAGAAAAGGAGAAAATATAGAAGAAAATGTAGAAGAAAATATAAGGGAAAATCTACTTTCAAAACTGTCACCTAACTGGATAAACTTACTTACCCATGGCCTTCGTTTCTTCTCTTTTGGCATTTAAAATTGAGAACTTAAATTTAGCTCTGACCTCACTTTTATTGCATGATAATAGCAGAAGATAGAGTGAAAGGTAATCTTTGCTTTCCTCGTCTAGTCCTTTGGGATTCATTCTGAGACACCTAAAATAAAGAGCGCAAATATACAAAACAAAAACCAACTATATGAAAACTACAATCATTATGTTTACTTTAGATCGGCCTATAAAAGGTATGAAATAGGTATGTTGAATCTGTTGCGATGTACAAATCTAACAAATCATGAGCTTGTAAGGAAAAGGTAAAGGGAACAAACTGATAGCAGTCAGTATGTGCTTTGGTCAACCTGTACAAAAAATAATAAGAACTGAGACAGAAATGCTTCCCGTCTTAGACCAAGTACTGTAATTCGATGAGAAACATAATTTAGTCAGTTGGCCGGTTGTTACATCAATTCCGTGCAAAAGCAACAAAATAATGCACAAAGGGTACCTTGAGCACGGGTAAATTGACAAAAACTTAACGTATGGTCCTCAACAATGAAGCCACCATTAAGGAATTGGAAAAAGAAGAAACATATAAGCACCGTGGAATCAATTATGGCAGTGGCATATATCACTCGGCTGAGAACGAAGAGATCAGTACAGAATATTACAGAAGATTAAGAACGGTTCTTAAAAGCAAACTGAATCCTGTTACTAAAATTGACGCAATTAGTACTGTAGCCATACCATTCGTTACAAACAGCTTCAATATAAAAAACTGAAGACCTGAAGAAATCAAGAATCTTGACAGGAAGACTACAAAGCTCTCTACCAGGGAACGAATACACCACATGAAATCAAAATGAAGAAACAATGTATTTATCATAATCATCTATTGACAGAGGCCTAATACAGCTGGCAGCAACTTGTAAGTCTACAAAAACTAGCTTAGCAATATACTTACAACAATCTGAACCTTCTCCCCCTGAGAAAAGTAAACCAACATGAAGAAATTGAAAAGCTATATTTGGTAAAGAAATTTGCTGATAAATTCAAATAAATGCACAAAAAACTTAATATTACGGAAGGCACATAAAAAACCTCAGTGAGTCTGACTAAACTTGTAACGAGAGTGAAACAATAACCCAAGTGCCAAGCAAAAGAAAACATCAAGATGACAAGGAAAAGAAGAAAAGCTCTCCATAATACAATACCCAACTAGAATAAGGAAAGTTGAAGTAGACTATGAAAAAGCAAACAAGTGGCTAAAAGGAACTGGATTAAACACTGAAATTGAAGGCCTAATAACAGCAGCTTAACACACAAATTTAAGGGCCAATTTGTATCCCCATAGAATCATAAAAGACAAACACGACCTACTGTCTAGATTACGTTATCAGTATGATGAAAGAATGGACCATATACTATCTGTATGCCTAGAAGTTGCAAAAATAGAGTAAATTAAATGGCATAACAATGGCACGTTTTACATGGTCTGTAAAATATTAAAACACTATAACATCAAACAACTGATAAAACATCAACCAGAAACAGTAAAAAAAATGAAAAAGTATGAATCCTCTGGTAAGGGGTCATTCCACATCCTTAGAAAAATACTGTCGATCAAATGAAGACAAAGAATCTGGACTGGATCTGGCATTAAGGGTAAAAAACCCTAGAAAAATCAAGAAGCAGTGATAATTATTTTAAACCTTCACATGGCTTTTCATTTTTAAACAAAACATTCATCTTCTCTTAAAGAAATCCAAAGGGCAAGTCTTGCTAGCAACATCACATATTTTAAGGGAAAGTTTATTCTAAACCTTAAGAAATAACTGGCCTTTAAACACTGGGGTGAAAGTTTGGTCTTAGTCTACTTCGATCTTGTTTTACATCAGAATACACAGAAGTCAAAAATACTAATGTTATGTGAGCACACTATCAAACTTGAAAAGCCTTCTAAAAAACGAAATGGAAACAAACAGGAATCAAACAAAAAGAAAAGTTCCAAGTGACCTTTTTTTCACATTTTGTATTTCAGCATCTCAAAGATAAAATGAATAAAATCACATCAGAATTCACTGGAAATCATATAAATATGCAAAACCTGAAAACAACTTTATTATGAAAAAGCAACAAATTTTCTACATACCATTTCATTTTATCATTTGCTCCTGCAGAAAAAGTTGAACTTTTCAGTGTCTCTCCCATTTCTTCACGACAAAAGCTGAAATTGTTAATAGTCCACATGTACGAAAACTTTATGACCTTAACATGAGTGTAACACCAATTTTCTGCTACTGGGGTGGACATTTTCGAGTGAATGTCAATGGTTGATGTATCACTGGGCTGCTCCATACTGTCCTGAAAATCTAAAAAGGAAAAAAGTTTGAAAAAAGTGATGATATAAGCAAATATCTTGAAAAAAACAAACTTTTCCCTAATGAAAACAAAACCATGAGATAGGGTTAATAACATTTTGACTAAATTTGTGACACAGGCCTTACAAATTATTTCTGCATCAAGTATGTTGTTTCTTTTGTAGAAAAATTCTGCAAGCTATATTCAAACTTTCCATATAAAACAATGTGCTTCATTTAGTTGCCTTCCCACAAGTAAAAGCAGTAATACAGTAAGTTAGTGACATTCAGTTTTCAGGATTGGTGTAGCCTACCTATGTTTTACGTTTTAGCATGCTCTGTACAAGTACTACCTGCTAAACCACTGCTTTGTCATATCTACTTTTCTACGAGAGCCTTTTGCAGCAATTCCACATGGTGTTGATCAGTACTTTTATTAGATGGACTACTGGAGAAAAGATCATTTTGAAGCATCTGGTGCTTAGTGTCATCTACTCTATCTTAATAAATCATGTAGAAATCATAATGCTGGCAGGTGATATAGAGACCAAGTTTTGTTTTGATTCCAGAACATGTTGCATATGCAAGATGGTATTAAAATGTAAACAACTCCATGGTGCAGTAACATTAATTATTTTTACAGAAAAATGGTATAGAAGCTCTGCAATATCTGGTTTTTTTATGTATAAATTAAAAGCTAGATAACCAGTAAATATCAAGATCACATATGACAGACCAAAAGCTTTGATACTGGGGGCATTGGTTGATATTCTCAGCATATTTGTTTAAGTTCCAAATGTATGTTACCTACTCTCTCTACACATGGTTGAGAAACAATGTACTTGATTTGCTGGAATGCAAGAATCAGACAAAGTAGATGCTTCTGGTATACTAGGTGTCATTGATAACATGCTGAAAGAACACATATTCATCAATGGCATGAATTCAAAGGTGGTTAACTGTAACTTTGACAGAGCTAGTGTCACATCTGACTGCAGTTATGGTGTCTACAATGATGCAAGAAAAACAAAGAGTGTCAAATACTTTGAAGAAATGCAAGACATCTTAAAACATTCCTTTGCTCTTTACAACAATTCATCTAAAAAATGAAGAGAAATGTAACAGGTTTCCCTTCTTGCCAAAGATATTTTCAAACATAGATGTAACAGATGTAAGAACTTTATCATGTCATGAGTTGTGAGCTTTTTTCCAAGCTACATTTTGAGAGATACTTCACCCATCATCAGGCTGATGATGGGGGAAGTGATAATGGGAAAAGTATCTCTTGAAACATAGCTTGGAAAAAGTTCATGACTTATGACATGATAAAGTTCTTAAATCTATGGCTTCCTCTGAGTCCATAAAGTTCAGAATTTTCAAGATTATTGATGAAACATATTTTCAAACAGTTTGGCAGATGAAAACACATCAGATGGATTGCTTCAAGGCACCATCCTCAAGATGACATCAGTTAGTCCACCTGAAAAAAAGGCAGGAATACTTATAAAGGAGAAATGTCACCTTCCTGAGATAATGTAGGCTAAACCAGGGGGAAATATGCATTGTTTAATGGGAGTTAACTAAATCAAATAATAGTATTGATAAAGTATACAAAGTTAAACAAAGAGAAATGTTGGAGATCACTAGAAGAAAATTAGGCTCCTCACAATTTCCACCTATTCCCACCTATTTGCACAACATTTTAACTCTAGACCAATTGTAACACAAGAATACCTGGAGCAATGCTTTTCTTATCTTGAAAAAAACCCCTTACCATTGCACACTGTTTGCACTGAAACCACTGTTGCTGACTAGTCAAGTCTGTGATCATGTGTGATCATGCATATAAACAACTGTGTAGTATCTATTTATTCCAACACAAACAATATTTTGGTTCTTGTGGAAACAATGGTGACATTTTCCTTGACAATGGCTGCATGAAAATGACAATTCACTTTAATGAACAGGGAGGAAGAGTCTTCACACGAGTCTTGGTAACCAAATCTTGGTAGATAAACTTGGCATTTAAGTTGATGGTCCAGTGCTCAAGGAGTTCAATGTTAACCTAGCTCAAGACACTTGCAGGTCATAAAAGTACAGGACTACCTGGTCCACAGAAGAACACTGTCACTTGCACACTTTTACAGGACAAACATATGGGAAACCTGGAAAGTGCAATGATTAACATTTTAACAATTATTTAATTTAGACTACATTAAATGCAATAATAAGCAATTTACATTGCTAATATCACTAGGACTTTTGTTTGTTTTCTTTTTTGGTAATAAATCAAAAGAGCTTTGTTTCTAAAGCCTTCTTACAAAACTTTGGTTCTTCAAAATTATGATAGTGTGAGGTTATTACAAATATCTTAGTTTTAACAAAATTGGTATTCTCAACGTAAAAATTAGAACTTACATTTAAATTATCAATCTGGCAGCAATTATCAGCCAGATCCAAAACAATTTTTTTCATTTTGTGAATGCATAACAAAGATAAAAGTACCTGGATTAAGTATTATCTGTGTCTTGTGCAAAAAAAATATGACTAGATTTTCCATATGCTAGACTACATGATCCATATGCCCATTTTATTACCCAGCATACATACTCATACTGATTCAAAATAAATTTCCACACCCTTGAGTAAAATCACTTATTCCACATACATAGCAGTGTTATCATATATATATATATATATATATATATATATATATATATATATATATATATATATATGTGTGTGTGTGTGTGTGTGTGTGCTTATTTATATTGGGCAATGGTTCAATAACCTGATCTAAGGGTGTGGTCAACTTTTCATTAATGTGGATCACCTCAGATCCAGCTCCCCTAGCTGGCAGCACTTGGTTAGTCCTTTGCTTAGGGTAAAGCAATAGCCAATGGTGGACCCAGTAGAAAACTAGCAGGAAAGTCAGAAAAGATACAACTTCACCTGATGCCATTTAGGTTATGCTTCTTTAAGCAAAAGTTGGCCCACCACATATACCTATACATTAAGCTGTGTCTGCTAGGGCATGTGGTTATAAAATGCAGCTCCAAAATTCTGACATAATATCACTACAAGAAGCACATGCAACAAACAGCCCAAAGAATACCATAAGTAGTATAAGCCTATGAAAAAAAGAAAGCCCTCATGGAATTATGGGAAAACTTGATTTTCATTAGGACAGACATAAAATTCCTGATGATCACACATATCTGAGGTTTATTACATGGAATATTGATTCAGTGACTGGTAGAGGGATAGAGGTTGTGATGGTACTAGTGAAACAAAAAAGCCTCTACACATTGTACTCATGAGACATGGTGAAAAGGTAATTGTGCAAGATTTATAAGTGCCAAAGGAAGCAGACACATGTTTTTGTGGTCAGCTGATGGCATCTGGTGTTGTGATCTTACTGTAGGAAGAGTTGTGTGATAAAGTGGTGGAAGTCAAAAGAGTTGATGAGAGCCTAATGGTAATTTTCATAATGCATGGGAAAAACTTAATCCATAATGACAATTCATATGTTCCCCAAAATAACTATGAAAATGCTGCAAAGGTGGCATGCTATAAAACGTTTGTAAAAAGAGCAGAACTTGTGGGATCAAACTTGATGGTGGCTGGTGACTTTGATGTGCAAGTTGGGTCTTGTGAAAATGGGTTTGAGGGAATCCCAAGTGGTTTTGATATGGGAGGATAAAAAGAAGGTGGAAGAAGGTTGCCAGAGTATGGTGCTTAAACAAACCTTGTGGTGATGAACACTGGGTTTAAAATTCTTGAAAAAACTACTTATATATCAGCTGGTATGGAGAAAGACAGATTTTGTGTTAGTTCAAAAGGCTTGTCATAAGAAAAAAAGTAACAAAGATGCTATTTCAAGGGAACTACATCATAACATTGTTCTCATTAGTGTGTGCAAATTGGCAAGGAAGAAAAGAAGGAAGCAGTTGCACTGAAAAGATACAAAGATCTGGAGATGGAAAAATGATGAAGTGACAGAAAAGTTTGCTGAAATAATAAATATTTTGTACATCAAAGTATTGAACAGTATATGTGGGCTACATACAAAACTCTGCTCTAAAAGCAGCTGAAGAAGAGTGTTGAGTCTCTGGGGGTAAGTCTCAGTGTAATGAAACTTGAAGGTGGCAGATGTATTCTTAAGATGCTATTGAATAGTGTAATAGTGTAATATGACCAAAAAGTATGTTATATCAAGTATAAGAAGAGAACCAAGAAACCTGTGACAATGGCAGTGAAGCGCAATGCAGGAAATATACTGGATCAAATTGGAAAATGTAAGAATGTCATATTTCAGAAGCTGGTGCATTTCCAGGTAGAAACTGGCCAAAAAACAAAGATGCGATGATCATATTTCCTGAGGATGAACTAAAAAGAATTTTACAGGAGCACATGGAAGGTATCATGAATGAACAGGATCAATACGATGGTGTTGTGGATGCTGAATGAGGGTCCAACACAATCACTTGGGGCAGAAGGTGTTGAAAAAGTATTGGAGTGTTTGAAAAATGGTGAAGCATGGAAAAAGGGTAATTATGGCATTAGCAAATGGTATCCTGAATGAAGATGATGTGCCACCAGACTGAGGAAGGCAAGAGGGCAGCAAAGCTACAACTATTTATTGTTGTGAAACAAAGTTCTCATCATTACGTTATGCAGCTAGAATAGGGCATACAAGTCCTACAGAGATTATTACTGAGAAGATTGGGAATTATTGTGCAAATTCAAAGAATGTAGTTTGGTTTCATACCTGGTAGAGGAACAATTGATGTTACCTATATTAGGCTACAAGAAGGTTAGATTGAAAAGAAAAAAATTTGTTGATTTAGAGTATTTGATTGGGTTCTTAGAAAAGTCACTGAAAGGCCCTCGAGAAAAAGAAATGTTCCAGAGGTTTAAATGCAAGCATTGATGAGTTTCTACAAAGAAGCCTCGACAAAAGTACAAGTTGATAAAAGAGTTAAATGTTGTAGTTGGTGTTCAACAAGGGTCCATGCTTTCACCCTTCTTCTTTGTTTTAGTTGTGATATTAGAGTCTGAGAGAAAGGTGATGTATAAATTTAATTTATGCATTGGAATTCAGGTTTTGAAAAGAAAGGCTTGAAACTAAATCTTGGAAAAACAAAGATTTAGGAATGTGAAGCTGGGAAAGGTTTGTTAGTGAAGAGGAAAGTTGATCCATCAGGGGTATATGGGAAAGGACCAAATACCAACTGTATTCATTGCAAAACTTGTCAGAAATGGATCCGTGAGCATTACACTAAGGCCAAGTGTATCACTGAATGCAAGGTTTGTTCTTAATAATCCAGGATGATCACACAGAAGAACAAGTAAAAGATGACATGCTCAGTGAGTTAAAGGGAGAGGATAATTTGTTGCTTTGGAAATTGTGGTGGGGAAAATAAACAGCTACAACTAGGATGGTAAGATTAAGCTGGCACCTGTGTAACACTCTTTCTTCTGTATTTTGTGGGAAAAGGTTCACTTTTTAACCTCAAGGTGAGAATATATAGCCTGTGTGAAAAACCAATCATGACATATGAATCTGAAGCATGAATGGTGAGATCAGTTGAAGAATGTATTTTGAGAACAACTGAAATAAGTATGACCCAAAAGATGAATGAAGTAAAGTTTAGCAGATGGAAAAATACAAAGGAATTAAAGAAAAGGTTGTGGTTGAAGGATACAATTGTTGCAAGTTTAAGGCAGGGAAGTTTATTAAACAGACATAGGATTTTGAAGTTGATGGCAAAAGAGAAAGTGGAAGAGCCAAGCTATGGTGTAAAGCAATGATGACGAAAGAACCTGCAATTATTGGTCTGGATTTTAAGAATACATATGAAAATATTAGGTGGAGAAAGTGTACTAAAGTATGGAAAAAAAGTCAATAGGACCTCAAAGCGGGTAACATCCTGACAGTAAGAATATAATGATGATATATATATATATATACACATAGATAGATAGGTGGCTAGATAGACAGATGGCTAATACAAACAAGTTTTGATTAAATGTTGACACAAAATTCCTAGCGCTACAACTTCTAGAGCTACAACACAACAAAAATAAGCACAGGGATGGTCACAAGAACATACAGCATAAAATTCCACACCTCAGGAACTATGCATTAACCGACATGTTATTTGCAGTCGTTCAAAAGTCTTTTATTATGTAAACGGCGAGAAAATACCATTGTAATATCACATTATACTGACCTGAGTAAAAAACAATAACAACCAGAGAATCTCCAAACTTAAGCCTTAAAACAATCAAGAAGAATGACTCGAATATATACTGCTTCGCACGCCGTTGTAAAATGTCATAGCATCTCATGTCATTTAGAATTTTATATCATTGAGTCCGATCATACTTTTCAAGGCAGTATTAGTCAAGAAAAATAACTTACCTATTGCATACAAAAGACACATTGAAAACATATATGTAACGAAAATTGGATGTCACAGTCAACTTGTGTCGACAAGGTGGTAAGATCTCTACCGTCATCCGTATCCGAACGCCCAACTCTTTCCCCCATTACAAGATAAACTTTCAAATTTCAAGTCTTCAGTGCTTCTGGTGAGCCAAATCGTCAATATTAATAACCCCTGGGTGGACGGCTGGGTTTATTGCATTGGTCTATTTTTCTAAAAGATTTCGGGAAAAAATTGAAAATATTTGCTACGGACAAATTGTTTTTCGGTCAATTTTTGTGCACAATACTAGCTTTAAAGCACAATTTCTAGTCTGATAATGTGATTTGGGCGCAAATAATGGGAAGCATGCCAACAAGTACCCTCGTGAGTCCCAAATATTTCCACACGTCAGCGAAAAACAACAAAATGCCAATAACAATAAGCTGAAACTGGTGCTATTAACCAACTGTGGTAGCTCGTTTTGTGCGCACGTAATGAAAAGAATAACAGGTCCAAGATAAAAACAATCTAACACAGTATCCTGTAGCGATTAATTAAACCAAACTGTGCGCATTATTTAAACCATTTGCAGATTAGGGCTACGACCCAGATGCAAACCATTGCTCCTGCAAATTGATCACAACAAAGAATCTCAGCCACTTACCAGATTCCTCGAGATTCAACACCGGGAGCATTAGTCCAATTGATGGTTGTTGGGAAACTTTTAAGTTTTCCCACCAAAAGCTACAAAATTAGGAAAACAACAAAACCATGTCAGCTTTTTAGTGTAACCCAATATTCTCAACTTCCATCCATTTCGGATGACTCCATTGTAACAGTCCCAATCAGTTGTGGCTAGATTGCAGCCCCGGCCGCATACGAAGGTCTGATGGAGTCAAGTTAGATAATTATGTGTGCATAAATTATAAAAATTTTCATGTGAAAGAAAACTGAAAGTTCAGGATTTGCTAAAGTATTATCATTCTTCTCGTCTTTTATCAAAGCAGTATTTAATTATGCGATACTAAATTATGTTTCAGCTGAAAAGGATACGATCTAGACAAATCCATGGCAATCCCTCTGGGAAGGGGACACCAAAGGACTGATGTTGTGAAGGATGAGCAACCGCTGGTCGCTTATCTCGTTACCCAATCTGGAAAGGTGCCAAAAAGGTACCAGGAGGCAGGGGGTGGGGTAAGGCTGCAGTAAACCCTTTGAAAATTATAGTACAGGGAAATTTGAAACTACTAAAACACCCCTTAACATGGTAAGACTTTGTGCCTATTGATCTAATGAAATTCGTATCCCGTGTCTCCAGTAATCACCACTTTGAGAAAAAAAAGCATCACTCATTACACTTAGTCACAGTTGTAAAGCTGAAATCGCAAGGAAATCACCAGGGCATTGTAGTGAAAGACTTTAATAGGACACTGTGTTTTGAAAAAAGTTGTTGCTGGATGAAAAAAATATAAGTATTTTGTATCACAACAAATTGGAACTCGAAGTAGAAAAAATGTTCTGCCTGAGACGAAGTACTTTTTCAGCTGGTTTGGGTGTGTTGGTCTTAAAAGCTTTGGGTAGGCCTGACAAAGGACTGCAAAATTTACTTGCTTTATTTTAGTTGATCTTCTGACCTAGCGTCTTCGACAATATTCATCCAACTTTGTTGACCAACACAACACTTGATTTTTTCCCCAGCTTTTAGCCCAGCACCTTTTCTAATGTTGTCAATAAAATTAAAATACTTTCTTACACGGCCAACGTGTCCTAGCCGCCAAAGCATTAGTTGTGAAGCAATCTCTTCCGGATGCCTTATACAGGGGCCTGAGAACGTTAACCTGTAGACTGTGATTTTCACACTGACAGGAAGAAAACTTTTATACAACTCCTGGTGTGTGCTGTCTCCAAGACACTTTAACATTCTTGTTTTGGCTCCATCCAGAGTTTTTCAATTATTTAGCGAGTATCCATGCATTTAAGTTGTATGAGCTGCAGGGATTTAACAGTAGTTAAAACTAACCGTTCTTTGCTTCTTGTTTCCAGAAAAGATTTCCGTACATATTGCTCAGTTTTTGACAGTCTACCCATGCTTGTACGTTTCTTGCTTTTATATCATTTTTTGTATTCTATATCCAGTTTCCAAGATATTTGAAGTTATCCAATTTCTTCACAAATAAAAACCAAGAATACTGATAAAGAAATACTACTAATTAAGTTTGAATTTTTGAGAATGAAACTGAGGTGAAATTGAGGACATTTCATGAAAGAAGATAAAAACGAATGAAGATATTACTATCTCGCAAATTTAGTATGCACCATTAAATAGCGGAAATTGTTTGGGATATGGCAAGAAATAAAAAGGCAACGTGCAATACAAGTATACATATACAAATAGAAGAAAGGGGACAGAGATGGAGACTAAAGCGAATAGGAATGGACGAAATCAAGAAATGGATCAGTCTGACACAACAGCTGTCAATAAAAAGAGATATCACGAAGACACAACAATTTGGTAAAAGAATATATACAGTGGGTTTAGCTCATCAAAGTCCTCAAAAGGGGCTATGGTGAACATATGAAGACCATTGCTATTACCACTACTACTACCACTAATAGTAATAATGATAATGATAATAATAGGGAGAATAATGATAAGTATGTTTACATGAACATTAAACATAGATTTCTCTTTTCATCCTAGACACAAATGAGCTACAGCTTCTACTGCTACCTCTTTGCCAACTAAGAAACGCAGATGCTTAATTTCAATTTTTTCTGTGAGTGTTACTTTTCCAAGTTGTCCATTTCTGATTTCGGCTATTGAAAGTGTCATTCGTTGTTTACAAAAATCCGTGCTAATTTTAAGCATTAACCCATTTACGATTATGAGAATAGATTTTGGTAGAGTGATCGATTTTTTATCAAATCGGAAAGAACTCCAAGCCCACTGAATTAGACGGCGGTATAAATAATCTAAAAAGCTTTATCAGTAACGTTTTCTTTATGTTTCCATATTTTTGACAATTGTTCTCCTGTGATTTCAGCAGGTCTTGTTTTTTATGAAGAACCATGAAAAATATAGAACTTCTAAGTGTATGGGACTGTGAATAGTAAAGGGAAAAAGGATGAAGAAAAGAGATAAGAGTTAGCCTTAGACGAAAAAACTTAAAAATCATTTGATGAGAAAAAGGACTCAGAAGCACCAGAGTTCTACAATCTAGCTGTCTGAGAAAAAAACTTAAATTTATAGAAAGATTATTATAACAAGGAGGAACAACGTATAAGAATGATAAACCTATTATTCTTTTTCTCTGATTGTTTGAAGCTGAGCTTTCCGGCAACAAGAACTTCAGATTTATCTCTAAATCCATCATCCAATACGCAATTTGCACATCTGCAGTGATCCAAAGGAAAATTATCCTATTCGTAAAAGAAATGGTTGTATCTACTATTATTTAATAATAGTTAAGAACTATACAATGTACAAAGTCAAAAAGTGTATGTGACAGTAAAAAAAGTCGGACAGAAAGAAAAGAAAACTGGGCCAAGAGATAAGAGTTGTCTTTTGACGTAAAAAAAATTCAAGTCATATGATGAATGAAAGCAGTCAGAAGCCAAAGGGTTCTTCAATCTAGCTTCCGTACAAAAAATACCGTTCATAGAAAGATCTATTTTAACGATGTTCAAGTGCTTGAGGACGAAGGATTTGCGAGAAACGATACAGAAAACTAATCTGGTAAAGCGAGAAAAGCTCATCAAAACACTTTTCATGATGATAACTGCATAAAAGAGTATTCAGTCTTTTATGCAGGTACGAACATCTTTTATTTCGTCGATGAAACAAAGTTTGAATTGTAGTAGCAAAACTTAGACCTATAAAGTTACAAACATTTCGGAAAACTAGATTAAGAACATCAAGATTAAATGAAGGAGCACCAGTTCGTATGTGACAACGGTACTCCATGCAAGGACGGGTGGTGGACTTAGACAAAGTACATAATAGCTTCAGGCTTAAGGTACCCTCTAGTCTGATGCAAAGAACCAATCTAGAAGCAAGCTTACAAATAGACTGAATAAAAAAAATCCTGAGAAAGATTTAGAAAAAACGAGAGACTAAGCAATCTCACTGATAAGCATTCCTCAAGAAGAGAACCAGTCTCAGGATGGCTAATATTAGAATGATAGTTTGTAAAATTGCAAGGAGATAAGTACTTGACTTTCTATTAAACAACCTGAATTGCGTTTTTGCCGCATTGAAAAGGCACATGTTGTTGTATTGTGTCCATCAATCTTAAGAACGCGCTGCTTACGCACCTGGCACCACACTGGTACTTAAACTCGTATGCGTCCATACTAAAAGTTTTGCCAAGCAAGACGCACTGTAGAGAAATTAAGATTTTTTGCGAAGCGAAAAATACTTTAGATGCAGTAGCATGATGGCTTTCGAAAGTTGTCCTGGTAATTGGATTTTTAAATTTTGTGAAAACTAGGCGTTTTTAGGGTAGTTTGAAGTATATAGGACACCTTTAGAGGCCATATTTAACTGGAATTTGGGAGCTAGATAAGTTGTATCAAATAATTTAAACTAATACATCGTTAGAAGAGACATTTCTAAACAGAATTTGCCTAATTTTATCTATTTCTACTGACACGTTGTCATGGAGGCAAATAACGACTATTAGTTAAAATAAAGCTTTTATGAGTCCAATTTTAATCTGCGCAGAACTGAATGAGTCCATCGCACGCTATGTCTGGTGAGAATTGTCTTTTGAATAAATTAGTTTTGAAAAAGGTGGACGTTTGTTCTACTATAACACCTAAGAATGATAAACAACCATCCCGTTCTTTATTCCTTAGCAGTAAACACTACGGATGGAAAAAGATTGTTAAAGTTAATCATGAAATTAATGCAGTCTTGTTGATGTTCAAATTTAGCAAGAAAGCTATCGGCAAGTCTGTAACACATGAGAACATCTACATTTTGTGTAAATTCGAATAATTGGATTTAGTAATAGCCTACAAAAAAGTTAGCCAAAAACAGGACACAGTGGCTTGTAGATACACTATCAATTTGTTGGTACATAACATTTTGAAAGCTAAATTCAACTGACATAGTTGTTAGATTATATATTCTGCAAAAAGGTCTTCTGGATTAGCTATTGTAGTAAAGCGTTTTAAAGCAAATTTAATTGACTCTGTCTAAAACACCATTAGTGAATACAATTTTAATAGCAAAGGAACAGAGTACAAAATTTGATGTATTTATCAAGAATTTCGAAATTTTACTAGCAAGTGTAAAAGAGTCCTTAACAAAGAAACTAAGTAATTTTCTGATCTCTGGTTAAAGAACACGTGCATGTCAGGTTTCCAAGTGCTGTTGGAAGAACAAATCATTGAAAAAATAGGCCTGATAAAAATAGATTTCTTGTTAATTTTGCTAGGGCATAAATTGTAAGGCTGTGGCATCCAGATGGTCTAATTTTTCATGAACGTCAAGTGGAAGTTTGTTTTCCTTTTTAAGTTTTTGGAAACGGTTTTGAGTTTTTTACTCATTTTAAACAGTATTGCTCTTCCCTCTACCTGGGTAAGACACTTAAAATTTATGTATTAATGGGGTTAACCGAATAAAATAGCAGGAAATTCTTGTTATAAGTTAATAAAACGATTTCGAATTTGTTCTGCGGCCAATGGGTCAAAGAGAGAGGGAAAGAGAGAGAGAGAAGGAAAGAGAGAGGGCGAAAGAAAGAGAAAGAGGGAGAAAAAAGGGAGGGAGGGGAAAAAGAGAGAGAGATGGGTTGATGAAGGAAATCCATTAGAAAAGTTGTCCACAAATGAGATAATTGAGACATTGACATTTGGAGTTCAAGAAATGAAGTAGGGTCTAATTCACTGTAAAGAAAACAAAAAAACAACCTCTCGTTCTTATCTCATTCGATCAAATAAGTCTGCTCAATCCATGAAATGGGCTTTAGAGCAAAATAGAATAAAAAGAGACAATAAAAAACAGGATATTACCGAAAGCTTTTTTGGCATTTGCCTTAAAAACAGGACAGCATATTGTTAAGCAAAGCATTCCTAAATATGAGAAACTTCTCTCAAAAGAATGCGTCAAAAATTATAGATGATTGTGTGAAAAAAACGTAAATAGACCACTTGTGGAAGTATAAACGACAAACTTAGTAGTAAAGGCCTTGTGATAATGAAGGCTTTGATGTAACAACCAATGTATATGTCTGTTCAGCAGGTGGTTACCAGTATCATAGGGATAAAACATAGATTTCAATGGTAGAATGAATCAGAATAATTTTATAACGCCTAGTTGAAAATCAATGTTGAAACTAAAGTGTTACTTTGATTTAGTTAACTAAAGATTTGCTCGGCCTAAACGGCTTTAATGAGACCGTTCTCGTACTTGCCCTGCTGAGTTTATGAGAAGTACTTTTTCCGAAATGGCCGAGTACTTGGACATTTAGATGACCAGGTTTGATGTCTATTATCTAGGACCAGTATAGGTGTTCTGGTCCTGGATATAAACCCCCAGCCTGGAGCTGATCTACAGTCTAAACTGACCGTTGTTTACTGAGATAGTCTCTAAAATTTCAGAAGTATCATGGCAAAGTCGTGGAGTTTGAGGTCTGAGAGAACACCCTCCAGAAAAATTCTGACCACGTTAATTTTATTGGAAAACAAAATCCTATACACTGCTGTTGTCGCTAAAATTTTAATTGAGCAAACAATACAGTGTTATAATTTTAAACCATTTCAAGGGATTTTCATAAATTATTTTCTTACTACAACAAGCTATACAGCCAACGTAAATACTGCAAACCCCTTTCCTTACACCAAAAACCCCAACAGCACAAAAAACGGTCATTAAATATCACCCTCATAGGCCTACTTCCTTTCATGACCACAAGCAACTTCAAATAACGAGCAGATGTGTCCTTTATTTTGTTGGTGTTTCGTAGCTTTACAATTACAAAATCCAGAATGCAGGTTCGACATTACCTTCAATCTTTGCAAGTAAAGTATAAATAGGGTAGCAGACCGAGCTCATTGTACATACCACAGAGGTGGAAGTTCGAGCTTACTCGAGGCACTTGGTTAAAAAAAAGTCATTGTGAACTTTGAGTTACACTGATTTTAATTAACAGTAAAAAGTGAGCATGTTTTTGTGATTGCCATCACATTCACACGAATGTAATCTGTACGTTAATATGGAAAATAGATTTATATAGCACTGACAAGTTCAAAAGAAAACAATACAAATAATATATCAAATTATGAAATTGTAAACAATATGTTTTTCTGTAAAAGTGAAATAATAAATAGAAAGTGCTCACGCAGTCTTATTCCACTCTAGTCCATATGAATATTATGTTATACCAGACAGAAACATAACAAAATTACATAAAATTTATTACATATATATATATTATTGATTACTATGTATACAAGTATATAGTAAGATATATATATATATGTGTGTGTGTAACTAAAGCTAGTATTATCGATGGCCTCTGTAAAATTGAAAGATACATAAGAATAAAACCAAAAGATACAATTATTGAGTTACTGTAGCAAAAGTGACTCAAAACAAAAATTATATTACACAACATAATAAAGCTATATAAAGAAAATAATAAATTGTAACACTAAAAGTTAAAGAATACTAGTAATGTGTTCAATGGCATTGCATTCAAATAACGTCAGTGTGCCCATATATTTTCAACACATACATATGTTCAGTGCTGCCAGTATATTCTAGGAACTGATATCAATACAGTTTTACAATTTACAACATTGTGACGTATCTTGCAACTCTTTTAAAATCATCACTCTATTCTTTATAGCTTAGTTAGCCTACAACTGTATTTTCAAAGCTGCTAAGGGAGAGTATCAGGGAGAATAGACTGAGTCTCTGTTGTCACACAGATTCCCTAAATTCGTTTTTGACTCTTTCCACTGAAGTTGAATATCATTACAGAGAGCTTGAAATGCAACGCTATGTGCACATTGGGAAACTTTGTATACATCTAAACTGATCTAAAAACAACAACATTTTCAGTTCAGAACTTGTATTTTTAGTTAATGTTTTTGATTTTCTTCCTGTCCTTGTATACTGACAATTTTGAGAGATTCTGAAAACTGAAATGATTAAATGATTCAGAAGAAAATAATGTCTAAAATCATTTGAGAATTTTTTCTTGGATAAATTTCTACTTTTGTATGTCATCATTTCTGAGGTCGGTCAGGTTAGAAAAAACCAAACATATCTTGGACATCTTTCTGTACGTCTAAATGACGCTGAAGAACGAAGATATTTTACTAGTACTTACCAGAATTACTTCAATTTTGAATTTTTCTCTGGGTTAAAATACTGTTTTAGTAAATGAACCCTGGTCTAACTCATGCTTTCTGTATGGTAGCCATTTTTAAGACTCTTTCTAATTTTTATCTGCGCATTTAATTTTTTCTTTTTTTCCATAGTGTTCAAACAAAAAATTTAAAAGACTAAACTGCTGAATTTTAAAACACTTCTTAAATCTTTAAAAAACTGTATTCTGAAGTTTTTCTAAAATTGTATTCTATACTCGAGTAAGAAAAAGCTGTCCAGTTGTTGAAGTTCTTTCAGAAATCCCTCTTCTTCAACTCTGTTGTCTATCTTTATTATGACTATCAGCGTCTTTCAGAACTGAAATGTTCTCATCATAGCCTTTGGTAGCAAAGCTGACAGCATAGCATTTTTAATGTATCTGCCAACAGTGAGTAGAAAGAGAACCAACTGGTTCTGAAGAAGATAAAAAAGAATGACGGCAATGGAACAGCGTTCTGCTACTCTTTTCCCAATCAAATGTAGGGAATGTGGTAAAAAAAGTACATGATAAGCAAAACTGCACTTCTCAAAAAAGGATAGCATGATGGCCGTTTCATTTTCCACTCGTATTAGAAGAGTTGTAGTATGATTGCCTATGACAATTATTAATTTTTATGTCTTTTTCTTCAAAAATATAAAAATTGCTTTTTGAAATTCCCCACTCTTTTGTGAAACCGTTTGAATTAACTTCGCAAATCGGGTAACAGAGGTAGATTCTTGAACGCAGTTGGCAATAAATATTAGATGGTCAATATGTGTGACATTCGATGTCTAGTCTACAGATATCGAAAAGTACTCTGCCATTTTGATTTTGTCAAAACTAGCAGACAACACACCTTTTGAACCACGAGCTCAACTACCTCTTCACAAATAGTTGACAAATAAGATGTCTATCACTATCCCTTTTCCCTTGCACAAGAAAATGTTCTATCTGAAATGTGTCACATTAATTCAGTAGCTTGGATAATCTAAGCCTACAATCTCATCTTACCAAGAATCGGAATACCAGAAATGCAAAGACATAGAATATTACTGACCTGTTATACTCTGCAGAACTTGTTTACAAGATTAGACTTCATTTTCGTATTGCTTCACCCGACAAGGCCAGATTTGATCAGATGAGTTCTAGTAGCATTGCATTTAAATGTTGCTTTATTTAATAGTTAAGAGCCAGACAAGGTATAATACCACTACGTGCATGGAACTGTAAAGAAATGACAGTGAAAAAAGGAGGTAAAATGTTAAGCCAATGGATAAGAGTTAACCTTGGACCTAAAAGCATTCCAGTCAAACGATGAAGAAAAGTACTCAGAACTCAAAGTGTTACACAATCTTAAAAATCAAGAATCATAGAAATACTTGTTTGAATGAGGGACAACAACTGAATGAGGATGAAGACTTAGAGAGAAATCAGTCACACGACATACAACAAACTGAGTTGGTACCAAAAGGGACAGTTCTCCCGAAAAAGTCCCTTGGCAATTTTTGTAGAAAAGGCTAAGTCAAGCCACCCTGTCGATGAAACAAAGTATAAAGAGCAGGAGGAAAATTTGGACCCATAAAGTCGATGAAGAACATCAAGGTAAATTGACTGAGCACCTGTCTAGATATGTCAAAACTACTCTATGCAAGGGCGGATGGTAGATGTAAAGAGATATAAGATCAATTCAGTTATATGGCAATCTCTAGCACGATACAAAGAGCCAACCTTCTTAGAAGCAGATCTACAAATAGATTGAATATTGGAATCAAAACAATGATCTGTAGAAAATGACAAAGCAAGCTCCCTAACAAGAGGAGCAGCCTCACCAGGATTAACGTCAGAATAATATTTTAAATATTACAGGGAAATAAGTACTCAATTTTCTATTGAATACTGTCAGTTACATTTTGAGAGCATTGAAGAGAGCAACTTCCCCATTCTCTGACTTCTGAAGGTCAGATTCTAAATCTTCCGCAAGCTTAAGTTGTTCCTGCTGAGTTGCCTTGTGGTCAGTGTAAGAGCACAGAGTAGTTTCATCAGCATAGATGTTGATAAACTGACACAAATTACCAGGAATGTGAAGGATGTAAAGAACCAAAAAAATTCGATAAAGAATAGAACCTTGAGGAACGCCAGTGTTAATGGAATACTCATCAGATGTAATTCCATTTAATGTGACACACATTTAATGATCTAATAGAAAGGACTAAAGGGTTCCAAAGACCTTTCGGAAAAATAACATAATCAGAAAGCTTATGAAGCAAGTCAACATGCAACGTGCACGGTAGACAATGGCAGCAAAGAAGGCAGACGTGTTTTGCCGTCTCTTGTAATAGTGATATTATTAACATTTATGGTCAAAAAACAAAGTTGTTGTACTGCTGATGGAATAAGTATAACTTTTCACAAGCCAGATATGAAAATTCAAGAATCACACATATATTCATCGTTGTTTATCGATAAATCACATAAACACTTCATCTACACAACGAGAGGAAGTTTTTTTATGTCTGTTACTGTTATTATGTGGAGACATCGAACGTTGTCCTGGTCCAAACTATAATGGCTTAATGAGTAATATCAATCAGTTTTGCAGCCAAAAAGGTTTGAAAATATTTAGTCTCAACATCCGTGGCTTACAGGAAAATTTTGATGAACTCAGAAATATCTTAACAAACTCTAAAATCGACATTTTGGTTTTAAACGAGATTTTTGTGAACACTGACGTTTACATCAACATCAATGAAACCTTTAACATTACGGGATACACACTCCTTCATAAACCACGCAAAAAGGTAACAGGAAGAGGTGTTGCAATTTACATTAAGGACAATCTTGATTTTGTTTTGATAGAGGATCTTGAAAATCGTGAAATTGAGAGTATCTACATCGATATACGTCCGAAAAAGAGGAAACCCATAGTCTTTTGCTCTCTGTACAGACCCCCCTGATTCATCGGAATATCTTTCAAAAACGTTTCACAATCATCTCACAAATATTTTAGAATCTCTCAATAGAGAGAAAAATGGGTCGATTATCATGGGAGACTTGAACATTGATTACCTGAAAGAGTCAGATCACAAAGAACTGAGAGAACTTTTTATTGTTAATGGCTTCAAACAAATTATCAATAAAGCCACTCGTACAACGGTAATGTCTGCCACGCTAATCGATTTGATTTTTACCACCGATAAAAATAGCATAAAGAAATCCGAAGTTATTAAGTGTTCTATGAGTGATCATGATATTATTGCTTGCATACGAAAATCGAATCATATCAAATATGAACCAGTGGCAATTCGATGCAGAGACTTTTCAAAATACAACGTTGATGAAATAAACAGCGAATTCCTGAATGCAGACTGGGATCAGATTTACAAAACCAACTGTCCCATCGAGGCTTATGACCAATTTGAGGAACACCTGAGGACAAGTTTGAACAGACATGCACCTATCATCACCAAACACATCAAAGGCAAACCATTGCCCTGGTTGAACAGTGATATAAAAAATCATATGAAGGAACGTGACCAACACAGACGAAAAGCTAAAAAGTCCGGCAAAACGTGTGACTGGAAATCCTATACTTCGAAAAGAAACTGCGTCAAAAATGAGATCTCAAGAGCAAAGCGAAAATATTTTAACGATCAGCTTAAAGAAAATATGAAAAAAACAGAGACGTTTTGGAAGATCATCAAAGAACTCTTTCCAACAAAAAGTACGTCAAACAAGATGCCAGTTTCGTTTTTAATTGATCAGAGGAAATCGAATTACCCAAAATTAATATCTGAAGGTTTTTGTACATTCTTGTCCAACATTGCGTCCAGCCTGAAAAAGAAATCGTTTTTATTGAAAGATTTCATCTGGAGAATGAAGTATCCACGCAAACGATATCCTTATCTCCCCAATTTCGAATTTTCTCCTGTTTCTGATGTTGACGTTTTTAAATACATCAAAAATCTAAAACGAAAATGTGCAACTGGTTTGGACTGTAGTCCAGCATGTTCTCTGAAAGATGTTGCTTATGTTATTGCTAAACCATTAACACACATCATCAATCGATCATTATCTACAGGACTCTTTTGAGACAAACTTAAATCAGTCCGTGTTACTCCAATTTACAAATCTGGAGATATCCACAGTTTTGAGAATTACCGTCCAATCAGCATTCTACCTGTCATATCGAAATTGTTTGAAAAGTGTGTTCATCGTCAAATCTTGAACTATCTGGAGTCAATCCACCTCCTCTCCAGTAATCAATTTGGTTATAGAAGCAAGCGTTCCAACGAATTAGCAACAGCTTACTTCACAGACACCATCCAAAAACACATGGATAAAGGCGAATTTACTGGTGCCATCTTTGTTGATTTAAGCAAGGCATTCGACACAATTGGACACTTGACCATAGTCAACAAACTACCACTATTTGGAATAACAGGAACACCACAAAATTGGAACTCAAGCTACCTATTCAGTCGTCATCAACAAGTCTAATACAAAGGAACACTATCCCCACCACAACCAATCTTTTGTGGAGTATCCCAGGGATCAATCTTGGGTCCCCTGTTGTTCCTGTTGATATTCAACCATGCAACCGAAACAATGAGAACCTGTCAAATGATAATGTACGCAGACGATACCGTCATATTCTACTCTCATAAATGTCTCGACCAAATCAGAGTGAACTTGCAAATTGATTTTGATAACTTCATCAATTGGCTGAATCGAAATGAATTGATAATCAACACTAAAATTGGAAAAACTGTAACCATGCTGTTTGGTACTTGGAAGAAAATCAGTCGTGCTGAATCTACATCACTATCCATTAAACATGCAAATTCCACTATCAATCAAACCACGAAATACAAATACTTAGGACTTCTCCTTAACAATACCATCTGTTTGTCTGAGCACATGAAATCGACAATCAAGAAAGCATAATCAAGAGTTAACCTGCTGAAGAAAATTAGACCATTCATAGACTCTACGATCGCTGTATTGATTTATCAATCCATGATTTCACCTTTCCTGACATCTTGTGCATACATTACCTACGGAGCTACTCCGTAGGTAATGCATGCACAATAAGTCTGCGAAAGTTCAAATTAGAGCCAGCAAGATCAGCTTTATGTGTTCAAGGGGCAGTTCTTTTAAATAAGCTCCCCAAGGAGATCCAACAAGAAGGTGAATATTCGAAATTTAAATTATTATTGAAAAATTATTCATCTTAGGTTTTTTGTTTTTCGTTCGGAAAGTTTTTGACTTTTTAATCTAGTTTTTTAATCCATGTAGTTCGTCTTTGAATTTTGACTTACCCCATACCATTGTCCTGAGACTTTTTCGATACGAACTTTACACAGTAATTAGAGCTTGCATTTTGAGGTTTTTGTATTTTCGATTTTGGATTCTAGTGACTTTTTATGAATATTTTAAATAATTTTTATTTAATTAACTAACAAAAATTTAATTTTTATTTATTTATTTTAACAGGACGTCTTTGAAAACAGTATATTGTACATTATGTAAATATGACTGTAGACTTTTATCCTGTATAAAGATTCGTATTATTATTATTACTACTACTACTAGTAGTAATAATAATAATAATAATAATAACACTTTATCAAATGCCTTGAAAATATCAGGCGCTATAGCTCTTACGTCACCAGACGTATTCATAATCCCATAAATACGTTCTGTGACTACAATCAAAAGTCTTGAGTGGAGCGAGACCCTCTAATCCGTACTAAACATCAGGAAGGAGACCTAGGTTCTACAAGAATTCTAGCAATGCATTGTTGATAACTAGTTCAAAGACCTTAGTAATGACAGAAAAAAGACTTACAGGCCAAACTTTGCGAGAATCAGATGTTATCACCTACTTTCTTAAAGACAGGAACAACATTAGAAGCTTTCCAGAATGGCGGGAAACAAGATCCTTATAGGTAACGGTTAAGAAGTTTGGACAGCAAAGAAGAAAGCTCAGAAGCACTCTCTTTCAAAATAACTACAGGTATCAAACCAAGACCATGAGCCTTGTACTTGATCAAGGTCATAAATAATCTTTATAATCAACGTTAGATTTACAATAAAATCCGAAACCTGATCAATTTGCCGAGGAATGTGACATAGAAAGACCAATAACATTTTAAGAGGAATTGAGGGAAAACAATTTAGCAAAAAGATAAACATTTTCTTTAGAGGACAGAGAACCTCGAAAAGTTTCAAAGATTGGAGGAAGAGGCGACTTGCCGGAATTCAAAACACTATTCTGAATCTTCCAGAAATTTCGACTTCCAAGTCTTTAATTAGAAACAGAACTCACTCTTTTACGAGCATTGCTAACCCATCTAAAAGAAGCACGAGACCCATCAGTTCTTTTACGTTGAAACTGAACATGGACAAATATGCGATGAACAATGGCAGAAGAACAATGAGCATTGAACCGCAGATGAGAATGACATTTGACTGCTTATAGTTTTCATAATTTAAGAAGTATTTTGTATGGGTGTTTCCCATGATTGAATCAACTTTTCACCTAACTCACTGTAGGGGACATTAACTTCCATAGAAACAATAAGCAAGACCACTGGTTTTTGATTAATTAAGCTGTACCTTTGAAACTGTACCTTTTCGTGCTTGGAGAAGTGTAACCAACAACAAAGTGCAACACAGGTACTTGGCTCTTTTGTAAGTGGTTCAAATGATACTTTAAATCTATCCCCCTTTATGCTTACATAACATTAAGTCGTACTGAATCCAACAATTTCTAAAGTTTTCCGATGCATGTTATAGCCAAAGATAAAGATTGTCAAACTCAGTATAGTCTGGAACCTTTACAAGCTCAACAACAGTTACGGGAGAAGCAGTTTCAACTTCTGTCTCTTCTGCCTTCACAAAGAGGACTCTTCCACAGCTTTATTTTCGTTGTTGTTTAAAAAACTATGTATGTTTGGAAGTCCTTTTCTGCAAACTCAGCTTCTCTTTTCCTTTTTCCTTTGAATTTGGACGCTTTTATAGACCTCGGGAATAGTCACGTTGCATTTTGACTGGGGTACCTAAAATGGAAACCCAGACTTATGTATAATGGAAAAGTTAATACGTCATGTTTTGCCAAAAGTCTGTTTAATCGTGTCCAAATATGCGAAATTGACAAAAAAGATCAACACCAAGGCCAATCATATGTAGTATGCCTCAAGGGTCCTTTTTGGAACCTTTGTTGTTTCTGAAGTATTTAGATGACTTTAAAAATGTCTAGCGCATTCAAAAGTGATTAACTTTACCGGCTATACTGTTGTCTACGCCTCAGGAAAAATTACACATGAAAGTAGAACAGGATATGAATATTGACAATATTAGTAATCATTTCACGAATTAATTATCAACTTGCAGCCTGAAATGACAGAGTCCATCTTATTTGGAACCAAAAAAATACTGAATTCACATCAAAGTTTTGAATCTTATATCTGGATCTCTGTTTCTTTAAGCCTGCACACAAGTACTTCTAAGGACAAAAGATAAGTGAAACTTACTCAACTCTAGTAATAATAATACAAAAGAAGGTGGCTTATGATTTATTCAGATTTATTACAACTATAATATTTCCTTGTGTAAGCCTTGTGTGAGCAATGCATCCTTCCTATCTTGGTGACCATCCTATACCACAAACCTCGTGTGATGATCTTAGGTTCATAGTTCAAAGTTAAGCCGTATGTTAAATAAAAGAATGAACATCTTATTGACTTTAGGTTCATATGCACAGGTCATACCTGGTTGGGATAAAGATTGGCGAAGCTGAAGAACTCGTGCACCACCTTGGCTTTCGTCCATTCATGGATGGCAAACCCTTATCTTAGGGTTACGCCATAAAACGTAAGTGAAACCATCATTAAGATTGTGAATGCCTTTGAGGATCAAAATTATGCCTTTTCCTTTTGAACTTTCTTTCCCTGTGGTATTATATCAAATCGTAGAAAGGTAAAAAATGTGTGTGTACCGAAAATATTTCGAATCACTGGCTATAGCTATTATGGCTAGACACTGTATCAAATGAGCTGTCGCCATTCGTTTTCAAACAGATCACTTTTTTCAACCATACCTTTCACTTGAATGTGCATGGAGTAGACCATGTGCCCTTGAGAATCATAAACATTAGTTCGAACCCAGTTCGTTGAAGTTATATTGTTCAGCTCCCTGCAATTCCAAATGCTCTCCTTCTATGCTCTCTCAACATTATGACAGAAAATTTCAGTGACCATCAATTTTTTATCAAAACACATATTAAATTTCTCATTTATCCAACATTTGAAGTCCATTATGTTTGACAATAGCACCCATACATGAATTAAATTCTCATTGTAATACTCTCAGGTTGAAAAAACTTGAGCTGGACAAAGCATTTTATTAATATCCACACGGAGTATTTTACAAAAATGCCATCAAATCAATAGATACTCCGGCCATCGCATGAGCAAGAGTAGTGCCGATCCGGATGTACGCTTGGGTGTGACCAAATATTTAAATGGATGGCGATGAAACGGCCGCACAAGAATTGAGATTTCAAAGGTTGGAGCGGAACTTGAAAAGAAATTGACAGAGGTCCCCACTGAAACAGGTCAACTTAGACTAGCTAAGAATTTCAATTTGTGTCTGAGTGTTCTTTTTGCACAACTATTTTTAACATTATACGCCATGGCAGGGAGAAGGGTCGGAAAGATTCTCAAGGATTCAACGTTGCTTCTACTGTGTGACATGCAGGAGAAGTTCCGTCCTACTATAAAATATTATGATGAAATTATCGCGGTTGCAAAAAGATTGGTATGTGACGTAAATCATATATCATTTTAGTCTGTTAACCAGGGGGGTCGACTTAAGTCTCGCCCCACCGCTTATCAGACGTGAATATTCGTTCACTTTATTAGAAAAGCGTGTATCATTGAAGCAGGAAATAGGAGTAATTTTGAAACACAAAATGGGGTTAATGAGACCAAAAGGCGTTTGTAAACGAAACTAGGGGAAGGTGAAAAAAAGGGCAAGACCAGCTTAACCAGTAACTATTGATTTTTGTTGTGAGTGGCTTTTCAATAAGTAGATCTTATTAAATTTTTCGTTGTGAGCTGTGGGTTAGTAGCAGAAGGATGAAGTGTAGGCCACGGCATCTAAAAGTAACCAGGAATGTATCTTCAACACAGTCAACATTTCACATGGATGGAATTAAACGCTGTTCTTTTTATTTCGAAAAGTCTGGTATTAAATAAGACCACAGACAACTTGTAGGTGAACCAGAAAGACCTGTCATTCCAATTAGTTATGTTTTAGGTGAAATGATTACTTTTACTGTGGTGAAAAAGCTTAACAGGGATATAAAATTGCCCTTATATTAAATGTTATCTAATATTTAAATGACCATATTTTAAAAAGTATTATTCGTAAACAATTTTATGAAAAAGAAAAGAATATCTTATCCCGTGTAGTTTTCTTTGACTTCAAGACCTTTGCCTGTTCATTCATATGATACAATATGGTACTGCTGCCAGATTGGTTAGGCCACTTTGGCCTGTAATCTGCTCTTATTGTCACTGTCTTTAAGATCACAGACTAAAGCATTGTCCTAAAACACTGTATTGCCATGGGTGATGGCACACTAAGGCAGGTACATTCTTTCCTCCTATAGTACATCAAGTCTGTTTTTGAAGGAGTCGAGTGATGGTGCATTCACAATTTTTGATGGCAAACTTCCATGAATCCACAACCCTATTTGTGAAGAAGTGCTGCCGAAGGCTAGTTCTACATCTCACTTTATTGATCTTGAAGTTATGGCCTCCAGTTTTTGTTTTACTGTCCATTTGGAAAGGACTGTTTGTTGTGATACATTTTGTGGCAGTTTTTGAACACTTCAATCATGTCACCTCTTTCTCTTCTGAATCATAATGGAATCAACAGAAATATAGCAGCAAGCAATAAATTAGGTCTCTGAGCAAATAAATGAATCTGAGTGAACTTGACCAGTAAAACTGTAAAAGGATGCTCATACAGAACTCACAGTTTGATAGTTAAAACATGACCAATTCCAAATTTTCATATGTATTTAAAGATTGTAAATTGGGAGTGAGGTATCTTAGTAGTATTGCAGAGACCAGACAAGCCTACTTTCTTGCAAGATAGCAACTAAGGAAGCATCAGCCTCTGTTAGCCGGTATTGTAATGCAAGATTAAAAGATAGAGTTTGTACATTCACTCTGCTTGTGTTGGTAATTTACCTTGTGGAGCCTTGGTGTTCCCAATAAAAATATTTTACTGGTTTGAATGTCTTCATCACAGTCTCTTATGTTAATAGGATGTCACTTTTAAAGTAGGTGGGTTTGCTGAACTACAAGGCGGGACTGGAAAGAAGTGAGGTTAGAATTTATTAGTGTTATATTGTTATTATAGGTGTTATTATCATTGTTAGAATCAATATCAATTCTGCTGTTTCTTGATCTGTTTTAGGTTCAGGCTGCCCAGATTTTAGATGTGCCACTGATTGCTACAGAACAGGTATCGTTACATTTCCAAACTTTGTTATCACATATGTATTCAATTTTGATGTTAAACATTGATGTATTTTTTTATTTTCTTGTTTTTCCCTATTTTGACAATATTGAGTTTCTACCTATATTGTTTTAAGTAGGAAAACATGTATTGCACTAAAAAGAAAATAGCTTAGAAGCTATTTTTGGGCATTGACTCATGCAAGTGTAATTTAAGATGGCCAAATTACTGTAAAGTTATTTGCATAGGAGAAATAACCTTTCAAAGATTGCCTTCAGGGGTATCTGTTGTATCTCTAACCACTTTGTGCAGTTGAGGTCTGCTACTAGCCAATCCACAGTAAAATTACCACTCATAATTATGAAAAGGCACATACTTCCTAAAGATCTGGCTGTTCTATTGACCAACTTAACAATGAACAGCCACATCTGTTCCAGCTGGTGAAGAGCATGAGGCAATGGTGTCTTACAAAAACAACACCTTCTATTTAAAAGTGTTGGTTTCAGATAAGGCATATGACTGTAAAACTTTTCTTCAATCATGGATTGAAGTTTTTGTCGATTGTGGAAGACTGCCAGATATATTCTGGGCCAAGGTGATACTGATAAATACATTCAAAGCAGTGAAATACAAGTAAGAACTGTATATGTCAATACAATGAAAGAATAAGAAAGTGAAGTGTTAGAGATGCTTACACATCAAAGTGTGGATAAGTGCTATATGCAAGAGCCAGGATGGTCAGGGGAACATCTTCAAAGAACCAAAGGGAAGGATAGCATTTACAAGTTCTTCTGAAGTGGTGATCAGTCAGGTTTTGGTGGTGTAGGAATCATACTTGTAAAGAAGTGGATTGATGTTCTCTCAGTTAAGCAGCATGACCACCACTGTATGCAGTTATATTTTATGGTTGGAACAGTGAATGTGAATATCATCAATTGCTGTGAACCACAGGCAAGTGTGTTAACTTCAGGAAAAGACACGTTTTATGTTCATGTCATCAGCAACTGTGCCAGAAGATGGAGTCTTATTTATTAGTAGGGAGGTCAATGATCACATTGATGGACACTGCTGGTTTTAAAGATATTTATGGTGATCATGTTTATGGTGACAGAAGCTCAAGTGGTATAAAAATACTTTATTTTTGTGCAGCAAATCAACTTGAAATTCACCATCACCCTCTGTCATAAGAACACCAGTAGACTTATCACATATACATACAGAGGCATTCAAACTCAGAAGAAGAAGATTATTCTTGCTAAGAAATCTCAAATGAAGAACACTGAAAATATTATGGTTATAAGAAGTAAAAGGAACATCACCCAGTACCAGCTACTTGTTTATGATGTAGCTTTGTTGACAAAGCAGCACATAAAACATGCAGCTGAAGAACTGGTGATTGCCTTTGGTACAAAGAGGAATGTCAGTAGAATGAGGTTGTAGATAATGGGGTCAAAGAGAAAAGCAAAGCAGGGGAAATGATGGAAACAAAGAAGAATAGCTCAGGCTAAGCATGCAGCCAAATCTGCAGTCAATTTTGCAGGGTTTTTTGCCAAAGTAAACAATTTTCCAGTATTAACAATAACAGGGATAATAATAAGATCTTTAGAATAGCCAAAGGTTATAGTGAGAGAATGGAGGTATTGTGGGAAAATGTATTCATGAAAATGGAGGAGAAATTGCTTTGGCTTTGGATAAAAAGCTTCAAATATGGCAATCAAGCAACAAAAGGCTGCTGAATAACTGTTTTTTTATTGCTTGCTTACTCCTTAAGAGAAGCTTCCATTTAAGGGTCAGCTCTCTTAGTTGCAAAAATGGTTCAAAAGCAGGCAGGAAGACAAAAAGCTGCTGACCTGTTAGGAATGTTTATTGAGGTAATGTGGGCTGCTGATGAGCAACTCATTAATTCTTTTACCTCACCATTCAATTTTAATGTGTACAAGTGAGTTGTTCCAATGATTGGTACTCAATCATATGCCACACACTGTTCTCTGATGGACAATGGACATTAGGAGAACACACACTGTAGACTGTGTATGACTTGCAGCATTAGAAGATCAGAGACAACTGTTACATGGACCAATAACTGTCTCAAGTGGTGTCCATTTATAATTTGTACTTAGCCCACTTCTTTTCATTACTGTTCTAGAAGCCTTTTTTGTGAGTTCCAATCTGAATGTACATGTGAGCTTCTATATTATGATGATGTAGTCATTTTTGCAGAAATGGAAGATGACCTTAAGTGGAAACTAAGGAAATGGAGAGACAGATTTGAAGAAAAAAGATACAAAAGGTGAATGTAGGAATACAAACCAAATGTCAGGTACTCATGATTTTCCCAAGAGGAAGACCATATCAGTAACTCCTTTGTGATGTACGCTGGTAGGAGTTGATGCAATCTCAGTCTCATGCTTAAGTTGCAAGAAATGAATGCATAATCATTGTTCTGATGCCAGGAAGAAATTGAAGAATGCTGAGAATTTTGTGTGCAAGACTTCCTTGATTGTGAAAGATCCTTTAAATGGCACATCTGCAGCTATCAGCATTGACAGCAATGATTTTGAAAAAGCATCTGAATTTTGCTGTTTTGCAGTAGTCATTAGACATGGTGGGAGTGTTGGGGAGTGGTGGTTCCTGATGCTGTTTTGCCGTGCATTCAATCTGCTTGGAAAGCTTTCCATGACTTATTGCCAATAAGTCACCAATTGAGGTATCTCATCACATAATAGAGGAAATACATTTGCCATCTGTGTTTACAGTGTATGTCTGTTTGGAAGTGAGATGAGGCCAATCTCTAAAGGAGACCTTTAACATGCTTTAAGAAGGTGATTATTTTATGATCTCTTGAATAGGTGCAAATAGATAGATAAACATCACACCACTGATGATGGAAGACAAAAATTCTACAGACATCATATTGAAGAGATAGTTAAGTGGAGCAGGTTAAGGCTCTCCAGCCACCATTTCTGAGATGACAATATGTGAACAAAGAAAATTATGAGTTTTAATGTTAAAGTACATACCCTACTAGGAAGAGAAAGGTTGAGATGGAATGATGTGAATAATAATGAACTATGGAAATGGGGCATTGACTTCAGTATGAGAAGCAACAGATTTAAGTGGATATATGCCATCATGTGTGTGAGGACACAAAAGAAGGAGCTCCAACCCATTGCAAATGAGAGAATGAGTGGAAATGATCAGTAGTAGTGATCCTCAACTTTTGGTTTTGATGACTCTAATGTTACCTCCATGTACTGAAGCAAAGTGTATTGTTGTTTGAAGGTTGTACTAGCTAGGTCAGTACCAGGAAATGCATATGGTGAAGGCATTTCTTATGTGGGAAGTTTTACTCTATATGAGTGCACTACCATGACTTGGTTAAAAAACAGAAAAGTTTATATCTACTTATTACATTTAAAAAATTTTTCAACTTGATTGGTTGAAAGATTCAATGTTGCAGGTTTCTGTAACAGCCAAAGTAAAAACACCACATTCTGATACAAAGATTAAATGTATTGTGTAGTTAATAATTCAGCTGCAAAATGTGATTGTTAATTGAGTGTCTTCTGACATTGTTGCAGCACTTTCGTTCACTGCAACTGATTTTTTTTATTCTTGTGTCCATAAAGATTGCTCACTTAAAATGTTTTTGTTTTGGCTTGGTTATTTTTAGTAAATTGGTTGTATCTACTTCAGATTTTCTTCACTTCTTTTTACAGTATCCAAAAGGGCTTGGTCCAACTGTAAGTGAACTTGAAATCTCCCATGCTATTAAGGTTTGCCCAAAGACTCTGTTTTCAATGGTTGTACCAGAGGTGGAGGCTGAAATGGAACAGCTGAAAAATTGCAAATCAGTTATATTGTTTGGAATAGAGGTATGCTTGTTTTATTTGCCATATAGATTTGTGTCACAAGTTTTATAGTTTCATTTGAGCTGCAACCACAGAAGCTATTATAATAATATATTTTTTCTTTGATGGATTTATTTTACAATATAGTATTAGATTAGGAAGTGGAAAATTTCAATACAGTGCCTGAAATATAATTTTGAAAAAAAATCCACAAGAAGCATTCAGAACTTAATTTCATTTCAATTCTTGGAATACAATAAAAGTGGGTGAACATTTAATCAATACTTGTGACTGTAGCAAGTACGTCAGTGCATAGAAATTAGCTGAAAGTTAGTAGCGCATATTAGAACATATGCAGTGTTTTTTTTTGTTTTTGTTCTTTTTTGAGCTGTAAGGATGAGAGTCTCTGTTGCATGACTGAAGTGGAGAGAGATTGCCAACCTTCCAGTAAACAGGAGCTTACCATTGAAAAACAGAGGACGAATTTATGATGCATGCGTCAGGTCAGTGTTATTGTATGGTTTGGAGGACTGGCCAATGATAGATAGTTTGAAGACAGTGCTGACAAGCTGTGACAGAAGAATGCACTGGTGCATGGCAGGAGTAACTTGGCAAGACAGGATCAGTAGTGAAGAGGTGGCAAACAGATGTGGAGTGGAACCACTGGAAACAATGGTGAGTGGAAGAAGACTGCGATGGTATGGTCACGTCAGGAGGAGAGATCTGGAGAACCCTCATTGGAAGAATTTTTAACCTAAATGTAGAAGGAAGGCGACCACCCGGGCAGCCGAAGAAAAGCTGGAGGAAAACAATTGAGGAGGATATGAGACATGTGGGTGCCAGAGAGGAAGATGTAATGCATATAGACAGGTGGAAAAGTCTCATACACCGTCGAATCCCATAGCTATGGGAAAAGAAGACGCTAAACGGAGAAAGTAAAAGTAAGTAATGCAGTAGTTTTTTTATTACAGTAATGCAATTTTTGATTTGTTTGGTTGGGTTGGCTTACCATATTGTGGTGTGTTTATCATTTCTGCTAGCAGTTGTATCATGTTTGATACCCTTTTTATTCATTGTTATTTTGCATGCTGTCAGGAACATAAGGTTTGGTTCAAATTCAGAATCAATTCATCTGGATTGTTTTCAGGAACAACGTTTTTAGATGCTGGATACATATTTGCCCCCATAAGGAATGAGCACGTACAGGACTAGGCGGTGGTTGTTGTCTGACGAGACATGCTCATTCGTTTATACAGAAAATTGATCCTTGCCATGTTAATATGAAAATGAAGATACTGTACTGTAGAAACACAACGCATAACATAAACGTTATTGGAAGCACCAGCAATTCTTAAATTTGCTAGCATTCGTCATAATATTACATCAATGCGAAGAGGTCAGAAAGAGAGGTCTTTCCCATTTCACGCCAATTGTAATTTGGGGTTTGGCTCCTTTACCTTGTGGTTGAGTAGTACAAAGTCTCACACAACTTTTCTAGTTTAGGAAATTCATCCTTGACTTTAGCAGCGGCAGATCGATTACTATGCATGAAAGCTGAACAAAAAATTCAAATTTTATCTTCTTTTCAATAGCATCAGCGCTTTTCTTTGGCTACATAATCATCAATTTCTTTAGCAAACTTTTACAGCTCATGTAAAACTTTTTCAGCTTCCTAAAAATTAACGCCACGTGCTTCATTTGATTGACTGGCCACTGCCAACGAGCTGCTGTATGTAGATTATGTAGCCAATACAGCAATGGCCGAGGAATAACTACAAGAAATGTTTCAGGCCGGGCAGAGAGCATTGGAGGCGGAATGATTGCAGGTTAACACCAAGAAAACTTAGGTCATGGTGTGAAGCAAAACACCTCCATACCAAGTAAGCATCAAAAATGTATGTAGGGAAAAGGTGAAGCAAGTCGATAGGTTGTGTTTCCTGGGCTTGACTATTGATAAGGAGAAGCTTGCTAACAAGAAGTAAGACCAAGACTAAGAAGAGCTTGTACGAAGTGGAACCAAGTAAGCAGGGTATTGTGGGACAAACAAATGACGATAAAGCTCAACACTAAGACCTACAAATCTTCTATCCACCCAGTGCTGCTTTATAATTTAGAGGCCCTGCCCCTGAAGAAAGCTAATTAAAGGTTACTGAAAAGCGTAGAGATGAGTATGGTAAGATGTATAAGTGTAATTTTCCAGCACAACTACAGAACAGACAAAGACATACAGCTATTAAGGGAAGTCAAAAAGATAAGCTTGAGCGAGAGAAGCACGGCTGCATGGTAAGGTAATTTAAGGTAATGTTAGGTCTACAGGAGACCCGGAAATCAGTATGGTTGGCACGAGTAACTGTAAGGAAGAGTAGAAGAAGACAGTTTAAGACTGAAAGATGTTATCAAGAGAAACATGGAGGGCGTGAGGTGCAAGGAAGGGGAGTGACAGAACCGAGCAAACTAAAAAACATAGTGTGGAGAGGGTCACCCGACAGAAGCTGGATAAAGGGTGATGACGAAGAAAAACGGAGCATATAACCGTTTTGAAAAACAGTCGAGGAAGAAATCTTGGTATGCTCTTAAGCACCAAAGGATGCAGTCAAGGCAAAAAGAATGGAATACTAGAAAGAAGAGGCCCTACACAGCTAGTATGAGAAGCTGAATGAAGGCGTTAAAAGTACTGATTCACAGAAATTACTGTTCTAAGTGCAGTGAAAAAGAAGACAGGTGGAATGTTAAAGGCCGTCCAAGATCAGTTGAAGATGGACGTCATTACCATTTGAGGACAAATGCTATTACCAGCCGCATAGATAGACAAAATGTACCACCTGACTGTAGATTGTGTTAATAATTGTTAGCAACTATTGCCAATGTAGTGGCAGAAAGCGGAAACCTAGGCCAGAACCAGTAGATGGGTTGACAACATGACAAGATTGATCTGACTTGGTCTAGTCTCTCTCAAAGCCATGGTGGTTGTGCCACTCTGTCAACACTATCTTCTTTTTGAGTGGAAAGTTAAGTAATAGATAATCCAGGAACAGCGTTAATGAGACCGAAGCGGCTTGTGAAGCTCTCTTGCCCAGCAGGTGCCCTACGGCTCATCAGCATGGGCTCGGCTGTCACCAATCCAACACCAGAAGGATAAAATAAAATGGTCATATAAAGCAATCCTAATTTTTATGAAATATTTCTTTAAAAAGTAATTGGATATTGAAAAAAGTGTGCAAATGAGTTCAACTATGTAAGACAATTATTATTAATAAAATTGAGTTGCCTAATAAATGTGTTAGGACAGCTGTAAGGATGCATGAGGTAGCTTTACTGTTGCATAACCCTTTTCTGTACAAAGGTTGTCTGTTATTCATTGGGTCTTGTTGCGTCACTGAAACCACACCGAGGAAGCGCTCTGAAATGCTGACCTGAAACATTGTGGTAAATGACAAATGGTGGGTGTGAATTAATACAATTTGTCACAGATTATTAAGGAGACCAGACAAGGGGTATTTCAATCTCCAAACGCAGAGACAGACCTGAACGGAAACGGTAGACTTCGGACAGGGACAATTTTAGACTGCTACGAGACCCTATGAGGTATCTAAGTAAGACAAGTCATACATTGCACAGATCATTGAGTGATAAGAAAGTAAAAATTAGTTCCTCTACAGTTCGCAAACAATTTCTTAAAGCCAAACGTTTAGCCAGAGAGTCACAAATGAAACAACTTCTGACATCTACAATGAAGAAAAATGACTATGTAATGATCTTCTGACCCAAAAGTAATTGGAATAAAAATGACTGGAGAATGGCTGTTGTCACCGATGAGAGTGATTTTTATGTTTAGTGTAAAGGCAGTCAAAATGTCCGACCTTCGAAAACGGAACAACTCGAATTTGACCAAGTGGAACGAGGTGGGTCATCCAGAAAAATTGTTATGGATTGGTCTGGAACCAGCCAGATCTCAACCCTGTTGAAAACTTGTGGTCCATCATTAAAACTCGACTACAGGAGAAGGACTGAACTTCAAAACCGAAGGCGGTGGGGTCGGCTATAGATACATGGTACAGAGATTCTCCCTTCCTTTGAAATTGTCATAACCTTGTTGAATCCATACCAGCCGCATCAAACAGCTCATGAAAAATTCTGGAGGACACACTTCAAATTGGTTTGGTGAGTAAATTTTAATAAAACCATCGCTCAAAAGGAAATACTTAGTTTGTATTGAATTTTCGGTAGCGATGCAATTAGTTCGAACAAGATTGTAGGTGTTCGTAACATAGATATTATAAAAATATGAGATGAAAGAAAAAAATCAACAAATAGTATTAGCGTCAGTGAAAATAACATCAGAGCAACTAATACATGGGCTGTGTCAGTAGTCAGATAACTCTGATCCCTTCCTCAACTGGAGGAAACGAGAGATTCAAAAACAGATAGACGTAGTAGGAAGCTGATGATGCTTTTCAAATGAATTCACGCTGTGTTTAAAGTATTACATATGTAAAAAATATAATGTTCTGGGGCTTCAGCTGTTGGAATTTGAGAAATTGTACATCGTGGTGATAGGACAGGAAGACGAAAGGCGTTTGTTTCAAAATGAGCTAAAACATCTTCATGTGGATGTAGTTGACCTCTCGGAAATAAGGGCGTCAAACGAAGATCATCTTCAGGGTTTTCGTAGTGGCGTTGTGGTGGCAGGAACGTAGGTAGCACGGCCTTCCGATGTGTCCACAATATTTTTAGTAGTATTTTGATATGTAGTATTAAAGTACGTGTATTGGCAATGAAAAATGCGTTAATAAGTTCAGCCAAAACGACAGTGCAAGGATATTCACCAACTTGAAAATTGTGATTCGGTTATAGCGTAGCATCACTTACTGAACTGCAAAAGCAATGAGAATTTCGAGATTAAACAGTTAAAAAGTTAAAAGAAATTAGTTCTGGCATCATTTAGAAGCATTAGAGGAACTTCATTTTCAACTTTATTTCTTCTCTCTGCTTTGCAGACAAAAGGAAATTTTAGTCATCAGCTGTTTTAGACAACCATTCGAGATCCACTTGAGTGCCATAAAAATTGTCTAGACCAAAATGGACATAATTTTACTTGCGATATTCAAGTTTTGTGCCACGAATCTTTTGTTTGTTTGTGTTTGAACAGTGAAAAAAAATTGAAAGAACTTTTAATTAGATCTGACAGAAATACGTCATAATAAAAAGAGAACCATTTAAGTAGTCAAAGATTGTAAAGATAATACGGAAGGAGAAAATTTTAAGTAATAGAGGAGTAAAAAATATGTGTACACCAAACTTGATCCGAATCCGTGCTTTTGGGTATCATAGTCACATACTCTATTAGCTTCAGGGATGTTGGGAAAGAATTGCGTACTCAAGTAAAAGATATGATAAAAAAAATAGGGGTCTGGTTAAGAAAGTAGCGCTAATAAATTAGGTGTGTGTGGGGGGGGAAGGGGGGCATGGCCCCGATAGCTGTAGGCACCTACTTCGAGCTCTATAGTCTGGCGAACACAAATTTTTTACGTCCCTATGGTTTAAGCTTCTAGAAATGACTTTTTACGATAGTTGTAAACGGAATTCATGTATGATCAGCATCATTTTTTGGGTTTTAGTGTCATGTTTGTGTGCAACAAACATGCTTAGATCTACTGGAGAGAGATTACGATGTTCATATTGTTGCTGATGCCTGCTCATCAAGAAGCCTGACAGACAGAATGTACGGGCTGGAGGTGAGTGGCTATTCTAACAAGCGTTTATTGTTATCGTTAAAATACTAGCCTAATAGCCAGCAACTGGGATACCTTTTCGAATTTGAATGGTGTTCTCTGTTTTGTTGACATCATTTTTTAAAATCGTTTTTACACTTTTGTTATTTATTTCCTGTTTTCCTACTTCCCCGTCAGCCAGTCTTATTTTGTTTTGGATTTGTACCATTTACAACACACTAGGAGTTTGCCACCGCCCACCATTGATTCCTTGTTTACTGTGGTAGTTCCTCCTGCTTGCTTTTATTGGCGTCATGTTATTACCTCAATTCTACGAAATGGCTTTTTACTTCTTATTACATCCTATGTATCCTATTGGTAATGAATTCCTTATATTCTTGGTATTCATGCAAGAGTCATGTCACAGAGTAAAGGAGGACACGAATTCATTTGTATCATGTTTTTTTGGTTTTGGACGATACTAACCCTTAAAAAGACTAGTTTTTCAAGGTCACTTTAGCAATAAATTGGAAAAGATATTAGAGAGTTGTTATAGATTTAAGAAATATTTACTTATTAGGCTCATCCCGCTCCAACTCTCTGCCTACAGAGTTTTATTGCAGTTCGGTGCCCGACCTTAGAGGATTTTGCATGGGTTACTGATTAGTGACCTCTTACGCTCTACTGCAGAATCAGTTTCATTAAAATCCAAGCCTTCGTTTCATATTGACTTTGAGAATCACACGGTTCATTGCCATAACACTTTTGTTTTCGAAAAACATATTATCCGACTTTGTTACAGGATTATTCAATTTTTAATCTTGTATCGTTTTGTTGTACGTCGCCATTATATCCCTTACATAGTACATCAATACTGTCCTCCGTAAATTTTACCTCGGTTTATTTCACCTTACTGGCCGTCATCATTAGATATTTGGATGTTTCGAGGGTACAAGCAACTAAGCTTTACTCGGCAGTCCTGTTCTACTACTGTCGCGGTGACCCATTCATCTGTTGATACAGGAATCGTTGACAGTAAGCACAAGTGATTGTTTTGGACGTCTTGTACATCTTAGATCATAGATCTTTGGTCAATAGCTGCGCTGGTCCACTTATTTCTTTGTATAAATTTATTGGTCCTGCGGCCTGGACACCAAATGCAACTTAGACTTCATGATGCATCCATTATATTCCATATTTTGTTTGGAGACCATGGTGTGAACTAGTCTTATGTTGTTGGATTATACATTTTTGAGATAAAAATGCCATTTCTAATTCAGACCTGTTACGAGGAAGCGAAGTGTTGTGTACGCGTCAGGATGTACAAGATAAAACAACAAGGAATAGAAAAGGTTTCACGATTCAGCCAAATACGAGGTGATCTGTTTCCTTCAACACTCCATTTTACAATCACTGGCGAGTATATATGTACAACATTTCTTAATCTAATTTAATCATGTGAGATCATGTGCCCCATAACTTTCTGCTTCATCATGCTGACAGTGGGAGGACGTAGGATGTTATGATGTGGTTACACAAGTTTCAAACTCCTACGTACAAACAATTCAAATCCTACATAGAAACAATTCAACTCCTACATAGAAACAATTCAACCCCTACATACAATTACTCATGATGTACATTTCACGAAGGATTGTTGTATGTGCATACCAAAATATGTCAGATGTGTGAAAAATAAAGTCGGCGCCTCATGGTTTTATTCTCTACTACAATAAACGATAAATTATTGAACTGTTGCTTTTTTGGGGAAAAAAACATAATGTGGAGCAGGTCACGGATGCTCCATCAATGCCCTTGTCACATTGTCATAATCTTATTCTTTTCCAAAGCAGGTCTGGCAGAATCAAAACTACTACTACTACTACTACTACTACTACTACTACTACTACTACTACTACTACTACTACTACTACTACTACTACTACTACTACTACTACTACTACTCTACTCTACTGACCAATAATTCTTGCTGATATGAGATTTTTCATTCTGTTGATAAAGTGCAAGCTCCCCCTATGATAGCCTGGATTAATCTAGGGCATGGGTCTCGAACCACACACCTTGACAATCAAGATGTGTGTAAATATACAATTACGCAAAGAAAGGAATGAACATACCGGAGTAATACAGTTGCTGTCAAAGTGATCTTTTTTCTCTGCAGGGGGCAGCAATGCACCTAAAGGAGATTGGAGCAATAATTAATTGGCCAAAAGTAAAATTTACAACAATTTACAGATTTACCAGTCATGATGTGAAACGTAATATTTAATATTACAAGTGCAAAGGCAGGTTCTATTCATCATTGATCACAATGCTTGAGAAGAAAAGACCTGCTTGGTTAGTATTTTCCCATAACGGATTAATTCCAACGCACGTCCTTTACCACGGAGAAAACCCGTAACAGGAACAAAATGCTCTGCCTTCTAAAATAAACTTAATAAACTCAACGAAAATGCGCTTTTCTTTTTCCTTTTTTTGAGGGGTGTGTGTGTGTGTGGCTTTCCTCCATTATATGATTAGAATGTTTTCAAATCTGTGGTCAACTCTTAACTTTTGCCAAATTTTTATCTCTTGTTTTCACCTTTCCCCCTCTTTTTCATAGTTCCACACCATTAGTGGCTTTGTAGTATGGTTCTTCACCTTAAAAAATGGAATNACTGTGATTTCGCTTTCATCTTTTGATACTTTGTCGTAACAGCGTTTCCCCAATTTTACAGCCTTCATTAGAACATGGTCACTTGATTTCAAGCTTCGAAGATCTGGGTAATATTCGCGAACAGCCCGTGCAACGTAACCTTCTCTTGGTAAATTTTTTTGTGTGTGTTTTTTCATCTTATCATTCCAATTCACTTTGTCCTCAAGTTCTTCAACTTTGGCATCATACTCGTCTTTATACTTTTTACATAGCATTCCAAGTTCTTCTTTTACAGCTAAAGTATATTTATCCTTCTCTCCACGAACAAATTTTCTGGACATGTTGAATAACTTCAGCACAGTAGCACAGAACTTTAACTTAAAACCGAAACTGACAGCTAAACAGAGTTCAACGTTATGCAAACACAAGAGCAAAGCAAACATGTCATCAACAATATTCGAACGTTTTTCCTGTCTTTAGAATTCGTTTACTTTGTTAGTAAGGAGAATTTAAAAGTGATCATACCCCTATGTTTTTGTAATCAAGGACGTTTATAATCGAACGATCGGCAGCAGTCTCGTTTTTGTTTCGAATAATTTGAAATTGGACAACTGGTGAAAGAAAAATTTTTTTCTCGGAAAAAAAATTCTTGAAAATTAATAAACGGGGGGGTCCTAATAAGCTCCAGGGGGTCGGAAAAAACTACCTAAGAGTATATATATATTTATACAGAGATATTTATATATGTATATTTATATAGATGTAGAGATGGTGATATTTTTCACAAACAATAGTGGTTGTGAAAGACAGTTAAAAGAATAAGCCAACAATTTAAATTTTGTGTGATACCCATACATTACCCTCCATATTTTTATTTGCAACTGGCTTTTTCGTTCCCTTGTGCAGAGAATGAAGCAGAGCGGTGCCTTTTTAACAACAAGTGAAGCCGTCCTACTCAATCTTGTTGGTGATGCAAAACATCCGAACTTCAAGGAAATTCAGAAGCTTATAGCTACGTCTGCCCCAGACACAGGACTTTTGTCAAGAATGTAAATTGGATTATAGCTAGACAGACAAGAGAATGATTGATAATAATAACAACTTTGTTTTAATTGCTTTTTAGTTTATTTCATTTATATTCTTTTGTTGGCAGCATAGACTTGCGTTCAGCGAGGTGAAGCGGCATATGGCATAAATTACAATCCATTGTACTTCTATTTTTATCGCATTTATAATATAACAGATATCATCTTTTCTACTTGTTTTGTAAAATGTCCCCAATGCTAAACCCTTGTTTCCATAGAGCTTGTTTCCATAGAGCTGCAATTTCCGCTGTAGCGGAAAATGGGCGTGAGCTTTTTCCGCCTGAGCCTCAAACCATTTCCATACAGCGTATTTTTTTCTTGGCGCGTTTTCATGTAAACAAACATGGCAGCTATAAACAAGAGGTTTCTCTTGCTTCAAAAGCAAAAATTGATTTTAATATTGCTTGTATTATTGTATCGTAAACAAAGATGCCCTTAGAATGGAAATCAAAGACAAAGGAAATTCTGGGTGAGAAAGCTATTTCAGGAGAGAAGAAATAAAGGCTTATATAAGGTTTTAGTGCAGGATTTAATGCTGTTTGAAAATGAATATTTCTTCAAAATGTTGCCTAGGCGATTCGAAGAACTTCTTTCGTAGATTGCTCCTTTTATTTCGAAATCATCTAGAATTCGCGACGTTACAGGACCAAGTGAAAGGCTTTGTATAACATTATGGTACCTAGTGTAGTATAGTTCCTAGTATAGTACCAAGTTTCACAAGTTTCTATTGCAAGTAGTTTCAGAGTAAGTCCACCTACAGTTAGTCGTATCATCAACGAAACGTGCACGGTAATATGGAATGTGTTAAGCAATAGAGGATATCTTGCAGTACCTGACACAGTGTTCAAGTGGAAAAAAATTGCCAAAGAATTTGAGAGTAAGTGGAACTTTCCGCATTGTATTGGTTGCATTGACGGTAAGCATGTAGTGATGCAAGCCCCATCACGTAGTGGCTCTGGATACTTTAATTACAAAAAGCACACAGTATCGTATTTTTAGCTGTGTGCAACGCTAAGTACGAATTTACTATGGTAGATATAGGAATACCCGGTCGACAAAGTTGCTGTTGATAATGTACGATACCAGAACTGGCAGATGAAATGGCCGAGGAATCTATCGTTATTATTTTCTTCTGTTGATGTTTCTGTTCTGCTTCCTTTTGTTCCTTTAAGAATCTTTGATAAATTTCCTCATTATAATTGGTATCCTCGTTTTCTTCATCCTCGTCAAAACTTGTCGCGACATACCTATTCGCCACCATTTTGTTATCTGGAAATATTATGTTTTTTGATGACTGTGCAAAACTATTCGTACAATACAAGATTACTTAATGCCTCAAATACTGAACTATCATTGGTTCTTAAACTCAGGCTGAAAAAAATACGTTCAAAAAGTAGAACTAGTTCTACTTTTTTTAAATGCATCTCATGAGCATTTTCCGCTATAGCGGAAAATGCAGCTCTATGAAAGTAAGCCCTTACGCAGGCGGTTAGGAAAGACTGAGCTAGCTGTATTACCGCTACTTCTATATACTCTAGAGTACACTAGTAAAGATAATCAACGCAACTGGCTGCCTAACAAGATAACAATTGAAAGTGCGTGTATTGCAGTTACAGGAGGATGTAATTTGTTTTTCTTTATCCCCTGCCAACCAGTAAATATTGGTCCAGTTGTTAAAACCCATTTTATTAACATAACGACTTGTAAACAGAGAAACAAATGGAATAAAACAAGAGGAAAAATGTTGTTAGTCTACAGTGTATGTCAAATTTCGTAGTCTGACACAAAGAATGCGGCAATATTATTCCATTTTTGTCGTTTTCTTACTAAACTTACAAGTAAAACCGGACCCCTAAAGTCATAACATTCAATCTTTTTGCCGTGTTAAACACTTTGTTTTCCTACATATATCCCAGTTGTTTACATTGCAGCTCTGGGATAATAATTTGCCTTTAGTGTAGGAATATCAGCCACTTCCTGCGTTTTAAAGTATAAAAAATACTACTATCCTACCTAAAGGACGATAACACCTTACTTTGTAAAACATTTTTTGCATTTAAAGCGTAGAGTAAGTGCCTCGCGATAATGCTTGTTTAAAAATCCATAGATAAAGGGATTAATACACTGATTCGAAAATGCCAAGATAATAAAAGCATGATCTACCCATGATGATATTCTGTAATTTGGTGAAATAATCTCCATTATATTGGTAACCATTGTCGGCACATATACACCAATGAACAGAAATGTAATTAGAAAGAGTATAAAAGATGTCTTATACAAATCATTTTCCATCATAAATTGGCGCCATGTAATTTTGGGACGCAGAGTTGATTGTTTGATGTCAGCGATCTGTTGTCGTGACTTGTATACTGCAATGAATATTTTCCAATAACAATATGCAATGGTGAAATAAGGAACAATTAAAACAACCATTGAAACGGTAATCAGATAAAATCGGCTTTCGTAAAAGTTTAATGAGCACAGTGATCGTCTTCTCCGAAATACATAATCTGCACAACCGACGAGCGGCGGAAGTGCCGAGGAGCATGCGATAACCCATATAGCAATTACCATAAATATTGTTCTTCGCTTGGAAAACCATGCTTTATATTTATTGGCTTTCTGGAGCAAAATATATCTGTTTAAACTGATTAGAGAAAGTGATAGAGTACTTGAGGTAACAGAAAGTACAACTGTGAATCCGCTAATTTGGCAGCCAGTTGGACTGTAATTCCATTTTCCTGTATACAAAGTGGTGGCTATAGTGAGCAAATTGACACTTTGTAAGAGGTCTGTAATAGATAAATTTCCAACTAGAAAGTTAGAGCTGTTGTGTAATGGTTTTGTTAAAATAATAACGATGCAGATAAGTGCGTTTCCGAAAATTCCTAATAGTGCTACAAGGATTGCAATTGTGCCGTAAGTGTACCTTAACTTTGGGGTTAGGTCGTGATGAAGACTCCATTGGCTTTCATTACTCATCGTGATTAAAGCTCAAGATACTGAAAACTTTCCTGGACCTAACAAAAAGCAGTTAAAAGTTATTAATACTTTGAACTATGTAACAATTACTATTTAAAATGTTTGAACGTATCCAAACGAAAAAAAACCGGGAAAATCATAATGTGTACACGGGGACTTTATACTTATAACGAGGCTAAGCTTTTTTAAAAGTAAAGTTGAAACATTTCCTCATTAAACTTGTTTCCGGAAACACGTTTAATGGAAAATGGAGATATGTCTACGTTGTGCAAAAAAGTGTAAATTGTCCTGTGAGGAATTTTGAATTTGAATCTAAAAATGTGAATATTAATTGTGCAATTACATTTTTAAAAATGCTATAGATAATATCACATAGTATTGGAGCAAAAATGATTTGTTGTATTTAATTAAATATTAATCTAGGGCTTAGGATTCTGATTGAAACCCGGTTGTCAGTGAGTCAAGTAAAACAACGAACTTGAAATAAAACCCTATGATAATTAAAGCAAGGAAATTTGTGGTAAAATTAATGAAACCTATCCAAAAATATGCCCCAAATATGTAATTTTTGCCAAAATAATAACTAATAAAATCAATTATACATGCTTATCAGCAGCGGTGAGATAAGGTTAGTTATTACAAAATGTTTTCTTTAGTCATGCTCATTGGCCTACAAGAATGTGTGACCTTTTATGGAGAGAATGTCTTCTCAACTTCTACGGAATTGATTGGTGCCGTGTACTATCCAATTAACCCAAGTGGAATGTACTTTAAAGCATCAGGATGTACAAAAAACTCCAATCTGATGTTGCTTTTTGCACTCGATCCAGTATTTTTGGAATAGGTGCGTCCATATACTCCTTTAGGTTCATGATTGCAGCAAGTCGATCACTGATAGTGACTGATCTACTCTTATGTTCTATGATTAAACCCACCAGAGCAAATATTGTTCTTTCGCATTTTCGAGCACTGCTTTCGCTGTTTTATTGTTAAACAACTCTGTTGTCAGTTTTGTTTTCCAGAAGTAATCAATTTGTCAGTAAGTTAATCAAGTGTACGGATTTTTTCACATTTTCGATGGAGGTTGTGTCAACGCAGAGAGTATGCACCAAGTATGACAGATAACTTGAGCCTCTATCACTGCCCTTTTCATTTAAACGCCGGCATCAATAATGACGAGCAGAACATGGTCAATGTTTACTTCGGTAAATTATTAGATGTCGTGGAGGAACCTATTATTGCCTTGTTAGTTTGTGACAAAACTATCTTCATTTCACCATGTGAAAGACACAAAAAGAAAAACCGTGATACTGACAGTCGGTACTTGCCGTCTGGACATTGGAATAGAAAAGGTGGATCATGAAAAGAAGAAAGATCGTTAAGTCTGATGGCGTTAACTTGTCACGTGGGAAAAGGACGAGGAACTTCCAACGGGACGAAAGTTACAAATACCTGGATGTTAATGAGTTGGATGAAACAAAAACATAATAGATAAAGGCAAAAGTTAGCAAGGATTATCAGCAAAAGAGAAAACTGTTAGGCACCAAAGCATGGGCGCTGACTACGTGGAGGCTTGATGGCTCGAGTCATCCCTGGGGGAGCTGTGGGGAGCTAAGCCCCTGAAAATTTTTTCTAAGCAAACTGTGAAAGGAATGCATTTTCATCAATTTTTGAGTAAAAGAAAAGCAGGATCAACTCGATTGTACACGAGCTATATTGTAATTTTACACCTCTGTCAATTACGAAAATCCAAACCTATGTTGACAGAAAAGCAACTGTAAATTGTCAAAATCAGGACACTTAGCCACTTTGCTGACAGAAAATGATTTTTGAAACAAAAACAAATGCTTTCAAATAAAGTACAGATGAAATTGTTTGGAGATTTCAATGAGCATCAAATCGAGCATCTTTGTTAGTACACGATTGTGTTTACCTTGTATTGGCCAAATGTTGCCATTGTCTTCGTTGATCATGTTTATTGTTGCCATGATTCTCACATTCCACATCATTACATCATACCATTCAATCATGGTTGTCACTTGCTGAGTCATTTTCTTTCAATGATTAGGAACGACACAAAGCATTGTCTCACTGGGTGCATGGAACTGTGAAGATATGACAGAAAAGAATAGAAAAATAAACAAACAAAACAAACAATAGAATCTGAGACCTTGAAACACCAGGTTGGCGTCTCTTCGCCTCAAGTCTATCTCGTGGGTAAAAGGGTAATTATCTCTTTTGTTCTTTGAGATTGCATGAAATTTCCTTCGTGTTTCCTTGTTAGTTAATTCAGTCATGTTCAATTATTCGTGAAGTAAAAGTTAAGTATGTCGAAAAGGGAAGATTAAAAGATAGCTTTGATATTTGTTTATTCAATCACTTTGTTTGTCCATATTTCTATTTTAAAAACCCTACTTTTCACAATATGGATACATTTCTAATACAAAGAGATAAAGCGAAGGATGAAACTCAAAACAACCCTGCAGACCTCCAAGAAGAGCAAGAATCTAGAAATGACGCAGGTTTCAAAAGCATAATGCAAGACAGAGGTCTTTCGTGTTCAAAAGAAGATGACTTCTCGAAGAACCGTTACTTACTTTTTTCGATAGAACTTTAGTTTACTGCGAAGGACTGTAACCGAATGAAAAGGGTAGGCCCTAACTTAACGTTAATACTGCTAATTGTCACGTGATTATTTATGAACGTTTGCAGGAGGGGGGTTCCCCACATTTCCCCCTTCCTAAATAAACGCAGTTTTATTGTAAACGATAATTAAATACGAATTGCACTCCGAGGAATAGGGTCCGGTAATAATCGCGGCTCTCTCGCTCTTCCAGAACGTTCTCTGTCTAATTCACCGTTTTTGACTTCGTTGTCTGTACTTGAATCTGAATCTAAATAATTGCTGTCCTCTGACAATTCACCTTCACTTGACTTTGATTCTGCATCCGATGTTACGTTCGGGATAGGCTCATTATGAAATTCTTTGTCTACAACTGGTGAAAGACGGTCGTGATCTTGCTTTCCTTGCGAGTGTTTTCGACCTGGAAATTTACTCCATCAGGTAACTTGGAGATGACTTTCCACTGTCCATCTCTACGACGATGGGGGGGGGGGGGGCAACTTTTGATTTTCGCTAGTCTTATAATACTTCACTTTAAGCCAAACTTGTTGTCCTTCAGAATAATCAATAAAACGAAGATTTCTATTGTGCTGGTGTTGCATTTTCCGCTTATTTACCTCTAAGGTGTCGATAACATGAGAAAAATACATTTCATTGATGAACTCGTCGCATACTCGAATTCTGTCTGTTGCATTTTGTGTTGTAAGATATCTCCAGATCTCTTACTACTATCTCTAGATAAATTGTTAAACGCGATATCTTGAGGTAAAACGGCAGATGTATGGAGTACAACGAGTCGCTTTGCTCTCACTAGCGTTTAAAGACACTAATCCAGGTAATATGAAACGCCATTTGCATTGTTGTAAACCATGATGTAACAAAACAGCACGCAATAAATCATTGGGAGTACGAATGTTCCTTTCAGCGAATCCATTACCTTGAGTATGATATGTCGAAGATCTACGCTTTTCAATTCCGAGTTCATTGGAAACCTCAGTCATAACTGCTCCATCCACGTTCGAGGATTGATCAGATAACAGATAGAAAGGGGTGCCGTGAATATAAATCCAGTTTCTCAGTAAAGCATCAACTATTTTCGGCGCCGTCTGATCCTTTAAGGAGACGGCTTGTACGAATTTCGAAAATATATCACCAATGAGCAGAAGATACTGATAGCCGTTATTGTCTTTTAGTAAGCATGCGATATCAATAGACAAAAACTGCATAGGTGTATTCGGAATGAACATCAGTGTAGGAGGTGCTTTTGGTAGAGATGTGGTCCACTTGGTATTTTGACAAGTTTCACAACCATGGCTGAACGATTTGATGTAATTGTACATATTAGCCCAGTAGAAACGGTCTTTCGATAACGAATACGCTTTGTCTGTTCCAAAATGAGCAATGTCATGATATTCTGACACAATAAGTTTCCGCAACAAAGGAGGAATAACTGGGCGGCCTGATTTGGTAAGCACACCATCACATACTCGTAATTGCAACTGGACTCTTTTCAATGTACCTTTCGAAATTTTTTCTTCTTTCAGAACTCGCTATGTTGCATCTGATATCGAGGGGTCTCTCGATTGTTCTTTCTTGAGTTGGACGCAAAATCCATTTTTACTACCAAACAAAGCATAAATGTTTTCTTCAAACTCTGTTGGTGGTTGTTCATCATTTGCTGCTTAATTTCGTGACAAGGCATCGGGCTTGACATTGGACTTTCCCGGAATGTATTGTATTAAATAATAAAACTCTTGTAATTCTGATATCCAACGAGCAAATTTACCTCGGGGATCCTTCTGTTTACGGAGATGTATTAGAGGATTATGGTTGCAATTCAAAACGCATGTTGTTCGTTAATTTTCGTGTCTCGGCTACAGCGTTTCTGCCCAGTAGCGGGCACATGATATTGCCGATGGTGTGGGCTCCTCTAAGTCAGCAAAGTTGCAAGTTGGGGCGTCTGGACATTGCCGGAGGTTGTCCATAGTCTGTGTGGCATTACAGCCGCAAGTGTCAGATGTTGATAATCCCATTCGTTTCATGACAGATTTGCATCTACCAGAACCAGTACGTAGCCGGTTTAGACTGCGCCATGTTGTCCAGCCAAGATCGTGGCCAGTAGCTAGGTGTTCTTTGGGAACTACACCTCTGCTCTCAAAAGTTGTTGAGTTTGGTGATTCATCCCATAGTGCCTTCCACATGGTTTCTTGTTGAGATTCAGAAGATGAGATATTTTCATCTGGTATAGACAGAACGAATGTTGTGCCAGCCAGGTACCCTCGCCAGTGTCTGATGGCACACGCAAGGGCAAAGGCATCTTTGTCTTTACCGACCAGTTTTTCCCTGGAGGCTGTAATGCTGTAGAGAAATATGCTACCGGGTGCAAGCAATTGTCGTTTTCAACTTGCGATAAAACTCCACCAACTGCATAATTACTGGCATCGACCTGCAAAATGAACGGGTCTCCCATTCATTTTGCATTCATTTTGGAAAGCACAAAGCTTAGATGATTAAAAAGTTTCTGTTTTAAAAGAAGGAATGCAGCTTCACAAGAATCACTCCATTGAAATGGGACAGTCTCGCTGGTGAGTTTATTTAATGGTTGGCAAATTCCGCCAAAATTTGGAATAAATGATCTGTAAAAACCTGCAAGCCCAAGAAATACTCTAAATTCCTTTCTAGTCTCTGGACGTTTGTAATTATTTATTGCTTCTGTGAGTCGAGCATGTGGTTTGATTCCTTCTTGTGAAAGCTCAAAACCGAGAAAATTGACTTTGTCGCTTGCAAAAATGCATTTGGAAAGTTTTAAAGATATACCTGATGCTTGTAATCTTTGAAATACTTGCTCGAGATTGTAAAGGTGCTCTTGAAAATTTCCGTTAAAAAATGCGGTCCGAAGGAAGTCCAGTAAAGGTAATATCCATCATCCTCTGGTAGGACGCTCCAGCATTGCATAAGCCGAATGGTGTGGCATTAAATTCGAATTTATCTCTTGGAACAGAAAACGCTGTTTTTTCTTTGTCTTCTTCTGTTACCGGCGTCGACCAATAAGCAGAGGCAGCATCTAGAATAACTGATGCGTTCCATGGTGACGAAGATGGTCGAAAAATACTATTGTCAAGCATCTGTTGTACTTCCTTACTAACTTCTTCATCCCAAGCATGAGGAATGCGATATGGTTTCCTGTGAACTGGCTGTGCACCATTTGTAATTGTTCGATGCGTCATATTGCGTGCAGGTGTTGGTTTCTTTGGGTCAGAAGCAAAAATGTCTCCGTACTTTAATATTAAATTCTTTAACTGATTTAAATAGTCTTTAAAAGGTCTTTAACCGTTTGAAATATTATTTCCATGAGTTTTATTCAATTGGGGGCTTGTTGAATTGTTTTTTCCTTTGGATCAATTTTCGAAACACTTTCGTTAACTTTCGTTAAATTACCAACAAATTTCCTGGAATATACTGTCACTTTCTTATTATTGACATTTAGTAAAGTGATTTGAAAGATACCCTTTAAATCTGGAATTACTCTGCAATGCGTAGAGTATACATCCGGTACATCACGTAAAGGTTTGGGTTCAAAGTCTGCAGTTATCAAAGATAATGAATTACTGCGTTTGACGTTGACTTTATTTTCGGAGCGTGGGGGACAAGGATACACTGTTTTGCACTCTAATGGATTCCTTTTCTTTTAAAGAAATGCATGTAAACCATTCTGTACCCAGTTTAACTCTATTGGCAACCATATTAAATTCGATCGTACGAAAAGTTGAAAGAAAGTCTCTGCCCAATAATACGTGCTTGTACGTTTTCTCATTGAGAACTTTCAACTGTTGCTTTTTATGTGCATTACCTACATTTACGGTTACTACTACAAATCCAATTATGTTCATTTCTCTACCAGGTGCATCGAATAGTTTATGTTCAGTTGCGATAATGTTCTTGTTGAAACCCAGCATTTCAAGGCTGCCAAAATCAATTAGAGAACAACTTGCTCCAGCGTCTAATAAAGTGTGTACGTTTATGTTGACAAACTGTACTTTGAGCACAGTGGAAAATTCTTAAGCAAAATTGCACTTTTCCTCTCAAAATGTTTTTTGGTTTGTAGCCCTTGCTTGATTTGATTTATTTGGGAAGGTATTTCGTTTCACTCTTCGTTGGTAGTCACGCCATTTACTGCTAACCAAGTTTGCTGATGCAGATTCTTGTGTACTCCCGTCGCTGCCCCCGTAACTGTCAATCGATGCTCCTTTCAACTTTTCCATCACTCTTTCTGCGATTGCATCTACCACTGATGGACTTACGAAACTCACACATTCCTGAGCTTTGTTTGCAGCGAATGAATCAATACCGGTCAATTGTAATCTCATGGTCTCTGCAGACAGCTCATCGACATTGGCCTCAGCGAAGTTCGCAGTGACTTCAGGGCAATTTACAGTTTTTGGGTGTAATCCTTTCAGAAAATAATCATTGGCACTTGTATTTCGAGCACTCCAATCGAAAGTAGGATAGGCGAGCTTGACCAAAGTGGTTATCTTGTATGCAAATGTTTGTGGGGATTCATCTGACTTGCGTCTCCTATTGTTCAGCTCTACGATTGCAGCTTCTCTGTCGACGTTTCCACTTTGAAATCCTTTTAATAACTCTGGTTTTATTTTGTCTGCATTTTTCTTGTCTGTTGCAGATAACCGCATATATACGTCAAATGCACGACCCTTGAGTTTGCTGGCCACATTTTGTCCAGCTTTCTCCCAATCACATCCTTTGAGCGACGAATACAATGAGACTTTCTCCACAAAGACATTTACGTCTTCAGTGCCATCAAAGTATTTAACTTTGGTATCCATATTTGATTCATTCGGTTACAGTAATGTTAGTTACCGTTAGTTACAGAAATGTTAGGACTGTAACCGAAAGAAATAGGAAGGCCCTAACTTAACGTAAATACTATTAATTGTCACGTGATTATTTATGGACGGTTGCAGGAGGGGGGTTTCCTACAGAACGAAGCTAAGACAGTGGTTAGAAAGCCACAAAAAACGTTTTTTTCATAAGAGGAGTGGAAGAATATTTCAATCTTTATGGCTTGTAAAGCACACATGGCTCAATTACGACAATGACAAGGATAAAGTATTTTGTAACTCATGCACAAAGGCAATGAAGCAAGGAATATTAATTCCTCCTTCGTCAAGCCAAGTTGATTAGTATCACTATTTTGTCAAGAATGAATTTTCAACATGGAAAAAGGCATTGGAAACACACAAGCGGCATGTGGATTCTGACTTTCACAGAGCCTTTGTTGGAGCAGTGTATAACAACAAGTCCAATATTTCAGTTCTAGCACAAATGGCAACTGGAAGATAAACCCGAATAATAAAAAATAGAACTGCATTATACAAAAAAAATTATAGGCTTACAGTATCTTGGTTGTCAAGGGTTTGCTGTTAGGAGCAAGTTTGATAAGATTAGAATTTGACAGCCCTGCTACCCTGAATTGGCTGCTTGGCAAAAAGAGACGAAAAGTACAAATGGTTGTCTCATGATATATTAAATGGAGTATACAATTTCGTTGTACATATATATATTTGAGGTATGCCTTCTCTCTACAAAGTCTCGTGGTAAAATACAAAATCTATTTACAAAAAATAAAGGTCTAGAAATTTCTGTCCATTTCACGCACACTTCGTGCTCAGTTCTCCCTATCATTCTTCAGTTTTCACACCAAGTTCTGCAAGACTTTAGTAACGCTCTGCAAAGAGAATTGATGAAGCAAGCGAAAGAAGAGGGGTACTTTAGCCTTATTATTGATGAAACGTCAGATGTTTCCAGCAAAGAACAAATAAGTTCTCGTTTTCGTACTGTTAATCCAGAGATTTTGATATTCAAGAGCTGCTCCTGAGATTTTACGCTGTTGAAATTACTTAGAGTGAAAGAATTTTTGCAACAATAAAAGATGCTTAAATGAGGATGGAATTGTCTCTGAACAAGTGCCGTGATCAGTCCTATGATGGGACTGCAAATGTCGAGCTGTGTCAGTGATGTACGTACAAGAGTTAATGAAGTAGAAAAGAGAGATGTAAATGTACACGGCTTGCCTGGTTTTTTCAATTCTAAGAAGAAACCAAGGACATTGAAAAAAGATGTCCCTGCGACATGTTTGCCCCACCAGATGGACAATTATGTTTGTGTCTTTAGAGGTCATCATTTACAAGAAATTATAAAGCGATTGTTGAGTGGCTTCAAGAAGTGGATGACAATGATAAAAGTGCAGCTGGTGTTAATACTGGTGGGTATCCGGGGTCACTGACGAGTTTTGACACCTATTTCTTCCTTGAAGTTCTCAGAATGGTGTTTACCATTGTCGAAGGTGGTATTGCCAGTCTGCGAGGGAAACAGCTGAATTTCAGCAAACCAGAAGACGTTACCAAGGCAATGTTGTAAGTTATCTGAAGAACTGAACATTATACAGTTCCTTTAAGATAACGTAGAATGCCCTTTTTGTAGTAGTAAGATGTCTTTGATTTGGACTGCTACAATACTGTGCAACTACACCCACTGCATAAGACATTTCTGGTCTTGTAGCAATAGCAGCGTACAAGAGACTCCCAACTTATGATTGATAAAGTAATTTATCCACAGGTTGATTGAAGCCATCATCTTTGCACAATTTAACATTAATATCGGTAGGCGTTGATACAACCTTTGAATTCTTCATGTTAAACGTCTTTAACGAACTCTCAATGTACTGATGCTAATGAAGATACATGGTACTGTTCTCCTTATCTTGTACAATCGAACTTCCTAAATAATAATGTAATTGTCTCATATCTTTCATCTGAAACTTGTTGCTGAAAACTGAATTAAGTCTATCCACCTCATGCTGAGTCTGAGTCATTATTAGAAGATCATCAAAATAAACTGATAAAATTACAAATGGGTTGTGCATGATATAAACACAAGGATCTGCCTCTGATTGAAAAAAGTCAATAGATGATAAAAGTTACTTAATACCTGGTTCCAACATCGTGGTGATTGTTTTAGTCTAGAGAGTGAACGCTTTAGTTTTTAGACTTCTGACTCTTGGCCAGGCTCTATGTATCCCTCAGGTTACTCCATGTATATTTCTTGCTCAATAACACTACTCTTAGTGTCATCTGGAGTAAACTCTGATTCAGTGTACCATTTTCATCAAAAATCACATCTCTTCTGACTACAACTTCTCTCTTTGCTTCATTATATAGCCTGAACCCTCTTGAATGGAAGGAGTAGCCCACTAGTTTGTACTTCTCAGCTTTTGAATCCAACTTCCCTCTTTGTTTTTCTTGCCCATGGGCATATACATTGCAGCCAAAATACTCTCATATAACTGAGCTCAGGTATTCTACCATACCATCTTTCATATGGGCTCACATTACATTCAACTCCTTTAGTGGGAATTCTGTTCTTTATATAGACTACCATATTAAGTGCCTCTCCTGAAAAGGATCTTGGAAGTCTTGCTGAGCAAGCATTGCTATACCCATTTCAACTATGGTTCTGTTAAGGCGCTCTGACATACCATTTTGTTCAGGTGAATATGGGGCTGACCTCTGGTGCTTTATACCTTTCTTCTTGAGATACTCTGTGAATTCTCTACTTAGATACTAGTACCCCACCATTGTCAGTTCTGAGCATCGTTATTCTCTTTCCTTTTTCATCGGCAACCTCTGCCTCAAACACCTTAAATTTCTTAAAACCTTCACTTTTCTCTCTCATGAAGTACACCCTTGAACACCTGAAATAGTCATCCGTAAAGCTAACAAAATAGCGTCCTCCTCCTAATGTTTCTGTACTCATTGGTCCATACACATCACTATATACTAAATTTCGCACGTCTTTGGCCTTACTGTCAACATCTTTTGGAAATGGCTTTCTTGACATCTTCCCTTCAACACATGGTTGACAAAATGGCTGTGCCTTTTTCAGGTCTTCTGACCTCACTTTATTATTGTTTACTGCATCACGAATTCTCTCATTCCCTGCATGCACAAGCCTTTGATGCCACGATTCTAGCCCTCCTAAGTGGGAACTTTCTTTCACAGTTCAACAACTACTCTTAATGTCTTCTTCACAATAAAGGTTATACTACTCCCTGCTGCCTCTAAAAGTCCTGAAGGTGAATAGATTTTGACCTTTCCATGTTCAAAGTGTATCGTATTACCCCTGGAGTCTGCTGCATGCAGGGAAAACAAATTAACTGCCAATTTTGGAACAAATAATGTCTCACCTAAGGTACATTTATACACCTTTGTCTTCAACCATTGTATCAATTTGAACTGTGCCAGTCCCATATGCCTGTAAAACATGTGAATCACCAAGTCTAACCTTTTCTGGTAAGGTAAATCTCATATAGTTCTCTAGTAAATTTCTATCCCAGGTTATATACCTTGTGGCTCCTGAATCAATTATTCAAACGCCATTTACCTGCGTTTTCTCATCTGTCAGGGTTGTAAAGGCCCTATCTACCTTTTCACTTTGCTCACCTACCACTTTAGCATTGTGCAGTAATTTCCTCTGATTTCTCTCTGCTCTACAATTTCGCTTAATATGCCCTTCTTTTCCACAACCAAAACACTTAAACCTTGTCTTTTGTGTCAAAAATCAATAACCTTTAGTTGGCGACTTCCCCTTTGTGCAAAACAATGGTGAGTCACTTCCTATTGTGATTAATTTCTCGCCTTGGTGTTTTCTCTCAAAATCTTCCAATATTAAAATGACAAAACAAAGTTTTGGTATGTCTCCTTTTGCTTATAGAGCAGTAACTAATGGTGTAAAACTATCAGATAAACTCATTAATAAAATGCACACTTGTATGTCCTCTTCTATAGACATCTCAACTGTTCGAAGCTTATCGATTAAATCTTTTCATTCCCTTATGTGATTCTTGACTGTTATTCCTTCTTACATTCGTAAACTAAAGAAAGCCTTCATTAGGAATAACTTTCTACTAACAGTTTTACCTTCAAAATGCTCCTTAAGCGTGTACCATATTCCTTGAGGTGTGTTCTTGCAAGAAGTAACCAGATAAATCTTAGAGTCACTTATGTTGGTCGTTATTATGGCAATAGCTCTGTTACAATTCCTTTTGTATCTATGCTTTATTTTGTCATTAGCGTCACCATCAGGGGGTAAATCTGACCCATCGATTAATCCCCACAAATATTTCGCTCGAATAATATTCCTTAGCTTAAATGACCGATTGCTCCAGTTTGCGTCTCCTGGAGGCTCCAAAGTCCTTTTGTCTTCCGACATTTTGAATTTCTGTCGCAATCTGGCTTTGGTATTGCTCAATACTGCACTGTGATATTTCAGATCCTCCTCTGAACCTTTTCCTTTTATCTACGAAGGGCTAGTCCCATAACCTTTGGTGTTAGGTATCAGAGTTGATTTAATTCGATCACATTTTGTAATAGCAATATAGTCATATAGTATCATAAAAAAGCTTAAATCAACAAAACAAGGAGTTTGGCCTATTTTAAACAGCAACAGCAACAATAAAATAATTATCTGAGGCTGAATATTGTATTTGCACTATCCAAAGATTACACATCTTAAATTTCAATGTCTAACCTATTGTTGTTCATGAGATAAATCCATTTTTTTATTGTGGGACATCAGTGTCCCTGTGGTAGGTAAGGGTGTACCATATGCCTGGATACTGTCTAGCGACTAGTACTTATACATATCTGTCTATGAATACTTGTTTCATATTTATAATGTTACATGAATCACACTTTACTCCTACTGTTATCAAGCTACATAAATGCTGTATCTTGAGTAATAATGATACTATATCATAAACAATATGACACCAGCTGCTTAGATGTAGAAGGGGAAATCTTCTCCAGATACTGTATCTAACTTAAGAGTGAATCACATTTATGTTAGTAATACATGAGGAAGCTTGAGCAATTATGCAAAAGCAAGCAAGTTGAGTAGTTGAGCAAATAGTGAGATTGATTGATTGTCTCCTTGCATCTTATATCCTGCTGAACTGCTGTACTGACCAGATAGGAACAGTAGTAGTCATGGATAGTCAGAGGAAAAAAATATGTGCGCATTGAGCAGGGAGTTTCAAGTGATGAAGTTTTCGCATTATTGAATTCTGCAGGTAGTGACTTGAAGGATGGTGTGAACGATTTGTTGGAGGATTCTGATACAGAATTTGTTTCGGAGGAACCACTACGTGAAAAACCTGAGAACGATCCATATAAACTCACCACTCCAGATGCCAATATACACATCGTTGGTGGTAGACATGACAAAATTGACGAACCTCCGTCCAAAAAAAGGTAAAGATGGCATTCCAGTCACGAAATGGAATCGTCAGAGTAAAAAACACAAGCGAAATGAGTGCACTCTTAAAATGGCTGTTTTGCTAGTGTTCCTCGAAAATGTAGCAGCATTTTATGTTTTTTCCAAAGTGGTAAACCTGGAGGACTTAGCAAATCTACTTGTGGAGCAGTCTACGTTATGTGCTGCACAAAACTGAAGAAACCTTTTGACTGATTCGGAAGAAATAATGGCTTTCCTTGGAATCATATACACCATGTCTGTAAACAAGTTTCCCTTCATCGGCATGCATTGGTAGTGCGATTCTTTTGTTGGAAACGAAGGAATAAAGCATGCCATACCTCGCAAACCCTTTCAGGATATTCTGCAAAATCTGCACTTCATAAACAATGCCAAAGCTGATAAAACTGATAAAGGTTACAAGATACACCCAACTATTGAATTACTAAACAATACCTTCAAAGAAGCTGCTTCTGACTCGGCGGGACAGTGCGTTGATGAAAACATTACAAAGTTTAAGGGTAAAATTCAATGAAGCAGTACATCAAGAGCAAGCCTATCAAGTGGGGCTTCAAGTGGTGGTGTAGATGTGGTAGTGTGACAGGATATCTATTCGAGTTAATTCTGTACCCTGGGAAGAAGGATGCTACAGAACTGGGAATCGGCGAGAATGTGGTATTTGAGCTGTGCAAAGACCTTCCCTGAAAGGCCTTGAAGGGATCTATTGCACTGTTTTCTTTGATAACTTCTTCAACAGTCCAATCTTGATAAAGAAGTTATTTGAAAACGGCATTTATGGTATAGGCACGGTAAGATCCAGCCGGAGGTATATGCCCAATATACCCACTGACTGTGAAATGAGACATGGTGATATCCATTTTCAGTTTTCTAACGAAGTGGCCGTTTGAATATGGTTCGATAACAGAGGTGTTCTATTATGTGGTTCCAACCTTGAAGGAGTTGATATTGAATCAAGTGTGCAGAGGAGACAAAAAGATTTAGCTTCTAAGATTTCTGTTTCCTGGCCGGAAATGGTAAAGAAATACAACATAGGAATGGGAAGCGTTGATCTTTTAAACCAGCAAGTTGCTGCATGCCGTCTTTATCGGAAATCAAAGGTACATTATTACTTGCGCTTATTTTTCGACTTGATAGATATTGCTTGCGTCAACAGCTTTATTGTATTCAATATGTTGAATGCGTGTGAACTGACATTGTTAGATTTCGAAATCGTTGTTACCCAGTTTTTGATCGGTAGTTTCAGTAGTCGCCAAAGAAACTTCCAAGCATCGCGACCATCACGATGTTCCGCTGCTTTGGCAATGCCTGCTACAGCACCCTAGCACCTTCCTGAGTTTTTGAACACACGTCTTTGGTGTCGTTACTGTGCTGATGAGGGCAAAGAATCGAGGACTTTTGCAAGGTGTGAAGATTGTGGCATCGCGCTTTGTATGACAAACGAACGAAACTGTTTTTGTAAGTTTCATATCGCATGGCAGTTTGGAAGTGCTGCTTATAATATTGGTATTGCCGTTGATTGTATTGATTGCATTAGTTTTGTTGTAATATTTTGAGAAAACTTTGATGCAAAATGATGGTAGTTTATTCATATCCGTCATTCCCTGAAGCTTCCCTGAATTTGCCAAAGAAAATCCAGGTAGGATAAATGACTATAGAACTTATGAAACCAGGTAGTTATGATGTAAAGATTGAGAGAACAATAAGAAAATGCAAATATTGCATGAAGAAATAGAGTAGAAAAGTATCTGCAAGTGGTTGGAAAATCAACATTTTTTTTGTTAGCTTCCACGTAATTTCAACTATTGCACATTTATGAATGTCATAATATTGGGAACCATTAGCAACAGTATCCTCTCCCTACCACAGGGACACCATTGTCCCTAGCCATAAGTGTGAAGGATTTATAGTAATATTTATATGCCTAATGACGAATTTATAAGGAATCATTGATATGCCTTAAGTTTTGTTTTATTTATTCATTACAGTCTATCAATCTTTATTGGTCTGTATCCCTTGTCTAGCACAGGGACAATGGTGCCCCNGCATGAAGAAATAGAGTAGAAAAGTATCTGCAAGTGGTTGGAAAATCAACATTTTTTTTGTTAGCTTCCACGTAATTTCAACTATTGCACATTTATGAATGTCATAATATTGGGAACCATTAGCAACAGTATCCTCTCCCTACCACAGGGACACCATTGTCCCTAGCCATAAGTGTGAAGGATTTATAGTAATATTTATATGCCTAATGACGAATTTATAAGGAATCATTGATATGCCTTAAGTTTTGTTTTATTTATTCATTACAGTCTATCAATCTTTATTGGTCTGTATCCCTTGTCTAGCACAGGGACAATGGTGCCCCGCTCTGTATCTCAGTAATCATGAATGCATAGTAAAAGGGACCAAGTTATTTTAAGTAAGCATAAGAAATTGCCCAGAAAACCTGAAAATTGTCTATTTTTCATTGCCCAATTCCTTATGGTAGTCAAAGGGTTAACTATCTATCTACCTATCCATCTATCTATCCATCTATCTATCTCTCTATCGATCGATCGATCGATCTATCCATATATGTATCTATCTGTGTACCTATATATGTATTCATCCATCCATCTATCTATCTATCTATCTATCTATCTATTTATCTATCTATCTGTCTCTCTATCTATCTATCTAGCCACAGACAGATACTGAATTGAACGATGTAAAGGCAATCGGGGTCACACTAGATGAAGCAAATAGAGCAGAAATAACTAATTTCGTATTATGTTAAGGTTGTTTTGATTTTTTTTGCCACCATTCAAAACTAGGGCATGATTATATAAACAATTTTTCAGCGATAGCGATAAATCTGATTGTTTAAAAAGTAAGGTGTAGTTTATAAACCTTATTTTTCATATAGTCTCCTTAGATTTACTCTTTTTTGCTTTCCCGTAATTTTCAATTTGTCACTAATTGCTAACTTTTGTTTCAAGCTAAATCACATGCAAATTATCAGAAGTACCTCTCTTCTGGTTTGCTTTTTTTTGTAGAAGTTGATTGTGCAGTCTAGTTACCAACTAGTCTTTGGTGGCATTAAGTATAATTGCATGATATATTTTCTCTTTAGCTTCAAATATAAATGAAATAGGCTTTCAGACGTTCAAAATAGAAAAGAGAAAAACAACATGAATAATAATAAGCCTTTGCATAAAATACGGCTCAGGAAAAACCCATTGCCAATCAATATAACAAGCAGTTTTAAAAACAGCTTTGTTCGTAAAGAAGTTCCTCATCGTCCGAATCAGTCTCAAAATCAGAAATACAAAGTGTTAAAACATCTGCGAATGTTGAAGACTGTCCAATCTTTCTCCATTTATCAAGGTAATTGCGTCTGTCGGCCGCAGTGATTTTCCTTACTTTTTGATTAAACTATCGATTTAAAGTATATTATACATAAATTTTTGGTTCATAATTTTTACTGGAAGAGGCTTCTTCAATAGGAAGATTGTTCTTTAACAGTTTTCGGGAAAACTGATAACGCTGATAGGTCTAAGCATGGTTGATACTGCTAAACATTCTTTTTAACTTTTAAATTTTAACTTTTTAACATTAGTTGTCGTTGTGATCAGTAAAAGTTCTATTACCTGTAAGACATTTTATACGATTGCTTATCGGAGGTAATTATTTTCCCCAAAACGTCAAGGTAATTTTTTCCAACTTGCTGTCATTGCCGTTACTTTCAGTTTCAACAGATCCCACTCAACGTGACATTGATTTTTCGGGAGTACATCCTAAAAGTGGTTACGTGATCCAATAATCTTCCTTTCTACATAGGTTGAGACATTTGCATTAGCTGTAAGCCATCGGTCACAATCCAAGATATTAATTCCTTGAAAAGCAGGGCTGGTTTGCAAATTTGCAAATTATTGCAAGTGAAAGGTATATCACTTATAATGTCAGTATAAGATTTATAAACAGTTCCAATACTGATTTTGAAATTAAACAATTTTACATCTTGGTAGGTATAAGTTGCATCTTTATTTTCAACAATATCTTGATGATATTGGTTAATCGAGTTGTTGTCTTTTCTATACTTTGCTCCAATAAACCTCTTAGTTTGGTCATTGGCTAGGTGAAGACTCTAATATACTAAAGCCCGTTTTATACTTGAAAAATTATTGCTTAAAGCAAAACGTATATATATATATTATATATTTATTAGAACGTATATATATATTAATATATATTATATATTTTGTAATGAAATGCCCATAAGAAATGTAACTGTCACAAGCGTAAATTCCTAGTTTCGTATAAAAAGATAAGTGTAAAGCAAGAAAGACTCTAATGTTAATTTCTTAAATAATCCACAAAGCTACTTGACTGCATTTGCTGTGTTTCTCCCGTTTCAGTCATTGACTGTCCGGCTAGCTCTGCCATTTCAGCATCAAATAAGATGTCATTTATTTTCTTTTTTGTTACAATTTGGGACACTTTTGATAACTTACGTAAAGAGTCCGCAACAGTTCTTCCGAAATTGGAAAATTCATCCTCATCCTCCTTATTTGC
>RDPX01000048.1:1085469-1101803 GCA_003991215.1 Morbakka virulenta
TTTCCAATTTCGGAAGAACTGTTGCGGACTCTTTACGTAAGTTATCAAAAGTGTCCCAAATTGTAACAAAAAAGAAAATAAATGACATCTTATTTGATGCTGAAATGGCAGAGCTAGCCGGACAGTCAATGACTGAAACGGGAGAAACACAGCAAATGCAGTCAAGTAGCTTTGTGGATTATTTAAGAAATTAACATTAGAGTCTTTCTTGCTTTACACTTATCTTTTTATACGAAACTAGGAATTTACGCTTGTGACAGTTACATTTCTTATGGGCATTTCATTACAAAATATATAATATATATTAATATATATATACGTTCTAATAAATATATAATATATATATATACGTTTTGCTTTAAGCAATAATTTTTCAAGTATAAAACGGGCTTTAGTATATTAGAGTCTTCACCTAGCCAATGACCAAACTAAGAGGTTTATTGGAGCAAAGTATAGAAAAGACAACAACTCGATTAACCAATGTCATCAAGATATTGTTGAAAATAAAGATGCAACTTATACCTACCAAGATGTAAAATTGTTTAATTTCAAAATCAGTATTGGAACTGTTTATAAATCTTATACTGACATTATAAGTGATATACCTTTCACTTGCAATAATTTGCAAATTTGCAAACCAGCCCTGCTTTTCAAGGAATTAATATCTTGGATTGTGACCGATGGCTTACAGCTAATGCAAATGTCTCAACCTATGTAGAAAGGAAGATTATTGAATCACGTAACCACTTTTAGGATGTACTCCCGAAAAATCAATGTCACGTTGAGTGGGATCTGTTGAAACTGAAAGTAACGACAATGACAGCAAGTTGGAAAAAATTACGTTTACAATACGTTTACAAGGGCGTTTACAATTACTCAGTACTAACGTACTTACTTAACATTTATCTTTTTATACGAAACTAGGAATTTACGCTTGTGACAGTTATATTTCTTATGGGCATTTCATTACAAAATATATAATATATAAGTTGATGCTAATTTTCATTCAATTTTTTCTTCCTCTACTTACAACATTATCCTGCCATGGAACTTTCCCATAGTCTGTTAGGAAGTATTTGTTAAATTGGTCTCGAATCTCCACAGCCTGGCGTGATGCCATATTTGAAGAAACTCGATTAATCGGCAGCATATTTGAGCTACTTTCTCTCCAACCTCCTGCTAAAACGTCTCCCATGTTATTTTCCCGATCAACGGCATTTGGTGGGATGTATCTCGTTTGTGGAGGGTTTTTAAAATCAGTACTTGCTAAGTAATTATGAAGGGCAATGCAGACTTTCGTTATTTTAGAAACATTGTTTGGAGAAGCATCGATTGGTCCTCTAAAAATCCTCCAACGAGTTGACAAAATTCCGAATCCATTTTCAGAAATTCTTCTGGCTCGAGAGTGGCGATAATTATAGGTGAGCTTTCATCATCCAAATAAGTACCGGGGTATGGACGCATCATATTTTCTTTTAAAGGAAAAGCTGTATTACCAACAGAAACATATGACATAGGTTCGGCAATGCCCAAAATCGGCTCTGCAGCTGGTAATCCTAACTTGCCTTCGTTTAACTTGATACCGAATTCCGACTTCGCCAAAACTCCACCGTCACTTTCTCGTCCATATGCCCCAATGTCAGCCATTACAAACCTATATCTAGCATCAAATACTGCCATTAAAACAATGGAATGGAATCCTTTGTAATTAAAATAGTCACTGCCAGAATGTTTGGGGGCCTTTATTGCTATATGCTTGCCATCAATTGCACCCACAGAATGAGGGTAGTTCCAAAATAAGTCAAAATCATGTGCAATCGACTTCCAATCTTCTTCAGTGCTGGGAAATTTGACAAAATCGTTATAAAGGCAATATCTGATGGCATCGCACGTCTCGTAGATAATTTTATTTACAGTTGCTTTGCCAAGTCTGTAACTAATAGCAATCGATTGCTGCGAGTTATCGGTTGCAAGATACCGCCGAGTTACTACCAGTCTTTCCCCTGGAGTCACTGGAAATCGATGTCTATTTGCATGAACAAGTCGATCCTTCACTATATCCAGAAGTTAGTCAAAGCACTCCTTTGACATTCGAAAATATTGGTGATGTCTCTCCTCGTCCACATTTCTTAATTCTTGAATGAGAGAGTGATATTCTCCTCTTTGACATCTCGTGGTATTTACCATTCAAACATAAGTTCGTTGCTGTTCATTTTGATATAACGGATACAGGGCAAGTAATCTACGAAGTTTTGTCTTCGATGGCATGATTGAAACTGATCTGCTAATTTTGCTTACAGCGCAAATTAAGTATGAACACCCATTTCCTTAACGAAAAATTTTTCACTTGAGCGAAGAAAATTATTGCGTTAAGGGATAATTTTTTGCTTAAGCAGAATATTACGTGAAAAATTACCAAGTATAAACCAGGCGTCAGGCTGTACTACTGGATTATGCGTTTTTGTTGCATTGATAAGCGTATAACTTTGTTAGAGTACTAGCTATCCTAATAAAGAGCTAGAAGCGATGGGTATTTGGTTTGTACCCACTTTTTAGAATGACCAATGAACTCATTATGTTTGTGTATTTGCGAATCAGTCTGGGTTAACGACTCTAAGTGTACAATAAAAAGTCTACAAGTTGGTAAAACTATTTGCGTTGACATTATGGGCTATCCAACTCGTACCTGACGCTTTAGAAAATTTTGGAACTACCTTCTTGAAAAAGCTTCCGAAGACCCTCAACTTTCTTAATCATTTTAGACTTCGTATATACAAACAACATAATTTCAACAACATTGTATTGATCTCATTAAAAAAGCACTACTCGAGCGCATCTTTAATAACCAGATCTAATCTATGATTAAAACAATGTTAAACGCGGTAAGTATTCATCGCAGACTTTTGCACCTAAAACCTCATGTGTTCTAGTATTGACACTACCCCCATCTAGTTTCAAACCATGAATACGATTTTCGAATTTAGTTATTCCAATGCGTTCGATTGAGTCCGTTAAGAATGATACCAAACTCTCTCTGTTGACAATTTTCACACTTTCGATTCTATGGAATTGCACTTTCGGCACAGCCTCATTTTAAAATAGAGCATATATGAGCTCTTGTTTTACTACACTTAAGTTACCATCTCTTAGAACTGATTAAAAAAAGAGTTTACATTCAATGCGTCATCAGTAGAAGCTCATTCATTCCTGTAGTCCCATGACCCTTAAGATCTGGGCTTTTTTCTGGCAATTCAAGTAACTCAATAGGCCCTCTCTTCCTTAGCTAAATGGTAATTAGTATTAAAGCCGCCTTCTAATACTTCATTTTCCTCCTAGCTATTTTAATCAAACCTCTTCCGATTGCTAAATGTTTTACAACTTCTTCAGTTAAAGCAGATGAACCCATTTGTGCTTTCTTAAGGAGATTCGCGACATATTTATGAGAGTCGCTATATACATGCTTTTCAGTACAGTCTTTACTGACGATGTTCCGCAAATCCAACTTCCTGAAAAACCTTTGATTGATTTAATTCTATCTTCATACTTCACAAATATTTTGCACTTCAATATAACGACTGTAGCACCTTCGATTGTTTTGTCAACCTCAAACGAAAATAAACTTTCCCATCTTTTCACAACTTCAGACTCACCATTTTCGTACCAACAAAAATTCCATAAAAAATTGTGTTTCTTGCTTCTTTTTATTTTTATTTTTGGAAAAAAAATCTTTCTTTTCGAACAGAAAGAATTGGTTGACGTCATTCATTTAAAACGAACTAAAAGCACGTGTGCATGCATTACCATTGTCCTTTCCTTTACGCTCCCCTCCGCCCCCATCCCTGTGACAATTTTTGTTACTTAAACAAATTCAACAGACCTTTCTAAGAGAAATTTTAAAAAGTATCATACTAAAATATTAAGTATAAGTCTACATTTACGGACGTTGCTTTTTAGTTTTATAACCTACTTAAGCGCAACAAAATAGAGAAAAACAACAATGCTAAAATTCAAAACATGATGGCAGCTAGGCAAGATGGTTGTGCGAATGTTTTATATTCTTGTTAGGAAATCAAATGCTTTCAAATGACGTTATCTTACTAAAATATTGTTGCTTGGGTGTAAAACTTTTGAGCAAGAAAAAACATATTTATCTTTGCATTTTTGCTATTTTGGGGGGATAAAGCTTCCCAGAAGTTTGAAATAACTTGGTCTGTGATTTTGGCAGGTAGTACAAATTGGAACAGGTGTTACAAACTCCGGCACAAAATGTAATAAACTGGCGCAAACGCTATACCAGCTGCAAATATCACAATCCAAAGCAATTCATGAAAACTTAAAAAAATCTACTCATCGCAGAGCCTGAAAGAATGTGAGAACTTGAAAAATATCAAGCAGAATCAATGATAAAGGCAGATAAAGTAATAATACATTATAACTTCAGGATAAAACGGGGGTACATGGTTAAATGCACAGAATCAGCCATCGTGAAAGTAATTAAGATCACTTGGCCAGTTCAGAGGAGAGAAGACAAGTCTTAACGAGTGATAAAGAGAAAAAAATCAGGCCCCGAAATAAAAGAGAGAGAGAGAGAGAGAGAGGAGATAAAAATGCCTGGGATGATGCAAACGGTAGTTGGAGCACTGGGATAGCAAAACAGAAAATATCGCAGCGGAATGACAACATATGATTGAAGGGGAGTAGCAGATATTCCAAAGACTGGATTTTTAGCCGCTCAGAAAAAGTGTCAAAGATTCTTGGTACCCTAGGAACCTTTTTCCGCCAGCTCTCAGGTGCTCTAACCAACGGTACTTCAGAACAGCCAAGGAAAATCAGTAACAGTCACAATAATAAAACAACAACAACAACAACAATAATAATAATAGTAATAATGATATTAATAATAACAAGAACAACAACAACAAAACCAAAAACAGCAACAATAAAAAAAAAATAAATAATAGCTAGGGACCACTATCAAAGGTGAACTGTCGCAGAAAAATTCTTTGCTTGGGAGAGTCAGTATAATGAAGAAGATGATAAAAACGTAAGGACGTATCGATGTTTGAGAGGCACATGGCTGCTTGCTGTGGCCAGCAGTCAATGGATTTGAAATGCTATCGTTACAACACCAAATAATTTTGGAATATTGTACGCAATTTGTGATTGATTTTTTACTGGTAGTATGAGGTCATGACTTCAATTTTTAAAAAGTGAAATGTAAAACATTGCATTTTATATGACAAAATAAGTTTTGGTGAAGATATAACAACATTGTGTTTAGTCTGTCAAGCAACAGCCTAGTTGCCTGGGTACAAGGAACAAATAAATCCTAGCCTTGGTATTTACACAGAATAACGGTGTTATATGTTTACTCAACATTTTGTTAGAAATATCACATTGGTTACATTATTAGTTAGCAACCGATACTTTCCATCAATGACCTGGCCATTATCAAAACAATTTGGACACATGACCCAGTGAGTTAACTAGGCAAAACTGATTTTAGGTGGATGACAAGAAAGGTCCGTTGCATGTAGAATCTAGGTTACATGCCCGCATATTTATTAGTGGTCTACCAGGGCTGATTTTACCAGGTAGCCAGGTCTTTTTAGAGTGATTTTTGTTTTGAACCATCAGGTGTGTTCCTCCAAAACAAAAGGATTTGTCTGTTAACTGTGATACTACCGTTTACATTTAAATTAATCAATGTCCTGCATGCTAATAAAGTCCACATATTCTAATGAATTAATTCTACCTAATCAACGTCTGCTGCAACCAGTGCCATAACACAAGAACATCAAATACAAAATAAAAGACATTTAATATAAGCATCCCTTGTAAGCATGATTTTGAAGTCTAATTAATAAATTAATAACACGCATAAAACCCCTGAACTGTGCAAAAAATGGGATACAATTTCACAATTCTGAAAATACTTTATTCATGAGATAATCTTTCTTAGAGAGTGTTAGTGGGTATGGAAAGGGGTGTTGGTGGGGGACAAATTAATACTGTGCTGCTAAGAGAGTGTTTACGACTATGTAACGTCACATGATAAAGATGATCCTATATATTTTAGTCTTCATAATATGGTAAAAAATCAAATATTTGAATTAAGAAAGATAATAATCATCTAGTAGTGAATATTTCACATATAGCAATACTATTGCCTTGTATCCACAATAGCGCCCCAATAACGTGAGCCAACTTATTTAAAAAATAAAAGTGTACCTAAAAAATAAAAATGGTCCTCACAAAATCCAGACGTCTTCCATGACTGAAATATGGGGAAAATTGCGTTTTATTGTCCATATATCGCATATCACCTTTAGAGATTGGGTTGGTTTCATCATCTATTACACAGCAAGATGCAATGAAACAAACATCAACTGTTTTCATAAAATTTTGGATGGTTTATTCAGGTCAGAGATACAACAATGCAGGCCTTGAAACTCTCCTCCAATTAAAACTTTGTTATGACTTGATAGCTTAAGCTGAAATGCAAATGAATTTTTCCGGATTAAAAAAAATCAGACAAGGAATGCATAGAAAATTCAGGGATCTCCTTCAGTGGTTTAACAAAATACCTTAGATTTTACTTTGTTTTACTTCAAAAAACTCATTTTAGTTGTCTTAGAGTTGCTTCATTTAGGGAGGCTCTCTAATTTCACATTGTTAAACATAAATTCTATAAAGTTTGTTTCCATTATTTCCTGTTTGTTTTCCCCCTTTCTCCTGTTTTGTTGCTTCTCTTCTTTATAAAGATCACATAGTGTAGTATAAGGTTATTAATGAATATCTGGGGCTAAGCTCCAAATTTCGAATATATTGAAAATTTATCAAACTCATGAAGGGACAAAAACAGGGGGATATTCGCAAGGCATGATGGATATTTTCTGATCCAAGAACAGAATTTGGGGTTTAATAGTTACAACTACTACATATGATTATATTGATTTAACAATGGTCTTTTATTACTCAGTTTAAGCAATTCTCACATCACGATTGAGATTTCCTCTATAAAATGCTTATCCTACCGTAGCCAGTATGTTGAAGGTTGCTAAAACTATTGTAATATCAGTCATAGTCAATATTATTCTGAATATCTATTAGCATAAATAACATAATTGCAATAGTAAGTTGAAGGAAACAACATCATGAAAACAAAAGAGAAATACTGCAATATCAACCAGATGAACCCTCCAACTATTATCACTGTAGAACCAAAACAGATATCAAATACTTACAAAACGTAAGGGCACCGATAAAAAGGTGCTACTTACTTCAATGTTTGATCATTTCTTTTCACGATGTCTACTCTTGAGGACAATTATGTTTTGTACAGCCAATTCAAGCAAACACCAGACCTTTTTTTTGCTTTTCTTTGGGGAATGAAGAAAATATAGTTGAATTGATCCCTGTAATGAACACGTTCATAGACCTTTTTTATTCCATGTAAGTGGGTAGTGCTCTTTCAATTAGATCCACGATAGGGGACGAAAAATCTGCCTACTCGAAATGAAGATGGATCACTGTGTATCAGACAAAATAATGGATCTTAGTTTTACTTCACTTCATTGCTTTTCACGGTCAACTGACTTTTAGTCTTCATTCTTTTTACTCCTCAATAAAATGTTGGATCTTTGTCATTTGCGTGTAATCGAGCCTGAAAAGCTTCACAAGAACAATGGAGAGAGGAAGCAATAAAATTACTTTCCTAGTATTATAAAGAGGTACATTTACTTCCATTTCAACGTGAGGTATCTTTCCATTGTTATAAAAGGCTACCTTTTACTGATTTGATACTGCCAGATCTTGTAAAATCCAAAAGCAATTATCTTCATCCAAAGAAATTAAGAATAACTAAAGTCATCCAATCCACATTTTTGTTTGTAGCCTAAGACAGTAAAAGTACATACTTTTACCAGAATATTATTTTTAAGCAATCGACGGTCAAGTTTGACAGAAATTACAATAATCATTAGAGAACAAAAGCTAAAGGTTGACATCCCGATTAAAGTTCCAACATATTAGTCAATTCTTGTTTGCTTTCCCATGAATCAGAATTATATACATGGCCATATTTTTTCCACATCTTGGTCATAAAAATCTTCTTCCATAATAGCCACAGCGTTTCACACTACGGTGCAGGTGAATTTCGACATTAACATCTAGTCTAGTATATCCAGTCAAAATACAGAATAGTCAATTGATTTTTAAAGTCTAGAGTGACAATCGAATGATTAGATTCGAGAAAAGATTGGGGTTAATGATATAATATAATATATATATTCACAAATCTTCTGTAAATAGCAAAAGGAATTTGCCCTTGTCATGTTTTACATAGCATCGGAGAAGTAGATTAAATTAGTTTGTTCACTGCACCTTGTGGTGAAGAAGATTATGTTCAAACATTGCGATTGTGACCAGTACGTACAAGCCTTTGGTTTAGGGAAATATAGCAAGAGCATATCATTTTAGCTTGTGCAACGATTTATATGTAGTAGTTCATTAAATGAAGTTACATACATACGTTAGTAAACTTGGATCTTTTTGTTTAACATAGTTACTGGTTCAAAGAGATAATTAAATCCAAGTGAAAACCAAAAGATTAATCAAGCTGAATTCTAGTTGGATATTATGTTGTGATTAATTACTTATCTGGCTCAGTTTTTTAAAATTTTATGTGACTCGTTTCTTTTAACGTCTTTATCCTTATTCAGTTGTTGTCACCTGTTATAATAAATATTTTTATGAATGTAGGTTTTTTGTCGCACGATAAATTTTGTAACTCTTTGGCTTTTCAGTGGTTTTTTCCATCAGTTGACTTCAATATTTAAAATTAACTCCTATCTCTAAGCTTCAAATTTTTTGTCTCTCTTTTCTTCGCAGCTCTAAGCATTAAATATATTACTGTTTAAGTATAAAAAAATAAAGTAAAAAATCCCACAGACAACCGATTCCAGAAAATACCCACCCTCGAATGCTCGAGAACGGTCTTTTCGAAGCTACCACCCCTTAAGATTGCATTTATTAGAATTTTTATTTACTGACTTATTATTATTATTATTGTCTTTTTTGCTAAATGTCTCAGTTCATACTGGCTGCTTTTACTTTGGCCGGGTGTAAACAATACACCTAAGGCATATCATGTCCTGAAGTTCAGATGCTAAATACTTTACGAAGGATCCTTGCAGTTCCTAGTAAGCAGGTCTTTTGGACTATTTGAAGATTCATATTTTCTGAGACACTTCTGATGTTATCTTCCATTCCTTTTCTGATGGTACCGAGTGCTCCTATCACAACAGGTATTACTTCCGTTTTCATTTTCCACATCCTTTGTATCTCAATTTCAAGATCTTGATATTTGCTTTTCTTTTCCATTTCTTTGATTGAAATATTTTTATCACATGGAACACTCATGTCTATCAGCTTGCAAGTTGAATTCACTTTGTCCTTGATTATGATGTCAGGTCTGTTCGCACCTATATGTCTGTCTGTATGTACTGCCATGTCCCATAATACTGTATGTGTTTCAGTGTTACTTATTATTATTATTATTATTATTACTTATTATTATTATTATCATTATTATTATTATTATTATTTACGAAATTTATACAGGATAACCAATTCAAAAATTTTAGAAATATATACATATTTCCAAAAACTTCTGTTGTCAAATGGGTCCTGTTTTAAGCTTGAAAGGAAGATAACAAAAAAGTATTTAAGATATCTGATTTACTCACAGATTCGAAATCTGAAAAATTTAAAACCTCGATCGATCCACTGAAGTTTAACTTGAAAGATTGAATGTGATTGCTAAACCCACCCGAGAGTTTGGACTGTTGTCAGTTTAATTAGAATCTAGAAGCTAAAATTTGATATAAGCAATACAGTAATATAAAATCATTCTTTATTTAGATAGAAACTTTAAAACTTTGTCAAATAAAACTATAAATTCTTTTGTCGAGGTCGCACTTCGAACTTCAATTGGCAGTTCATTATAAACTTTTGCCCCAAGAAATCTAAAGCTTTTCTTCGTAGGCTCCAGTTTCAGACGGGGTAGTCTTAACATGTTCCCTTTATTTCTTGTCCTGTTTTTCATAACTTCGAAATACCCTTTGAAATTTTCGCACACATGATGATTGATACTTAATTTTGACACCTGATCGTAGGTAGTTCGGGGTAAGTGAGTTTGAAACTAACAGTCATTTCCTGCTGTTTCCTCAAAATGCCCAAAACGGTTAAATGTCTTTTATTGGTTTTGTGTTTTTTATCCTTTTTTATTTTATCTGTTTATTTAGACTTCTCTTCCTACACATCTGGATGGATAGTAGAACTGTGCATAATGAGTATCAAAAACTCCGCAAAAACAAACCAGTCCCGAGTTCACCGTTTTTCATATCTTCTATATTCATTTTGAAGTTACCCCTAATTTGCAATGGAACCTCGAGCAAAGAATATACTGCATCAAATATTACTACAAGACGGGTGGTTTAAGAGCATCCTGGAAACTTTCGTGTATAGCTTGCACGTGATAAGTCCCTCTTCAAAAGTGAAATTCAGAACTAGATGGGCCTCTTTGAGAAGTATTGGACCGTGGTAAACTTCGGTGCAGCAAGCAAAAACTGTCCAAGCCGTTTAAGGCGTCAGGAAAAGCCCGCAGCTGAGCTGGTTAAGAGCAAGAGAGGGTCACTTCAACAAAGTCTGATGCCCTGCGCAAGGAGACTAAATAATCTTTCAGCCAATACAGGGTTATTGGTTTTTGGTTAAAGGTGGTGGTGGTGGGATAACCCCCATAAGACATACAGGAGAGTACCAATAAAGAAAAAGCGGCTTACCCTGAAATAAACTAACGAGTAAAATTAACAGTGTTTCATACTAAAATTAGAACTTAAGTTACTAACGTTTTGGCATGTCTGCTAATGTAAGTGTAACTAAGCTTACCAATTTATATCCACAAATGTAAGTGACATAGTCTTGGGTGTTATCAAGAGCGTTCACCGTAATCTATGCATGCTGGCTTTGATTGAGTTAACCCCCATTACCTCAAACTTTTTAAAGAGTTTATCATAAATGTTCTGTTTTGTAGACAAAATGAAATAATATACGCTTTGTGGAGAATCTTGTCTATCTCTGTGCTTTTCTTGAAATATTAAATTCGATTTTGTGCACTGACAAAATCTGAATGCCTGCAGTTCAAGGACAAATTTGAATTGGGGAACTAAAAGGGGTAGAAGTAAGGATGTTAGAAAACCTGCAACTTGAGAAGATAGCATGAAAAGCGGCTAAGTAGTATTGACCAGGCCATGGAGAATCTCATTTAAATTAAACTCCCGACCTGTGAGGTAAGTCAACCCTTAAAGAAAGTAAAAACGTGTTTGACAATTTAGTAGCTAAACATGAACGATATACGGAATTAATTGGTAGCGGCGAAGAGTTTGAACGTGAAGAGAGATGGATGGAAGAATCCCATGAAATATTCATGAAATTCAAAAGGCAGGGGGAAAGTTATTTCAGCATTTCTCATCTTCAAGTATTGACAGTGGTAAAAAAACTTTAAAAACTTAAAAGTACTTTAAGTAATGGTTCCCTACAAAAGAGTAGGATTTTTGTCGATGAAAATAGTCCAGTTCTGTCTAACCGTACTCATATAAATGACCAAGAGAGTTCACGTTTCAGAGCAAACTGACGTAACACTGAGCGGAATTTCCAGGCAAGTTTACGTACAGGTCAAAATGCGTGACGCAGCTTTAAGATTGAAAAACCTAAGCCATCCACTTTTTAATTGGATCGCTGGAGAGTACGTTTCATTCCCATTTCAAGCCTGCTGTTAAATCTGCAAACTCTAAGCGTTACTGTATTGCATTTCTACATACGTTTTTGAAAGAAAAGCCCTTAAATTTATTAACGGACTAGTCTCGAGTCCTGAATAGACATCCTCACCGACAATAATTTTTAAAAATAATGCTTACCAGAACATTGTTATTGCGACCTCTTCGTTTATTAATTTCTTAGCCAAGAGCACGGTAAAGATTCAAGAAGGACGGAGAAAAAACGCATGAAAACTCACAGAACACTATTCTAGTCAGCACTATTTTTTCTTCCCATATACTGGCCGTCAGCATATAAGAATAATGCACGTGTGTGAGAGGAATAACTACAAGGGAACATTATCGGTTTCTTTTATAATTACATAATTCACATAATAGAGCGAGACATAGTGTAGATTTTCATGTAAAATGTTGTTTTTTTGCACAACAGTTTCGAATGATGGAATCAAATTTGTATTTGTCACATTTATTTAGAATGGTCTTTGCAAGTGTTGATGTTAGTAAAAAAGACCACTGCTTGTAGGAAGATGAGTCGACCATTTGCAAGAAACGAGAGGCAAAGTTACATGAATGAAGAAAAGCTTCAGCTTGTTGGACTTGTTTAACAATATAAAGGTGAACATGATTTGGGGATTAAAAAGAAAGAGGGAAAAATCCGTTATGATATAAGAAGATTTCTATTACACCTAAAGAAGGCTATTGGGCAAAAGCAGATAGAAACGTTTACTCTGATTTAAAAGATGTAAGTCTTGATGACCCAGAGCTGTCAATAGGACTTAAACTAGTCTATGGAGCATACGGAGATTTCGATCGGTAGCGAGATCCATCTTCCCACATTCAAAAAAAGAGGACGCTTAGGGCAGGACAAAAAATTAAAGCACACGAAGTAAGAGTAGCCTTAATTTTCTGGTTTGTCGACGTTAGAAAATCCCTTAAAGGTAGATTGCCACATTGCTTATTTAAGCTGAAAGCAAATCAGTTGTATGTAGATTCGGCAATCAGTGGATATAAGAGTGAGAACATGAATACTTTATCAGCTTGCGGAAACCTGATAAAAGATTTTCAATCAAAGAGAATTCGGTTAAACGATTAGAGGAATATTTAAAGAATATTTAGCGGATTCAAATATATTTTCTTGACAAATATGGCGTTGATCCCTCTACTAATGGGGGATCAAATCTTGCATCGAAATTAGAGCTCACAGGGAAGACTTTGAACTTTAAAGGAGAGACCACCTTCGTCAAAGAAAATCACATTCTGCAAAGGGAAAGACTTACAGTCTTTTGTAAAATCTGTAGTGACCCCAAGATAAATCTGAATCTCAAATTTGTTTTCAATGGAGAAGCAGCTGGAGCGTAAGTTGTCTTTGGAGATGATGTGTGAGATCAGTGGTCAGTTAGTGGCTCATACCTCTAAAGCTAGTGTTGCAGAAAATAGTAAACCTAAGCAATATACGTCCTGGATGATTACGCCTTGCACCTCATGACTGAGATCAGAAAAGGGACTGGAATGCAAGGATACATTTTGGTTATTTTGCGTGGTGGCATTAACAGGCTTTATTCAATTGTACGAAACTCATCTCCAGTGAGGATAAAATGGAATTAATGTTGAAAAAAGTTGGTAGCAGACAAAGTGAAATTCCTACATCAAATAGAGGGGAAATGATTAGAATTTTCCTTTGTTTTCGAGACAATCGGTTTCGATTTCACAGCATCATTCAAGCAGTTTTTCGTTTCATATTATTTCGATGGATCCTAGGACTTCTAGGTAAGTGATAAATTATATAGTCTTGTGATGGATATGTTCATGTTTCGAACGAAAGCATTGCAAGGTCCGGTTCCTGCTAACATTCGTGCACTTGTGAAAAAAATATTCCACCCATAAGGATTCGAAAGGCAAAACCTTGAAGGCTCCAAGATTCTAGACTAATTTGAAACGGAAGCAAGCGTAGAGGAAGATTCTCACATGAAGAAGAAAGTAATGGTGAAGGATGAGCAAACAGAGCAAGTATCAGCTGAGACTGAATCACAAGCAAAAAAGAAAGCTAAAAGTATTTCCTAGTTAGAAAATATTTTTAACAATGGTGAGGTCAACGATGGCATCTCGCTTTTTGGACTCATTTCAACGCCTATTGGGAAAAAATGAAACAAGCAAGCATTTCCAGCCATACCTTGCGAAAATGAAATCAGCATTCTTTGACGCTAGAAGAGCCCTTAAAAAGAGAGTAATTTCCGTCATGAGTGTTAATAATGCATCTTGAGGTAGTACAAATGACGATCAAATTCTGGTAATATTATTTATTTTTTTGGAAAATACGTAAGAGAGTAGTAGTTCATGTAAAAAAGAGGACTTATGTTTTACAGAAGAAATGGGGTTAATGAAATTCCCCGTTTATTGCAGTTTGCTTTATTTAATTTCAGACATTTTACCACTCTGTCCTTTATTGCAGCCTCCAGGTTATTTTATTTCAGATATTTTTCAACTCCCCCCCCCCAATTAATTGTCTCTCCCTCTTTTCTTCCGGACTAAAGTTTGGGCGCAGATTCTAATGGGATATGGGATCGCCTTGATGCTAGTTATTGTGATTCGTGATTTGATTCTGATACTACTGCTTAGTAACTCAGATCCATGTCAATAAAACCAATTGGATAGTGACATCAGTGTAACTGAAGATGTTTCAAGTAGCATCTTTGTGGAAGAGTTAAGTGACTTACAGAAAATTTTTTTTGCAGGACTCTCGATGAAATGGCAATTGAAAATTACTCCAAGGAAATTAAATATTAATCTCATTTGCAAACTCGTGCACAAATATTTTCATATTTGCTCAGATGAAGCTAATTTAGGTGCTGTTCTTGCTTAAAGAAGGATCTGTCTAATTAAAAGTAGTTTTCGTTTCGGAATTATCAACTATAACATGTGACTTTCTACAACAACAATCAAATCCGAAACACCAAATAACCACAGTTTCTAAGAAAGATGTTTTTATTTGTCTCTACCAAAATTCTAATAGTTTAAAATAAGGAACTATGTCATCCGTTTTCACATTCAAGCTTACAGTATTGGAACTAAAATTCTTGAGTAACCTTCATTTTCTATTTTCAGTGACGTCTGGTGCCTCAGTGGAAAAAGACTATGGTCTGAAAATCTGTTGTTCTTCTCTACTGCTCAGCATTTTGTTGTGTTTAAAAGTTGTTTTTTTGTCACGTTATCATTCGGCATTCATAATATGGTTAAAGAATGTAGAAAATTCCATGCAGAATTTTCCAGATTGTATTTGTAATGAGATGAGAACGAAATGTTATCTTCTTCTTTTACATATGTTTACAGACACTTGCAAGGAAATGAGTAAAATCAGTTTTACTAAATTATTTTAATATATTTAGTAAAAAATTTTAAATGAATTTACTCTAGAGTATAATTCAGTTTACTTAAATAAATAAGTAACTGTTCTCCGAATTGTGCACGTTTTTTCCTCCCATTTTTTGGATAGAATTGATAATACATACAATTTCAAATAAGTCACAGAACAAATGAAGGGAGATAAGACAGACAATATTAACCCAAATTCTCCCAATGTCTACAAAAGTAGACTTCTAATCCAATGCTTGTTTTATTGACACATGGAGCATATTTGGCATTAAATTATGTCCCTCGTTATTTTAGGATAGACGATAGGCAAGATGAGCTATAAACTGATATTTAGTTTGGTACTATGTGTCAGTATAAGATATAAGAAGTGTGCCAATTTTCAAAAAAATCTGAACTGCCAACCACGCTCTGCACTTTGCTGTGTTGGCAAGGTAGCTGGCAGTAAAGACGGTTTTAAAGTTTGTATTTACACTTTACAAGAGTGATTCTGTCTAATAAACATACTTTTATTTTGTTATTGAACGTTACACAAAAAGTTTATGTCAATAAATTTTGAAGTCTGCAATTGTAGACATTGGTAGGAAGTGTTAGCATATTTCAGATTTGCAAAATTGAGACTCATATTGATATTTCCTGTCGATTCTTGTTTGGACTACCTTGTTTGCGATGTATTTCCTGAAACTATGAGCAGAATTAGATTCCAGGAAATAAAATCGGTTTTGCATACTGCCGACAATCAATCACTTGGCCCAGGAAAAATGGCAAAAGTTAAGCCCTTTTATGGTTTACTAAACAGTAACTTTCAGTCCTTCGGTATTGTTCACGAAGACCTAAGTATTGACGAATCATTGATTCATTACTTTGGACGTCACTCATGTAAGCAGTTCATTCGTGGCAAGTCAATTCAGTTCGGATACAAATGTTGGATGATAGCCAGCAGTACTGGCATGCCATACTATGTACCCGTCTACAAAGGTGCCTCTGGAAATTCTTCTAAAACGGAACCACTAGGTACGCAAGTCGTCAAAACTGCTGCAGCAGTCTGCAGTGACTCTTCTGAACACCATTTATTTTTTGACAACTTTTTCACTTCGTACAATCTCATCAAGCATCTAAAGAACGAAGGTT
>RDPX01000048.1:1102252-1179319 GCA_003991215.1 Morbakka virulenta
TAACATTACTGGGGTTTGAAAATTCCTTCCCAATGTTGACTGTGAATAATCGGTCCTGAAGGTAAGATTTAAACCACAAAATTGTAGAGCCACTAAAGCCAAGGCATGCCATTTTATCCAGTAAGATTTTATGGTCAATGGTGTCAAATGCTTTTTGGAGGTCAATCAGAACCATGCCTGTAAGCATATCATTTTCAAATCCCTGTTGAATCCTATCACTCAGATAGGATAAGCAAGTGTCTGTTGAGTGGTATGGACGAAAGCCAGATTGGTATTTATATAATATATTGTTATCATCAAGGTACTTTTGTACTTGGCCATGAATAATCTTTTCAACAATTTTAGAGAGCTGTGGAAGCAGAGAAATAGGCCTATAATTTTTGGGATCACTTTTTGATCCTTTTTTAAAAATTGGTGTTAGTTTTGCATGTTTACAGGCATCAGGAAATGTGGATAGCAGGATTGAGAGATTGCATAGTTGGGTTATTGGCTTTGCTAAAGCAGTTGCACCATCTCTGAGAAATTTTCCATCAATATTATCTAGTCCTCTTGCTTTTTTAGGGTTAATCTTCTCTAAGAGCTTTAAAACATTTTCAGAAGAGGTCAGTTCAAGTGAGAATGGTTTAGAAAGGTTAAGGTGTCTGTAGTACATTCGCACATTGTCTAGGTTATGAGGCATCGATGGCAGTTTTTTAGTGAGATCGGGGGCTACATTTGTAAAGAAATCTCTAAAAATTTCAGCATTGGTTTTATCGTCAAAGCATGCCTTACCTTTGTTGCTCAGACAAATTTTAGAAGATGATCCTTTTCCTGTTGGGAGTCCCAGAGATTTTAAACAATTCCATAATTTTTTAGGTTTTCCTATATTCTCATTAAGTTTTTCAATGATAAAGGACTTTTTCTTTTTTTTTATTAAACTTTGCACAAGGTTTCGGGCTTTCTTGAAGTTTGTGTAATCAGAGTGCATTTTGGATATCCTAAATTTAGTTAGAAGCCTATCACGAGTTCTAATTCCCTCAAGAACTTCTTGGTCCATCCACTCCCGCGAGTCCTTTTTTATCCGAATTTATCAGAATTGTTTTTATTTGTCTCTACCAAAATTCTAATAGTTTAAAATAAGGAACTAGGTCATCCGTTTTCACATTCAAGCTTACAGTATTGGAACTAAAATTCTTGAGTAACCTTCATTTTCTATTTTCAGTGACGTTATCTTCTTCTTTTACATATATTTACAGACACTTGCAAGGAAATGAGTGAAATCAGTTTTACTAAATTATTTTAATATATTTAGTAAAAAATTTTAAATGAATTTACTCTAGATTATAATTCAGTTTACTTAAATAAATAAGTAACTGTTCTCCAAATTGTGCACGTTTTTTCCTCCCATTTTTTGGATAGAATTGATAATACATACAATTTCAAATAAGTCACAGAACAAATGAAGGGAGGTAAGACAGACAATATTAAACCTTGGATTGCATTTTAAAAAAGTGATATATTAAATTAAAAAGTCAGCCTTAAGTTTAGTTCTCTTTGAATACAACTTTTCATATTTTTTTTAAAAAAATTTCAAACTTGTTAAAATTTGAAACATATTTTTGTGTTAGACTAATTCGAGGGAAATCAACCAAGTGACTATCTACAATATAAAAACTTAGTATAAAACTCTAATTTAAGCAATGATGAATTTTAATCAAGATTCCTTTCCTTACTCATTGGAAAATAAAAGGACACATGCTACCCGCAGAAGTATAATCAAATGTACAAAAGAAAAGGAGGAATAACAAAACATCATTATAAAAAATTATGAAGCATCATTTGGGATGGATAAAATAGAAAAACCACAAGTCAGTATCGATTAAAAAACATTAAATGTGCTCATCATACAGGCTAAAAAACCTTTGAAACAAAATTTTTGCTTTTTAATAAAATTTTATATACTACCATTGGTACAAATGGAGTTCTTATTTCCATTACCAGGAGTTTAAGAAATATGCACATGTAAGCCATTGCAATTTTGTTGTTGATTTTATTTCATACTCAATTCAATTGTGTAGACAGATCTCTCATTGTTATACATTCATAGAAAAGATAAATAATGTTAAAAGCGAAAAATAGTAGTATTTTTCATTTAAAAATAAGTACAACACAAGTGAAGAAATTTACATTTATATTCATTTTAAAAGACAACTTCTGGGTTGAATGTTCTTGCTGTTATTTTCAAACCTTGCTTTACACGCACCCGCCTGTGCTAAAGTTGTTGCAAATAGGTTTTTCAAAGGATTAAAGTAAGAACTGACGGAGAAACCACCGATTTTCCTGGAGAAGGAAATGGATGCATTTAATTATTTTTTTTGAATATGTTTTTAACCTATGAAAAAAAGGTTGACAATGAAATAGCACCTGAATTAATTAAATGAATAACGGAATTTGAAAAACCGTGCTGCCAAGAATATTAATAAAAAAACAGGTAAGCATGTTAACCTAATTATTTACTTTCAAAGGTCTTTCTTGAAGTAATAAAATGTAGCTGTTAGATCGATTCCGAGGACGTCTCAAGCAACATGATGCCGAAAGAACCTGCTGAGGTCAAGCCAACATGAGAAAATCTCAAATCCAAAAGGCGTATTCGGGGCCATGGAACAAGAAATTTTAATCTTGGACTTCAGAAACTCGAACAAAATTTTTGTCACTACCAGCAAGTTTCTGTACATTTTATCTTTGTGTTCTGATGCTCTTAAGTTTTGTTGGAGTTCTGACTATGCTGTTTGTGACTGCAAATGTCAGGATACTCTGTGTCATTGTTGGTTTTCTTAATCTTATTAGAGAAGTGTGCTGGTAGAATTTATCTACGGTGATATAATCCAAATCAAGGCCAACTGTAACGTGGGAAAGTGAAGCTAAACGCCAGTTAAATCCTAATCAGAACAAGATAATCTCTCACATGAAGTTCACAATTCAGTTTCATTTATTTTGGAAATGGCGAGGGCTGGACCTGGTATTTCTGTTAAGATTGCCAATATGGATTTGAGTGAAACTTGATACCAGTCGTAGTCAACGTCAGGGAATGTTTTTAGGAGCTATTTTCTCCTTCGAAATTAGTACCTAATAACGTTTTGCTTTGAATTATACAGGCGTTATTGTTTAGTTGTTAGAAAAGATATACATCTCATTTGTTTACAGTAGTTAAGCTTCAAAACATTGAATCTTTTGCTACTTATAGGAAGCTCTTTGTCTTCATTTGGACTGACTGATTATCCCATATGAAGTTGGACTGGGGATTTTTAATGAGTACTGTAACCAGTTCACCAAGTCTAGATCGTTACCTCCCCAAATGCATGAGTGTTTTCTAAATGGATGATGGCTAGGCAATTTTACTAGGGAAAATTTTCTGGGACCCAGTGTACTGAAGGAGTGTTTGGGAAAATTTGTTCCTGGAATAGTTGTCCCGATATTTATAAAATGAAAGCTGAGTTCTTGGCTGCTCAGGAAAAAATTGTGCTCATTTTTTTACAACAAGAATGACAAAGCATGGCAACTAGTTTTTAAAATGTTTGTAATAGAACTTTTTGAAATTTAGAAAGGAAACTGGTAAGAGATATACTTGTTAAAAATGCTCATACGTTAAATGAATTTTACTCATCAATTGTCTGCTTGTCTATTTAAGAAATAAGATAGCGGTGCCAGCCATCAGCATTAGGACTGTTTAGAGTCTGATCAAAAAGCACCCCCCACTTCCCAGAAACAGATACTTGTTAAAAATGCTCATACGTTAAATGAATTTTACTCATCAATTGTCTGCTTGTCTATTTAAGAAATAAGATAGCGGTGCCAGCCATCAGCATTAGGACTGTTTAGAGTCTGATCAAAAAGCACCCCCCACTTCCCAGAAACAGATACTTGTTAAAAATGCTCATACGTTAAATGAATTTTACTCATCAATTGTCTGCTTGTCTATTTAAGAAATAAGATAGCGGTGCCAGCCATCAGCATTAGGACTGTTTAGAGTCTGATCAAAAAGCACCCCCCACTTCCCAGAAACAGATACTTGTTAAAAATGCTCATACGTTAAATGAATTTTACTCATCAATTGTCTGCTTGTCTATTTAAGAAATAAGATAGCGGTGCCAGCCATCAGCATTAGGACTGTTTAGAGTCTGATCAAAAAGCACCCCCCACTTCCCAGAAACAGATACTTGTTAAAAATGCTCATACGTTAAATGAATTTTACTCATCAATTGTCTGCTTGTCTATTTAAGAAATAAGATAGCGGTGCCAGCCATCAGCATTAGGACTGTTTAGAGTCTGATCAAAAAGCACCCCCCACTTCCCAGAAACAGATACTTGTTAAAAATGCTTATACGTTAAATGAATTTTACTCATCAATTGTCTGCTTGTCTATTTAAGAAATAAGATAGCGGTGCCAGCCATCAGCATTAGGACTGTTTAGAGTCTGATCAAAAAGCACCCCCCACTTCCCAGAAACAGATACTTGTTAAAAATGCTCATACGTTAAATGAATTTTACTCATCAATTGTCTGCTTGTCTATTTAAGAAATAAGATAGCGGTGCCAGCCATCAGCATTAGGACTGTTTAGAGTCTGATCAAAAAGCACCCCCCACTTCCCAGAAACAGATACTTGTTAAAAATGCTCATACGTTAAATGAATTTTACTCATCAATTGTCTGCTTGTCTATTTAAGAAATAAGATAGCGGTGCCAGCCATCAGCATTAGGACTGTTTAGAGTCTGATCAAAAAGCACCCCCCACTTCCCAGAAACAGATACTTGTTAAAAATGCTCATACGTTAAATGAATTTTACTCATCAATTGTCTGCTTGTCTATTTAAGAAATAAGATAGCGGTGCCAGCCATCAGCATTAGGACTGTTTAGAGTCTGATCAAAAAGCACCCCCCACTTCCCAGAAACAGATACTTGTTAAAAATGCTCATACGTTAAATGAATTTTACTCATCAATTGTCTGCTTGTCTATTTAAGAAATAAGATAGCGGTGCCAGCCATCAGCATTAGGACTGTTTAGAGTCTGATCAAAAAGCACCCCCCACTTCCCAGAAACAGATACTTGTTAAAAATGCTCATACGTTAAATGAATTTTACTCATCAATTGTCTGCTTGTCTATTTAAGAAATAAGATAGCGGTGCCAGCCATCAGCATTAGGACTGTTTAGAGTCTGATCAAAAAGCACCCCCCACTTCCCAGAAACAGATACTTGTTAAAAATGCTCATACGTTAAATGAATTTTACTCATCAATTGTCTGCTTGTCTATTTAAGAAATAAGATAGCGGTGCCAGCCATCAGCATTAGGACTGTTTAGAGTCTGATCAAAAAGCACCCCCCACTTCCCAGAAACAGATACTTGTTAAAATGCTTATACGTTAAATGAATTTTACTCATCAATTGTCTGCTTGTCTATTTAAGAAATAAGATAGCGGTGCCAGCCATCAGCATTAGGACTGTTTAGAGTCTGATCAAAAAGCACCCCCCACTTCCCAGAAACAGATTAATAAACATTTACACTTCATATTTTCTGATTACCAAAAACGTGAGTTTTCCTAATAAAATAGTTTATCGCAGTAAATCATAGTTCAGTTAACAAAATTGTAAAAACTGTTAATGAGTTCACTGGGACCGGGGTTTATCTTTAGTGAAAAATATTTCCATAATATCTTTGGTGCCTGTGACGATTTGTTAAACAATTTACAAGAATTACATGTAAACTGACTTTCACCTTTCCTCTGAAACAACAAAGAGTTATATTGTTAATTCAAGAAAGGTGATTAACTTGTCTACGCGACAGAAATCTGCAAAAAGGCCAATTTCAACCTCAGACCTTTAAGAACAAGTCAGCTTTCTCTAACAGTATTATGCAACAATAACCCCTTTAAAAAGGATTACTCTGTACCAAGAAAACCTGGTTGAAAAGCATTAGAATCTTATCAAGTGTTCATTTATAGGTTATAGGAACTATTTTTAATCAGTCTGAGATCAGAATTAATTTAATACCTAGATATCCTCTCCTGTGTTTCCTATGACATTTTGTCGTGTCAGAAATATAGACTCCCATGGTCTTATTGACCCCTGCAAATAAGTTTGAAATTAGAAAAGCCCAACTTATGTCAAGCCGAATCTATGTTTAATAACTGTAGGACTTAAGCAGTGCAGAACAGACTTAATGCAAAAATACCAAAGCACGGATAAAGAGATGACACAAAGCAGAAGGTTGGCGGTATGTGAATGCAGTTTGGACAAAATTGTTAAGTATGGAGAAGTTTGTAGATGCCCCCTTCCAGCAGTGGCTTGACAGGCCGAGAGAAAGAAAGAAAAAAGGACAATATGAAATATTCTTTTAAAAGGCTCTTTATTGTTATATATATATATATATATATATATATATATGTATATTCTAAAAAAGTAAGGAGTAGGGGACTTTTCATATAAAAACTGTTTACTGAACACATCTATAGGTCTAATTCTAGAACCCTGATATAAAAAGAGCTCAATGAGCAACTTTAAGCACGCAAGGTTCTAAATTATCGAGGAAAAAAAGACCAAAACAAGAATTAAATGGTCATCTGTAAACCTCATTTTGTGGTTTTGGGCCTGAAATATTTTTTTTCGCTTTATTTTGGTACCATGCAGCTTCAGCATCATTACAAAACATCTTCTACACAGACAATGTATGTGCTTGGCTTAATAATATTTTTTATTTTTTGCGCACTCTGGCAAGAGCAGGCACTTACAATCATCAGAGAAGGAAAGGAAGAGATTAATGAAAGAAATAAAAGGAGATGACGGTTAACAGATGATTTAAGTAGAAGGAAGATCAAACGTATACGGAAAGTAAGAGAAGGGAATAGAGTTCCAAAGTTTCTTATGTGCTGTGCACGATCAATCGCAAATAGTAATAAACAAATGTGTTAAGTGTAGTTCTATCTTCTGCTTCTTCAATTTGGCTAAATTCAAATTCAGTAGTATGACACCTATAATAGAGAAACAAGTTGGGCAATATTTCCAGGGACGTGACTGGAGTTTGTACTGCAAATCTCTTGCATGGTAATGTGTTGCCTTAATCACTCGGTCACTACTGCGACAATTATACAACACGATTATTAACGCGATTCTATTTTGTCCAATTTAAATCATATCAAATGTGTATGCTCTTATTTCTCAAATCAAAGACAGGGAGCAAAAAACAATATTGAATCCATTATTAATCTTCACAATTTTTTAACAACAGCAAATATGTGGTCTTTACAACATGAAAACAAAACTGAACTTTTTCTCTTCAGATAGTTCCAAGACAGGATTTGCTCTATAGTTTTTAAGTATGTATCCTCCAGTGAATACTTGTAGTTCTCAAAGTTATCAGTATCGGGAGAGACAAAGAGTGGTATTTCGCGGGAATGTTGTACTTGCTTGCAATTTTGTAAACAAATCACAAGAAATAATAATCCATATCTGATGAATGGTTTAGATAATCATTGTAAATCAATGACAAAATATGGGTACAAAGGTCTACCAATGTTGCTTCCTCTGTCAAAAATCAATGCAAAGTGTGCTATTTTCCTCATTGGTTGTCTTCACTCCCACTGTTAAAGAAAATTTTAAAGAAAGGCCCTTTTCTTGCTGTATTGTTTTTGAAGTTTATTCTGAAGATAACAGGTCAATATTATTAATATAGTGACCCCTTAAGAACAGTATCCTTTACAAAAAAAGCAAGGATTGCTTCCCATCTCCAAAGCAGTCCAGCTTTTCACAAATCTAGGTAGCTAGTTTGAGTTTATCATATATAAACATATATATATATATGTATATATATACGTATATATATATATGTATATATATACGTATATACATATATATATATANTGTCAAAAATCAATGCAAAGTGTGCTATTTTCCTCATTGGTTGTCTTCACTCCCACTGTTAAAGAAAATTTTAAAGAAAGGCCCTTTTCTTGCTGTATTGTTTTTGAAGTTTATTCTGAAGATAACAGGTCAATATTATTAATATAGTGACCCCTTAAGAACAGTATCCTTTACAAAAAAAGCAAGGATTGCTTCCCATCTCCAAAGCAGTCCAGCTTTTCACAAATCTAGGTAGCTAGTTTGAGTTTATCATATATAAACATATATATATATATATGTATATATATACGTATATACATATATATATAAATACATATAAATACATGTATATACATATAAATACATATATATACATATATATATATATATAAATTTACCTCATCATGTGTTCTGTGGGTCAATACTATCCGAAACTCTACGTATCGCTCGTGCTTGTGCGCCGGGAGCAAAATTTATTTAGGTGGCTTGCAACATGACTGACTAAATGCCCCTTTTTTATTACAGCTTATTCCTTTTTTCTTAAATTTTGAAGAACGTAAGTCCAGCCTTTACTCTCTGTTACACATTGTCTAAATACTGCAAAGGACACATTTTTGACGCTTTAGTAATCAAGATAGGGTCTACGTTCTCGTTCTTCAAAATTGCATATGCTCCATTGAAGCCTCCATGATCGAGTTGTCAGAGTCAAATATCCAAACATCAGTGGCACCAACACTTATCACATTCACCAATTTTTTGAGAATTCGAACAACAACGTCGAAGCTCTTGAAACGGTGAGGAAGGTGAAAGCGATTCAAGAATAAGTTTAAACAACACCCGACAAACTGTCGAGTATTCGATCCGCCCTGGTAGGAAGATGCATGGCAAAAATGGGGGTTTCAGGCAACTTGTCGAAGCTTTAAAAAGGTGGATAGAGAGGAATCCGGTCGACAGCAGACTATCCAATGACCATTCCATGAAATAGAAGACAATTAAATGACGTTTTCTGAAGTGACTGACGATCTAATTGTAATACCAAAAATGACGTACTCTATGCTACACCATAGGGCAGTAACAATAAAAAAATTGTTCATTCCGCGAGAAAAATCACAAGCCGACAAACGTCAGGAAAGGAAGGCAAATCCTCAGTATGCGTGGTCTTTGTTTTAACTGCTGCTAGGATGGTCACAGGGCTTCTGAATGCAAAAGTCATAACTGCTTGAAATGGAGTGGCTGACATCATACTTCAATCTGTGATAAGGAGATTGCGCAATTAATGTTTTCCACAATTAACGACCCGATGATCTGTAGTTTTAATGTATATTAATGGGATACAATGTCGTGCGTTGGCATCTACAGTCGAACTTGTGGCAATTACATGTCCTTGACTCTAACCAACTGACGCAAGAAGCAATAAAAGCGGCGAGAACGACTGCAGATCTACCTGTTAATGCACAAGAAATCTTTAACATCTATTTATAGTCACCACACACAGGATTTAAACTGACAATCGAAGCAGCCTGTACGTTTAACAAAGAAATATTGCTTTATGTACCAAATACCAAATAACTAGAATTAAAGAGATCTTACAGCCACCTACAAAATCTTATATTTTACAACCAGAACAGAAGACATCAGCTTCCTTGTATATTTGACTTTGGGAATCGATATTTATTGTTGAGTTAAAGAGCTAATACAGCCAGGACAATCTATTGCTGAGTTTACAAAGTTAGGATCTGTTGTCATATAAGAAGTAGACTAAACATTGATGTTTACACACTCATCAAAAGATTATGACTCCTTGTGCAGATTTGGTGTGCTGAGTCTTGACGAATCGACTGACGGAGACCGACAGGTCATGTACGAGCAAACAAACGTCAACGAAATGAAGGATGGTACAAAACGGAACTGTTATAGAAGCCCAACTAACATGTAGTGAAAACCAACAAAGATTCGAATCTATGGAGATTAAACAATACAATGAACAAACTGAAAAGGATACTTTACCTCTACCATCACCAAACATCGTATCGTGTATGGTGCATCTGTTTGCCCAGATCATCATACCATTTCTCTCAATGATTGTTGGAGACTGGCCTATCTTTGCAAATCCGTCTGTGAAGATATTAAGTAGAATTAGTATGGGGCCAATTGTTATAACAACAGGCATCAAGCAAGCCAAATCCACAAAAAAGGATATTCTTTAGACTGAAGGTATTTTTTACTATTCTTAGTTTTTTTGTTTTTCTGACAATATCGAGACTTCCTCTATCTAATCCTTACCAAAAATATTATAAAGAAACTTCTTTCTTCAAAAGTTTTCTTTTTTCTTTTTCTTCTTCCTCTTCTACATGGCCTTATTCCAATGCTCAGGTCAGGTCAACCACTTGACATAGTCTTCTCCATTTTTCTATGACTTTCCAGTCTCCCTTCTTACACCTGGAGCATCCATGTCCCTCTTAACAACGCCATTCAGCCGCAGCCTCTGTCTTCCTCTACTCTGCTTCCCTGTTACCGGTGCTTCCTATAGTGTTTACAGAACATGTATACTTTCTCTTCCCTTAACATGCCCAAACCAAATGGAGCATTGCTTCCCTAGCCCTTTCACAGATGTTACTTTGAGAAATCGCTTTATGTCAAGGATGGTTCTGTGATCATTAAGTCTTAGGTTGCCAAGCCATCTCAACACTGCCTGTGCTTCCAACATCTTCTCTTCTCAACGTGGCCACCTCTAAAGCGTACAACTATAGTGGTCGGATCACACTATTGTAGAATTTTGTTTTCAGCCTGAGTACTATTTTCTTGCCGGACACCACCCCACTAACTTGCCTCCATCCTTTATTATTACCTGAGATTCTCCTTCTTTGCATCAGACCAACGTGTCTTCTTGCAGTTGCCTTTTTCTTCGAATGCTCCTTACCATTCTAATCTCTTCTAATCTCTGTTGCACTTTTTCTCTTCTGTTGGAAGTTATGGCCAAGTCGCCTGCGCAGAGTAGTTCTTCTAGAAGTCCACTTCTAGCGTTAGTGCTTACTATGTCAAATACAGTAGCAAAAAAGAATGGGCTGAGCGCCAGTTCTTGATGTAAGCCAACACCAATCGGGAATTTAGAGGATAAGACTGCGCGGCTTTGGACCGTGCTATGACAGTGGTGGTATAGGGCTGGCGATAACTCTAACTAGCTTTTCTGTGACACCCCTAGTTCTCAAGGACCAAGTTATACTTAAAAGTAAATGTTGGGGAAATGTTTGAAAAAAAAGGAGATAAATTTGAGTCTATTTGACGTTCTATATTTTCTCAACTATTAAACAGTTTTTGAGCCAGAGAAATTTTCATGAATTTTACACCACAGTGGAAGCTGAATTACATTAATTTCGAACAGAGGAAAGGAGAGTCTGACACTAGGTTGCATCAGAAAATATTAGTTGTACACCATATGTTCAAAGAATTTTACTGTAGCAACTATAGACCTTATTGGCAAAAGGTATTGTTGAATTCTATTCCTAGTCATATGGCAATATTTTATCCATCTCAATCCATTTCTTGGCATGGAAATTGCTCGTACTAGCTCTGAAAAAGTCGTGAGAAACAACAGTCACCTTTAAAATCAAGAGGTGATGAAGGTCAAAGATGACCTTGGCTTGAACACGAAATCAAACAGTTTGCTATTCAGCGCTTAAAGCGGTATGACAATATTACCAAACAAAAGCAAACACCGGGAAAAAGACAAAAAACTAGGACAGAGGATGAATGATTTCAAAGAAAGAGCTAAAAAGACCCAATTGTCATCAAAGGAAACTACAGAAACCAGGCAGGCAACCAAAATAAAATCCTGAAAGAACATAAAGTTTTAATCTTTTTTAAAAATGCAGTGAAGACTCAGAGACAAAGAAGAATTCGCAAAGTTTCTGTAATTTTATCTTATACATCTCAGAAAGGTTACAGACCGAGAAAACGTTTTTGCTGACAAAAGGAATTATAGCCTGTTGACCGTGATTAAGTGACTGTAAAAAAATTATACAGAAAATGGATATTTTGGAACAACATGTGCCATGCATAATTACTTATTAGTTATTTTTGAATATAATGAAATCTTAACCTGTCGGGTATATACGCACACTGTCGTATATTAACAGCCGAGTAGACAATCAGGTGATTAAGTGACTGTAAAAATATTANTCTTTTTTAAAAATGCAGTGAAGACTCAGAGACAAAGAAGAATTCGCAAAGTTTCTGTAATTTTATCTTATACATCTCAGAAAGGTTACAGACCGAGAAAACGTTTTTGCTGACAAAAGGAATTATAGCCTGTTGACCGTGATTAAGTGACTGTAAAAAAATTATACAGAAAATGGATATTTTGGAACAACATGTGCCATGCATAATTACTTATTAGTTATTTTTGAATATAATGAAATCTTAACCTGTCGGGTATATACGCACACTGTCGTATATTAACAGCCGAGTAGACAATCAGGTGATTAAGTGACTGTAAAAATATTATACAGAAAATGGATATTTTGGAACAACATGTGCCATGCATAATTACTTATTAGTTATTCTTGAATATAATGAAATCTTAGCCTTTCGTGTATATACGCATACTGTCACCACTTGAGAAGTTCAATTTTAAACACCTTAAAGAAAATGAATCTCTAGTTTGACGTAAGTGAAACATGAGAAGATGAAGAGAATAAATGATCGTCCAACGAGCGCTTTTTGTCATGCAAAGCTCTTTTTCCTATATCCTTAATTTGTTTAGAAAAACGTGATGTGAACAATCAGATCAAAAAAGGAAAAAAAACCCACCGATTTCAAAATCTGGTAAAGAAAATGATTTTGACAAGTTTTATAACCTTTCTTGCTACCGTCTCAAAAGTTATAAAATGTTTATTTACAGTCAGATTTTAGAGCATTTTTAATAAATTTATAACATTTATCAATTTGGATATCCTATAAAAATATTTGACTCGCTGTTGTTTACCTAAAAAATTAGGAGAAAATGACAATGGACGAATTAGATATTTAGGTGAAAGGGTCAGAAATCGTACTTCATGTTTTCGGAACCACTGATGAAAAACTGGACTGGATAACTAGCTTTCTTTCCAATGGATCACAAAGTGTTTGTTTCAGGTGTGTTATCTTTGAAAAAGATCTAGTCACATGTAAACCCTTCCAAGGGTCCATGTTATGAAAGTGTTTACTCCCATCACCAACTTTAATGGGCTATTTTGGAATAAACAAATGCAATCCAAGTCTATAAATATCGAAGATGTATAGTACTACTCTTTGTTGGCCTAAACATCCGGAGGATTCGAAACAGGAATTCTTACAGGAAAATAGAAACTCTCTCTGGTTGTGCTGGAAAACCTTCAGAGGCCATGAGGTGCAAGGAATCTTCACACCCTACAGTGACTCTATGTTTAACAGTGTAAACTCGAGATGCGTTAAAAGTCTCTCTATACAAAGCCAAAAATAATTGTTTTTTTCATAAAATGGTTCCGCCTTGAGTTTTAGTAATATAAAAAGCCTTCGTTCCAAATTTTCGGTTTGAAATCTTTACTTAATTCCAACTCCCCTAATATTCTTGCACTATACGAAACAGATAATAATAATAATGGTGTTTGTAATGGTGAACTTTGTGTGCATGGATATTTACGTTGATTTTGACTAGATTATACAAGGCATCTCAATGGTCTTGCTATCTTCTCTCAAGTAGATCTTCCAGCTATTAGAGTACAAAAAATTCAATCTATTGTTATACCTGTCACGTGCTTTAGCGTGTTTCTTTATGCTACTTGTTACTTACGTTTCTAAGATCGATTTCTGTCTTCAGTATTTACTTTCAGTTATTAAAGCAGTTTCGGACTCTGTAGATAAGGCTTTGAGCAAGCATTACACTGCTAACATCTTTGTACTTGAGGACTTAGACACTCATCACATGACCTGGTTAACTCATTTTAACCGGACTGACAGACCCAAAGAACTTTGCTCTTGCCCATGATTTTCTAGAGCATGTTGATTTTCCCATAGTATTTTATGATTTCGACTCAAGAAAGGCTCCTCTTTTCGATTTCTTTTGACTTCTATTTTTGAGCAGTGTAAACTTGGCTGCGAAGATTACATATGGGTTTAGTTAATCAAAAGCCCCTGTTTTACATCGATACTTGTCTTAAAATAGTGTGCTTTTGAGCTTTTATTTTGCTATCAAAAATTGAATAAGTTTTTCAAATGGATTGTTATACTTTCTGGCTACGGGTCTTTGGTATCATTCAATCCCTTTTTTAGATGATTAAGTGCATGTCACACTGGGTGGTCTGAAAAATATTGGCATTTCATTAAAACTGGTGTTTCTCAAGGTTCTATTCTTGGTCCAACTCTCTCCATTGTTTACATCAATAATCTACCTGGTGCCTTGCTTTCATTTATCAATATTTAAACTGATAACACTACTTTTTACTCTGACTTTGGCCACAAGGCTTGTCATCAGAAACAAGTCAGTCTTGTAGAATATTTAAAGTCTAACATTAACAATTGGGAAGGAAGTGGCTGATTTCTGTCAATGTTGCAGTAAACTGAACTGATGCTGGTCAATGGAAAGTTGAATCCCTATCTCCTTATATTTATGAACTATCATTCTGGTGTTAACTCTGATGATGTTGTTTCTCCTTTTGATGAATGATTATCAATGAGGATTCTTCGTTTGGCATTTTCTCCAGGTCTTTTGGGGGGTTCTTGAATTCAATATATTGTCTGTTCTTCAAAAGAGTTGACTCTTTGTATCTCGCTAGGGATTATCTTACGCCTGAAGCCATTTAGCATTTGTCCCTGGATTGGGTTCTGTTGTCACATCTGGACAGGTGATTCCTCATCTCATTTTGATATTGTTGATTACGTTCACAGACGCCTTTATAAAATTATAGGCCCAAATCATGCTGCTATTTTCAAATTGTGTCTCATTAACTAAAAGCGACTAACCAGTCTTATCTTTAAATAACATCATGTGAAGTATTCTGATCAGCTTTTCCCGTCAGTACCAGCTCAGTTTGTTGCATCGCGAATAGTTCATTTCTTATTAAGCCTTCATTCTCATGCACTTGTCCCTGGTGGTAATAAAACTTCCTATGAATGTATTTTTTTGCACGGAAGACCATTTTGTGAAACTTTCTGCCTACCAAGAGCCACTTCATCATAGTAAGACCTAAAATGTTTTCAAGTCTAAGGTCAACTCCTATTTTTGGGCCCAATAACTTTTTTCTTTCTTCTCAGTTACATACATTTAGTGGATTTATGTCTAATATGGTTCTCAACCTTAAAAGGTAAAAAACTTCACTTGCAATTGGGTATGCATTCGGACCCCTTGGGTTGTATTTGGTAGCAAATATAACCGAGGATTTACAATTAACCTTGAATACAGGTTGTCGTGTTTCTTTACGAGACTTCTTTTGTCTTTTGACATCAGAAAACGTCTTATTGACATTCTTTCCTTTGTAACCACGTAGTCCAAGAAAATAAGTATACTAGGGGGCTTTTACATCAAACTCGTCTAAAATACCGTGCAATCTCGGAAGTGATAAGGTCATTCCCTTCGGTATACCCTTAATGGTTGACTTGTTGTGACAGGAAGAGGAATGGAGATCAAGATGAGAGTCCTTTGGTATGCTGTGTACTGTTGTTTTTATCTTCCCTTTAACAATGGGGACTTTTAAGTCAACGAAAAAGATGTTTTTGCCTCCAATTTCCACACTAAATTTCGTGTCACTGGTCAGTAAATTTGTAAACTTAAAAATTTCTCAGAAACTCCTTTCAACCCTACCCAAAATTGAAAGGCAATAGTCCCTGTATCGACCAAAAGTATCTTAGTTCTCGACAGATAGATCCCATTTCTGTGAATACTTTATCTTTGGTAGGAGACATGGACAAAAATTAGCAGCTCCAGTTCCTGTACCGTTGGCTTGTGTAATGTTGGTATGAGAAAAAATCGAATTACTGTTGTGTAAGCAAGCTTGTAAACCCTCAATAATACAATTGCTTGACGGCGGCTGGATCAAACGACTTTCCAATGCCTTTGTAACTGCATTTGTACCATCAATATCTTAATTTGCTCGATAATATCAACCAGGTGTGAAGTGTTTTTTATCCGACTTGAAAAATTTCTTGTTAGTAGTGCACAGATGGTACCAATATACACAGCAAGATTTTCTTTTGCCGTGTTACAGCCTGATATTAAGAGGAGAACTGGGGTACCCTGTCTGTATGTTGTGTAAAAGGTGGAATTCCTTCCTAGTTTTGCATCCCTATTAAAAATATATTCTCACCAGTCTTGGGAAATTTAACCCTGACAGTACCATTTCTTACCCTATACCAGTACTTTATGAATATGAGAGAATGTTGGATTTTGGTCAACTTCAGCAAAGAAACTACGTTCAAGTTGTTCTTCAGCTTTTTGGTTGCCCGTAGTTTTAGCTACTATTACAAAACGATTGCCTTTATCATGAAGTCTTATGATAATATTACTATTATTGTTAGATACCTGGTCTTTCCTCCAGGATTTCAAAGCTCTACGTTGAGCTTTTGTTGGATAGTTAATAAATCCTTAGATAAAGTGTCCTCAAACAAATTTTTTACTGCATTAGATAAAAAATCTTCAAGTTAGTAAGATGATATTTGCGGTGCTGACAAACTTTAATTTACAATTTCCTATCTAATTTTTATTTTTATTACTTATGTTATTCAAGAACAAGGTGAATTTATGTTTTGATAAACAAATTAACCTCTAAAAACAATGTTTGGCAGAAATGCGAAATGTCTACAGGACACGTGACACCAGACAATTCTTTGGGATCTCGGTCGAAACGTAAGGCAAGAAATGAACAAGGATGGAAACAACAATTCATAAATTTTGTTGCCGGCTTCTTACTTCAGAGGGATAGAATTCTCAAACAGTGCCTGTTATTATCTGGTTTTTGTATTTAATCAATTTTATTTATTTAGTATTACCAAAAAGGGAGATTGCTAGTGTACAATGTATAGCCATGCTTTGAATTTCAAGCAATATTGGATTTAGGTCATGTTTACATTATTTACTTACCCTATACAATACTATGTTTTTCAACAACAACAAAAGTTGGATCTATTTACAGCCAACTTTTAAATCAGTTCCAATATAAGCAATGTTTTTTTACTCATACAAAGGCTGCTATTATATGAATACGTTTTACTATAAACAAAACTTTATATTGTCCTCCTTTTAGAGACAAAATGTGCACAAAACTGTACTTATTGTACTTTAGGTTAGGATAGGAACTTAGCAGTTTGATATCTATAAAATAGTAAAAAAATTGTGATCTGTGAATGTGTACCGTTATCTTAACAGTAACAAATTGTGTAAGGATTTGAATAGTCCAGGAAGTGTGGTCAAATGTGTTGATCGTATTCTTTCCAATTCAAGTATGACATTTACTTAAAATGTTATTTTACATAGAATTCACTTCTTTAGAGGTTGTCTTTTTGATTTTATGCATCTTTTGTAGCACTTCCATATTATTCTACTGAAAGCATAAAGGTGCCTAAAATGGACCCTTTTTGAGTAGGATAACTGATGATGCCAACCGGCTGTCACTATTATTTACCAAAGACCTTGATAATGTGACGTACAGCTGGTTGAATTTTCGAGATTAAGATGTGCTGTCCTTTTACGAAATGTTTATCTTCATTAAACAGCAAAGAGGCACGGATCTATCAGAGAAAAGCAATCCAAGGTCCAAAAACTAAGGCCGGAGTTACGCTTTTCCTTTTATATGCGAAAAAATCATTCGACTTGACTCATTTAGATCTACTCCTTAGTCGTAAATCGGAAAAAAATCGAACTATAGAGAAGAATTGCTGACGCTTTTGTCCAAACAATTGATACTGAACTTGCCTCTATGGCATATATTAAAACTGACTGCAGATAGGCTGGTAATGCTCTGGCAACTACTTTATAAAGAAAGTTATGTAACCACGATAAATTGATGCCAAATTTGTTTTGTCGTAATCAGAACTACTGTTTAATCAGTCGTTTTCCAAACATTTTATTGACAAATACGCTATATAAATGTAATTGCAAGATCAATTATTTTGTTGCATTGTATACTTAATAACAGGTGAACATATTTTGTTGTAAAATGGTGCAGTTTCCTTTCAGCTAAGTACAACTAAAGAGGGTGTACATAACTGTTATTTTTTCAGTTCTTGTTACGTTATGACTTGAATCGCTCGCCTTATTTTTATGCAAATGTAGAAATTTGACATACCCCATTCTCCATATACATATGCATTTTAAGAATGCTATGTATGAATAATTTAAATATATTTCTATATATACACATACACAGGTGCAGTTCGTTGCAATTGAAATTTAATGAGGGTTTGGAATCCTCCGATATCCTTCTAAATGCAACAACAACGGTAAAGTGTTGATTAATTCTGTGTCTCGAAATTAATCAAGATAATCTTTTTGTCAAAGAATCAGTATCCACTGGTTTTAGATTTACCCCACAAATTGGGCGTTGTCAGTTTGTGGTCGGACCAATTTGCTCATTACTTAGTGTGATTAATGCGGCTAAAACTTATCGTTATTTATAGCTACTTGTTGGTCAAACTACAAAGAAACTAAGAAATAATTGTCATTGACAGGATGTGAGAAATAAAAGCATAAATTGTGAAGGTGTAAAACACTGCGTGATTATAATTAAAATTTTGACAGAGCGATTTGTTTTCGCATACCACTGCACTTTCTACTTGATGATTTTAGGGCGCGCTTTTTGGAAAGATAAGGGCAATAATTTGCCTAAAGATAAAATATAAAAAATTATACTTACAAATATTACAAAGACATTCTTCTCCCACACTCAAAGCTATTATTTATAACAGTGCTGAACATTTCATTTTTCATTTCCTGTTCGTTTACCTAATTTTTGTAAATGCAATTACTTGTATTGAGCTCACTTTAATTCTGTTAATTTATTAGTTACTTTGTAATCAGTCATGGTTTTCTATTAGGTATCTTGCCATTACTACAGTTTCTACAGTTATTTGCTATTTTTAGTACGTATACTGAAACTGACGAAGTAGCAAAAAGCAAAGAGTTTTAACAATTTTTTTGCCGTGTTTATAAGCGAAATCTGAACCATCAATATTCTCTGAATTGAAAAGCTATACGAGACCCAGATAGTAGGTACCTATTAACATTCTCGTACTACCCATTGTATTGTATTATATTACATTGTTATATGGCCCAATCGTATTATAGCGGACATTTTCAGGTCCAAGTAAGTGTCTTCTGCTGGAAGGTCAACACATCCATCCTTCAGCTCATTGACGACACTGGTTGTCTTTCTGAAGATCTCCCATATTTTCTATAATAAACACTTGCCTTTGTTTAAATGTCTCTCACTAATAAAAGTGTACCCCACTAGTACTTTTTTAAATAGCGCTCATCCCTGTTTAACGCTCATATTCTCATGAATACCCCTTTGTATAGTGAAACTAACTACAGTTTCAAGTTTTAAAGCCCAAGTTAACTATGCAAATGTTTGCTCGAGGTTATTAGTAAAAGTCGCTTTGACGGTCTTGAAACACTGTTATTTACAGTCCTTAATTTTCTTGGAATTTACAGGTTTACGGTTAATCGTATGGCAATCCTAAAGTATGAACACATCCGGCATATGAAAGTTCAATTGTTTTGAATTATTAATATACACAATTTGGTTGTGTTGTATCCTAGTAAATACGTGTTTTTTCGAAATAAAAATAGGGCTTCTCCCTTCACTCCACTCAGAATTTTTGTCTTTTCCTGTACAAATTCGCAAGTGTCTGTACTAATACAAAGTTAGCATATCAATCAATAACTTCCAGGCCGTTGGTCATATGGTCTCTTCAGCCCCAAGAAATATTAATTGTCCTACAGCCGACATCTTAACAGGAGTCCTGGAGTGGGGGGCTACTACTAGCACTTTTTTAAGGCGCCAACCAAATCTTTGGATGGAAGGCGGCTTTCTGTCCCTTTTACGGCCTGCCAGCAAGGTAGGTTTTGTACCGTACGGAACTGCAGAAAATTATTAGTATTTATTGACTTAAGAAAACCGGATACTGATGATGACCTGCTGATATGTACTGAGTAATTTTAAAAGAAACTAAGGTGAACTTTTTAAAAAACTATAATCTGTTTTTATAGTTCATACTTGGAACTATGAATTTTAGCGTTATAATATACAAATTCTTGCAACTCGGCAAACGCAAGATTAACTGAAATGTAAAAAAAGTTAATGCAAAATTAATAGATAAGTGGGATTAAGTTAAGAAAGATTATTTTTTCCTTCCATGATTTTAGAGCAATTACATAGATACAGATACCAACAAAGCCAAGCACATCATCAATGTTAAAAGGAAAGAAAATTATTGGTCCAAAGGTTTTTTTACACGTAAATCCCTGTTTAAATTAATATCGATACGCAAACGTACTCCATTATCCTTTTCAAAGCTGTAACTGCCTCATTTTTCCCTTATGGTAAAGCTCCCCGCTAAAACAACTGTCAGTAATAGGGCAAGATCTGAGGGCATTTCATCATACGATACCTTACTTTATAAGATTACATTAATTATATTACATTTTGATATAAAAAAATAATTTTTAGTTTAACAAAAAGCTTTTTTCCATTATTAATTTGAGACATTACTGGGCATGCGCACTTCCAGAAATAAGAGATAGTGATTAGCCAATATGATCAAAGCTCTATAAGAGCAGAGAACGTCGCACATATATCAGATAACTCCTTATACGTATTGTTTAGCTTCATGACGAAGGTTTAAGAATAAAGTTTCCATTGCAAAGTTTCTATATATAATGGTCCTTCAAAATCTCTGAAATAATCAAGTTTTTTCCATGTAAAAATAGCAGGTATTGGTTACCAGTTACCGAATTGCTGTTAAAATAGTAGAAGTATGAAGTAAAATAGAACACATTTTGTACAGTAGCAAGTGACAGGTGTATTCAAGCAAACCTCTAAAACAATTGTTTGAGTTTCTGCTCTTTGAAATTTTATAGGCCCATGAAGAAGATTTGCATGTATATTACTGTATTAAAAACTAAAACTAGTACTTTATAAAATAATCAGACAGTAATACTATAAACTATACTATACTGTATACTATACTATTCTATATACTATACTATATACTATACTAGATACTATACTAAACAAAACTGTTTAGCTGACGATGGTGAAAATATGAAACTGACAGTTCTTAACTAAGTTTGGTTAATTTTTTTTGTAGTCCACCATATGCTATACTGTACTATATTATACTATACTATACTTTACTATACTATACTATTCTATATACTATACTATTCTATATACTATACTATTCTATATACTATACTATATGCTACACTATACTATATACTATAATAAACTATCCGCTATACTAAAAATAAATAAACAGTAGGTTTAATGCCTTACGCCAATAGGAGTATTTAGATATTTGTGAATTTTTAAAGGGAAGGAAGCGTTGAATTTTTTTTAAACGACAACTTTAGAGGGAACAACACCAGCAATAAATGCTCCATGCTCCAAGATTCCCACCATCAAGGTAAACTGGTTTAATAGCCATATCACGTTGGAATTCTGTGAATAAAAAGTGAAATAGACAAAACGAGTCAAACCAAACAATTTTTTTTACTGGACTTCAAATGCTATGTAAACATAAATACAAATAACATAATTTTCAGTGTTTTGTTAATTGCATTTTAACCCAACTTCACTATTGGTTGCAGAGGTACAACTTTGTACACTAGAGAAAAGAGTTTCCATTTTAGCTTGAACGGAATAAATTTTCCATTGCTGCATTAAAAGTTACTGCTAAATGGACAGAATTAAGAGAAAAGAACGATTCGTGGTGCAATACTTGAATGTTATATCTTAATTATGTTCCATTTGATCGGAAGGCTTTTACATGGGGGTCCACTAGACCAAGATCCCATGGATAAAAAAATACAAGTTAAACTATCATTTTATATAAACGAGGAAAACGAAAAGAGGTAAAAAAAACCAGAAAGTTTTTCAACCTCAAAACTATTACTTTCTTATTTCTTCCAAGCACTAGTGAACAGTTTTTAAGTACTAATAATCAGAATATTAATTTTTACTTGGAAATAAAATAACAATGAGACTTTTAGACTTCTCTCTTTTCATGTAATTATCGGTGTCAACACAGGACACACAAGAGCAGTTATTTTATGTATATATCTATCCATCTATCTATCTATCTATCTATTTATCTATCTATCTATCTATCTATCTATCTATCTATCTATCTATCTATCTATCTGTCTATCTATCTATCTATTTATCTAACTATCTATCTATATGTGTGTGTTTGTGTAATACATATTAACGACATGAAATAGAGACATTGTACGAACAGTAGATACACGTTGTTGAAAACTAAATTTATATCCTATTTAAACACATTTCTATGCACTCATATTTCGTGGTCTATTTTACTCCTTTACGGCTGTTGGTCCCGTGTTGCAGAGTCAGCCGTCCGGTTCTTCCGCCTCCAGGTCTTTCTTTCCAGGGCCTCTTTCTGACACATCCCGAAGTAGCTCATATCCTCCTTTACGTTATCTCTCCATCTCTCCTTTGGTCTTCCTCTCGTTCTGCTTCCTGGTACTATACTTTCCAACGCTACTTTTGCTGGGTGTCCTTCTTCCCTCCTCTTCACATGTCGATATCATCTCATTTCTTTCTCTTTAACCTTCTCATTGATATCACTCACTCCCAAGTCTCTCCTGATGTCAGAACGTCTTTCTCTATCCCTCGGTATCACGTCTTTCATTCTTCTCAAAATACTCATTTCTGTCGCTTCCAATAACCTCTCTTCATTCTTTCCCATCGTCAAAACTTCTACACCATACAAGAGCACAGGTCATATTATGTATAGCTTCTTCTACTTCTTTCAGGTAGCAAACCTTTAACCGGTGGGCACTCCTGAAGTGGGTCCCTTTTATTTTCCATAATCAACAGATTTCTGAACTACTCCTTCCATCTTTGCTTGTTCTATTTCTTAATTGTCTGTAAGATTTCATCAATGTTCACTATCATAGATACCTCTTCCACGTCCTATTTACTTTGTGTTCTTTGTTTTGCCACTTTTTATATCATCCTCTATCCTTCCTTGGTCTCCATCTTCTCGTAACATTTTCGCTATGACTCCTCCTTGACCTTGGCAACAGCTCTTTTAGCCTCTCTTTTCGCCTCTTGATACGTCTCTCTCAAGTCTTCACTCCTATTACTCTGCTATGCCTTAAAGGCTACCTTTTCCCTTCCAATAGCATCTTGCACTTACGTGCCACCACCGTGAATCCCTTCCTTGGTTCTGTCTTCCTTTGGTGGAACCACATACCTCTTCCACTGCTTCCAATAGGGGATTTTTCATGAACTGCCAGTTTTCTTTTGCTGTCTCTGCTCCTGGTATTTGCTTTTCTCGTACTTTTTCTTGAAACTCTATAATCTTGTCTCCTTTTAGCTTCCATATCTTGGTCTATTTCCGTGTTTTTGGGTTTTTTTCTTCTCTTGTCTAATCTTAGGCATCACACAGAGAAATCTATGCTGTGCCACAGCTGCCTTTCTTGGAATGACCTTACAGTTCTTGACATTTTTTAGGTCCACTCTTCATATCATCAAATAGTCATTCTGTGTACCATGTTATCCACTCTTGTATGTAATGAGATGTTTATTTCTCATTTGGTAGCAGGTATTGGCAACTGCCATATCGAGGCTTTCAGCACATTCTAGGGTTCTCTCTCTCTCCCTGCGTTTCTCTGGTCATACTCTTTACCTCCATGAACTCTTTGGTACCCATTTGATATTATCCCCGCATTTCCGTTGAGGTCCATTCCCACAAGGACCTTCTCACCTCTTGGTATGTCCTACATTAATCTCGCAAAGTTCTCCATGAACATTTTCTTCTCTTTATATGTCCTTCCTATTTATGATCCATATGCTGAAACAAAGTTTAAAGGCTCGCCGCCTATCACCAGTGTGTCTGAAACGGGTTCCACCTCAATGACTCTTTCCTTGTATTTTGGCCACAAGATGATTTCAACCTCATTCTCGTCTGCTCCCTTCTCCACTGTAATATATTTTGTATTCTTCCAACAGTTCTCTTGAACTCTTTCCACGCCATTTAGTTTCCTGTACACAGAGGATGTCGATGTTTCTTTTCTTGCAGACTTGGGTTATCTCTCTTCCTCTGCCAGTCATCGATCCTACGCGCATGACTTTTGAAGGACACCCCAGAATTTTTCTGGATTTGTGTAGACACAGGCGTGTTGATTGTAGCAGCGGTTTTAATGGTCGGACGCTCTTTCTGACACTAACCAAAGTTTCAGCGGTTGGCCTGGTCACTGGTCACCCAGACCAACTCACAAGGCAGTGAGTTGATTTTTTGCATTAGAATATTGGAAAGGCCTTCCGCTGCCCAACTTACCAAAGCTTCCATTAACCTGTTGCATTAGAAATGGGCCAAAAGACAGACAAGGAAATAATTATTTTGCGTGTACTGGTATCTATGTGTATACACAATAAGTAGTTTTTTGATGATATTATATAAGAAGGAAAAATCCTCAGCAAAAACATACAGTTTGTTTGGTAGCCAAAAATGTGAAGACATAATTAATAATACACAAATCTAACTAACCTTATTGTCTTATATTTCTCCGATAAAATCGTTTCTACCAACAACGAAATGCAACCAGCTAATAACAAAGCTTCCACAAGCCACGGCAAGTGTCTGTTAAAAAAAAGAAGGCGATGCCCTTCCGTGTCACGTGATATCTTAAATAATAAACAAATCGATCAACATCGGAAAATCTAAAATATCTTAACAATAAAAATGTAAACATCTACAACTAAAAAAAATTGCAAGTGGGAACACAAAGCACCAACTATGGTAGTCCAAAACAAGGGTGCAATAGGCTCCATGCTGGTTTAACGTTTGTTGCCCTGTTTAAACAGTGTTTCCAAACAACTTATTGCCACAAATTCGTATCTTTAACTAGGTCCTGTTTCTTCTCATTTAGCTAATGAAACTGCCAGGCAATTAACTACACGGATCTATGGGCACATAAACAGAGACTTTTTATGTTTTTAACATACTAAATGGTTTAGAGTATTGCTCTTGTTTTATTTCCTTTTGATACTGTCTGCTTGTTTGCTAGCCAACCATAATTTTATCATTTCTATTTCTATTTTTTTTATTACTTTGGGGATTTTTATGTGAGATTTAAATGAGGTTATTTTTTCAATTCTCTTTAAATTGATACAGAAAATCTTCAATCGATAAAAAAAAACGAATTCAAAGCACACAATAAATTGTATGCTTACTCTACGCTAATCCCTTGAGTAATAACATCTCTAAATTAATAATGCAAGTATAAGAAATTATCTTCACATTAGATACATGGGTCGAGCTTGGTAAAGAATTGTACTGTATAGAAAAAACAGGCACCAATAATAGAAAGGCAAGAACCAGAAAGTATGATGGGTCTCCGACACTGTACCAGGTTCAATTATGCTACTTAGAGAAATACTGTGCGTGATGAATTTATCACCAGAAAAAATGAAGCAGCAACGAATCTGTAATTTTGACTCCTGTACAAGAAAAGAGGTGTTGGAAAAGCTGGATCGTATTGAACATACTACAAAGGAGATGGGAACACTTTAGTATGGCGACTCTTGCGGACATAACCAATGTGAAAGCTTGAGCATGGTTAAGTCAGAGCTCGGCACCAAGTTCATCAAAAATTTGTCAATATCCTAGATACAATCAGCCTGTTGTGTCTCTAGCTTGACTGTTGCTAAGAGACTAGTGTAGAAATAACCTCTCTCATCAAAGGACCTCTGAAGAAGCTAGTCGAGTCAAGTAAGTGCAATAAAACCTTTAAAAGTTTATTGAAAGTGAATGCAGAACAGTGGAGTACGATATGGATGTGCTGGTCGTGCAGTGCACACCCTAGCTCAACGACTAAGGTAAAGTAGCACGATAATTAGGCCCCCTAATTAATTAGCCACAGACGCTATTTAACCAAGTTTGTCGTGAGCAAGCATAATTTGAAATCTCTTAAAGTTCGAAGTATGTGTTAATGAAATTGATGCAACATTAACCATCGTAAGCCTAAGTATCAAATGTACACTGTGGATTGAATGAAAACCAATGTGAGCACTCCATCGAAGCGCTCATTAAGGTCAACTTTGCGTTGCAGAATAAAAAGTTTTATACCGTGAAGCAGCGCTATGAATTTATGTGATATTAAGAAATTTGAAACCTTACACAGCCCTTACCCAGTTTGCATGGGTACTGCCCATCCAACTAATTATAAGCCAGTCAACTGAAGCGATTTACCGGACTGTCAAACTAAATATTTTATGCGAGCGATATATATATATATATATATATATATATATATATATATATAACCAAATACGCTGTGCAGTGAATGATTTATCGTGAATTGTAGGCCTGAATGCTTCCATTCGTGTTTGTGTGGACGTAGTCAAAATAAATTTCAATAATTCGATTTTATGGGGTACCGATAATAAAACAGATATTACTTTTGAGATTAGAAAGAAGTAATTTGGAGCTCGTAATTTTTCAGACCAAAAGTTAATAGTCAACGAGGGACGACCGACACCTAGTTTGAATGTGATGCAAGATTGCAAGAGTTTTAACAGATATTTCAATTCCGACGAGTATAAAACAATACCTGGTTGTGCGGAAGTTCTAAACTTAATGCACTATTCTGTTGGCAAATATACTTTTTTAGCCTTCCAGCAGCCCTTGGACTACAACTGGATTAAAAGATTTACGGCATTTGAAGCAATCTCTTACGAAACATAAAAAGTCCGCAATTTACATGAGAACGTCACTACAACTTGTTAGCTTCGGGGAGCAAAGAATTGACACCCTACTGAACGAACAGGAGACAATCAGGAGTACCATGCATAATGAAAAAGTAAGTCAAAATAGGGAAATTTCAAAATGGTTAGCCCATCTAACGTGTTGTCTGGCTAAACTAGAGCTTAGATTCCGCTGACATAGAGAAAGTAACGAGTCCCTAAATTGTGGTAACTATGTGGAAATGTTAAAAGTAATATGTGACTATGACAGTGAGCTAAACGAGCATATGGAAACGAATTCCGTGTTTTCGGGTACCTCAGGGAGAATTCAAAATGACCTGGTTGAGAGCATCAAGGGGGTTCTGGAGGACGAAATTATAATCTAATTGGTACGTCTCCTTTTCTAGCAGCTCAAGCTGACGCAACTACAGATGTTTCGTGCAAATCGCAGCTATCGATAATTGTACATTTAATAACACCTAATGGTGAACCTGCAGAACATTTTCTCGACCTCTTTGATGTGAGTGATAATAAAACTGCAAGCGCTGTCAGAAAAATTATTGTTCAAAAGCTACAGACCTTCAAACTGACTGATAATCTCAAAGCTTAAACGTATGACGGGGCCGCTGTGATGTCTTCAGGTTTAAGAGGCGTGCAGAGGCTAGTGCGAGACTCGTTTCCAAACGCGTTGTTCTTTTAGTGTGGAACACATGCTTTGAATATGGTACATTCTCAGAGCTTTCAATGTATTGCACAATGCCCAATTTTTTTCGCCACCATTAACGGTTTGCGTGGATCTTTCTCGAAAAGCGCCAAGAGATCAACAGCATTGCAGGAATGACAACAAGACGCCTACCACGAGTCGCTCATACAGGTTGTAGCTACCACAACCGGCTCTTAACCGTACTGCTTCAAGAACAAGACAATATTCGAGAGTTCTTTGAGTACATTGTTGAAAATCCGATGATGTTGGAGAAGGAAACACTTTCCTCAACTAATGGCTATTTCAGAGTGATGAAAAAATTCGAATTTAGATTTTTTTATAGAAGTTCTATTCGACATTTTCTCCAGAGCAGATGTATTGTTTGACATATTACAAAAAAGGTCTTTTCACCAACTCACTGCAATGTCAAAGTGCAGGAGTATCGATCATGGCTAATGAATAAGAAGGACAACTTTGATGAAGTATGGGATTCAGTTGTTTCATCTCGAGGGTCACCGGAACAAAAGCGTCGAAAAGTAGATCCAGACTCATACAACAAGCTATTTTGTCAGACTTTTGATAACATTTTGGAGCAAACAGAAAATAGAGTCTCGGGACTTAACAAACTAAAATTCTTGGATCTTTTAAATCCGCAGCACGTCTCGATGTATCAGAGAAGCTTTCCAGAAGAGAATCTCCTTTCCCTGAAGATACATTATTCAGTTTTCTTTGACATACCAGATCTGAAAACTGAGCTCTCTGTGCTTTACAGTTCTAGTAACTTTGAGAAGAAGTATCCAAGTTAAATTTGTAAATATCTAAATGAAAAAGGCCTCACAGATTGTTTTTCTTAAACCTACAAATTATCTACACTCTTGTCATGTATGCCAGCTAGCAGTGCATCAATAGAATGTTCTTTCTCTGTACTCAAACATATCAAAAGCTTCAAGAGAAACTCAAACATGAAAAGGAATTGTTGAGTGAACTCCAAAATTCATATAGCTTTTATAACAAAATCATCAGCAAGTTCACAGCCAAGGAACGTGGGAGGGTTTTCACCTATCAATAGAATGTGTTACATTTAGAAATACATTTAGATAGAAGTGTTACATTTTACAGTGTTAATGAGTTAATGTTAATGTTAATGTTAATGAGTTGCATACATTGTGCTATATGTGCGTCATTTACATATGATTAATTTATATGATAAACATACAAACAATTGCACACCCTGCAATTTTACTCACGGCATGCACCAAGTTCATACAAAATTTGTCAATATCCTAGATATAATCGGTCTACTGTATCTACCTTGGCTGTTGCTAAGAGACCAGTGAAAAAAAACAACCTCTCTTATCAAAGGACCTCTAAAGAAGCTAGTCAAGTCAAGTAAATGCAATCAAACCTTTAAGCGTTTATTGAAAGTGAATCCAGAAACAACAAAGTCTCTAGTCTGTTATAAAACGACACTAAAGGTAAGAACCAAATTTTGCAAGTGTGAAGATAAATGAATCCGTAAGTCAAATTTAGCTGTAAATGGGACTCGTGTCTTGCTAGCATCCAAATTATTGACAGTAGATGGTGATCCAAAGTTTCAGGTTAATCTAACTTGATCCACAAAGAACAAAAAGCCAATTAAGTCACATAATACTTCCCCAACGTCAACAAAGAGGTAAAGTATAAGGGTAGGAGTCACCTAGACAGAGACTCGGTGTAATTGAAAGTTTGAAGAATTAACTGAGAATAAGAGATGTTAAAACGTCTAAGAAAGACATTATGTCTCCATTTTTTTCCCTTTTGATGAAAAATTTGTAATAAATTTATTAATGATAGTTTTTAACCCCTCATATGTAATAGCAATTTTGTTATAGTAGGTATAGTATCTGGGCTTTAAACGTTTACTGCTACAATAAAATTATTACAGTGTTTTAAGAGGAACACGTAAAAATAAAAAAATATCAAGGAAAATACATCCCTTAGAATTGTTGAAAATGAAAAAGATAGCTGTTATAGAAAATGTCGTACCAAACCCCCTAGCCTCTTCTACGAAGAAAGGAAAAGGAACTATGTAGCTGTATATTGTAGCACACGAGGCTGGATATTGGAAACATTCAGTAAAAGCAAGTTTCAATGTTACATGAGTTATGTGGAGGGACTGGGGTCATTTGCGACAGAAACGTGTTTTATTTTTTTTGTAGGGATCACATTTCTTCACCTTCTATTTTCCCTTCTGCCTAGGCAGCATCCAACAGACGGCTAATACACAAAGACTATGAATAAAGTGATTGAACAGCAGTCATTTCGGTAAAAGTAAAGCATATTGGTCATCTTTAATGGTGGATTTCTGCAAGATTACCTTGCAGCTTATATTATAACTGAGATTAAGCTAATGAGTTCTCAGATAAAATACCCTTATTGTAAAGAGGACGTCAGCTCTGGTATGATAAAGGTAAACAGAGGTCAGGTCATATCCTCTTAAAATACAAAAATATAATCATCCTCTTGTACCATATTGATTTGAAAAGGTATTGGAAGAAATAAATACACTTGCATACCCTGCTAAATCCATAAACTATCCGTATTCCGGTGTGACAGCTGTTTTGATGTCTATTATGGCAAAACGTCATTTGAACGTCGGAGCTTTCAAACATCTAGGGCTTCCTATGTTTTGCTCAACAACGACTCACAACACTTAAATTATAGAGTTAACGGTAGAATAATATAATAATGTAGTGTTCTCGTTTATTCCTCCAAAATTCAAAATAATCAAGATTCTTTAGTCCTTACACTTTGATTTGAGACTAAATATGTGCTAGGAATATGTTGCTATAAAGCTGCCAATTTACTGCTGCATTTTACACATTATTAAAATCTGCCCTGTAAATAACACAATGGCTGAAAATAATGCAAAGCAAAAATTGACATTGTGATGGCAAATAATCGCGATATCGCCAATAGTTGGTGCCAGTAATTTCCCTGCCTTCTGTGGTCATGGAAAAACCTTGATGGATCAACTAAGAGTTAGATCTATTATATCTCAAAAAATACAAGCTTTAGAAATGCTGCTGCAGAATATAAAACCTGACATGATTGTGATAGTGAGCATCACCCAGGCCTTTGTCAATTTAATTTACGATTAAAGAAACCGAAACACGTGATACACGTCGCAGTACAGCATGACAGTATTTACTTTCCGCTTATTTCCTCTGGAAATAATTGATTTTCAAAGAACAAAGCTAAACTGACTGATACACTTACCTTTACGATCCACAATTTGAACAGGTCCTCATTATTCTATAAGCCACTCCCTATGTCTCATACGGAGTACACTTATACGACACATTTAGCTGTGATGTTGTAGATGACCCAGAAAGGAAGGCGATTTTTAATTTAGAATTGAACGAGGGAGATTTTGAACCGAACCAGCAATCTCAATTTTTAGGTCAAAGAGAACTGAATCACTCAGTTCAAGATTCAGATTTAATTAAATCAAAGGCAGAAATTCTTGGGTCAAGACTTCATCAGTAAAATATACTTGACTGTACTGATAGGGTTTTAGCATTTAGACAAAGAAATAATATAGCGATATAATCTTTCAATATGGCAAGCGATAATCTTGTTTTATATAATGATGTTGATAGCTTATTTCAAGCTCTGGAGATATCAACCGAATCAAAAATACAGTTTAAGAGCTTTATTATTATGTATTATTATCAATACTNAACACTTGATACACGTCGCAGTAAAGAATGACATGAGTTACTTTCAGCTTATATCCTCTAGAAATAATTGATTTTCAAAGAACAACGCTAAACTGACAGATACACGTACATTAACGATCAACAATTCGAACAGGTCCGCATTATTCTATAAGCCACTCCCTATGTCGCATACGGAGTACACTTATACGACACATTTAGCTGTGATGTTGTAGATGACCCAGAAAGGAAGGCGATTTTTAATTTAGAATTGAACGAGGGAGATTTTGAACCGAACCAGCAATCTCAATTTTTAGGTCAAAGAGAACTGAATCACTCAGTTCAAGATTCAGATTTAATTAAATCAAAGGCAGAAATTCTTGGGTCAAGACTTCATCAGTAAAATATACTTGACTGTACTGATAGGGTTTTAGCATTTAGACAAAGAAATAATATAGCGATATAATCTTTCAATATGGCAAGCGATAATCTTGTTTTATATAATGATGTTGATAGCTTATTTCAAGCTCTGGAGATATCAACCGAATCAAAAATACAGTTTAAGAGCTTTATTATTATGTATTATTATCAATACTCAAATTCGATCTCCATACTTGTTGTTAATGCGGTGAGAATAGAAGAAATATGGAACAATGTAAAATAGCCATGCTGTTCTACTTGGTTCACATTTCAACAAAATGAAAGAAGTCCCTCTTTCTAAATCAATTTTGTATACAATTTTCCTTCAGGGCCCACGCAACGATTTGAAAAGTGGAGGGGCCACACGAGTTACTATCTAAGGAGGTCCCACCATGGTTGGGGCCTCCTTAGATAGTTAATTTTTGAAAATCAGGGTGTCTAGAGGGGCTAAAAATGAACTCTTTTTCATGTTTCAAAGGTTACTTTTAATAGTGAAAGACAAATTAAAACTACAGAAATACCACTATATCCATGCATAAGTATATAAGTATAAGTAAGTATATAATCCTGTTAAATTTACAAGTCGTTTTTATCAAATTTTCCAAATATATTTTTCCTATTTGCTTTAGAATCAACAAACTCATTAGCAACCTCGATTAGTGAGAGTTTGTCACAAAGTTCCTTGTGGCAAGATAGTAGTGCCAAAGAGTTGAATCGCTTTTGTAATATACTTGATCTAATCCATGTTTTAAGCCTACGAGCTAGAGAAAACGATCTTTCTGGTGTGGCACTTGTAGCTGCGCTTACGAGAACGAGCTTAGTTAACTTCATTACGTTGCTGATAAGTCCTCTGTGTTCTCTTGGTTGAGATGCAAGTTTCATCTTTATTTCTTTAAAGTGAGAGACATCCTCATCAGCACAGATGGTTCTGAGAATTTGAAGCTCAGCCGGTAAAGCAGAGAGATCAAGATCATCTCTATAATTTTCCAACTTCTTCAGCTCCGCTTCATACGACTCTGACTTGATGGCTTTTATCATTAGCTGCTCGATATTTGAAAAGAATTGATAACTCGGTTGCTCGAAACGATCGGTTATTGCTTTAACCACAGTATCAATTGCATCAAAGTAGATAATACGGTAGTGATCAACTGCTGATTCAGGGTGATATTCCTTCGTATTCCGAGAGGAATCTTCATAACCATCCAAAAATTGCATTAGCGAATACTTCGGTCTGCGGCGTTTCCTCGGTAAAGATGGTTCTTCTACATCCAACTTACTCGCCTTCAGCTTTACAGTTTCGAAGAAGAGGTTGAAATCTTGAGATGTCCTCATACCTTTTAAGGTTTTGACAGTTAAATCGGCATTTCTTTGACCATTTATAGCTGACATCTTCTCTTCTTGCAAAGTTTTTGATAGGTTATCTGTCAAACTATACAACCTATGACTTAGCAAGAGGCCAAAAAAGAAGGAAAATGATTCCATTTGAGACTGGCATCCAATGATACGAGCACGAGTTTCGGCATCAAGCTTTTCACTCAGGCAAGTCGCCCAAAGCTGTTGCAAAGTTCCGTACTTCTGAATGATTTTTTTGAAACAAGAAGCTCTCACTGTCCACCTTGTGGTTGAAAGTTTATTCAAGGACACAGGCTTTTCTTTCTCTCCATTCTCTGCAGTCGCACCATCCTCGATCATTTCATCCAGGGATCCCAAAATCTTTTCTCTTTTCGGTGAGTACTTTACAAGCACGCAAATTTCTCCCACAGTACCCATCGTGTTTGACAGAACTTCACAAGATGATGTCAGATCTTTGACTGCCAAACTCAATGTATGACCATGACAATGGGTAACAATAGCTTTAGGTTGGATTTCCTGGATCTGAGTTGCAACTCCTGACCGTTTACCCATCATGTTGCTCGCACCGTCGTAGGTTTGTCCCCTACAATTTTCTAAGGACAAGTTTGATCGTAGCAAAACGTCTTTGATAGCATTCACTATTGTATCACTACGGATATCGTTCAGTTCGTAAAAGCCGAGAAAATCTTCACTGATGACCAAATCGTCATCCACTGTTCTAAAGCACATGGACAGCTGCTCAAGGTTGCCTATGTCCGTATACTCATCTGCCATTATAGCAAAAACGTGCCTTTCTCTGATCTCATGGAGTTTCTGTCTAGCAACATGCTGCGCCATCAGATCTAAAAGTTCATTCTGTATTTCATTGTGCGTGTATTTCATTCTACTTTTATCGAGTTTTGCTTTAATCCCAGGATCTTTTGTCCCAAGCAATAAGAGCAATTGGGTGAAGTTGTCATTCCCTGGATTCCCTTGAATAGCAATGCCTTGTCTTGCCAAATATTGGAGACATCTTATGACATCGATCAAATACTTCCGCTCTAGTTGACGAGAATCCGCGATGCTCTTGTTGGTTAGCTCGGCCACATTCCCACATTGAGGTACCACTGTTTCCAATGCAGCAGCTGCTTTGTGACAGTTTGTCATTTGATGGGTTTCAAAACATTTCGGCGCCTTCTTCCACGAATTGAAACCGATGCTAATGTACGCCTGTTCTTTGTTCCTCTCACTAAGTAAAGCTTGATTTTTGCTTTGTTTCGTACAGTAACTGCAGAAGACACGGTCTGACCTACAACAATAAAAAAGAACATATAATCTTCAAACGTCGAAGAAACCAACGATGTAGAAAGTGAATCGTCATGGCGCTCATTTCATACCCCCTAGACATTTCACGATGATAATATTGACTGGTTTTGGTAACTGTGATGTGTAACTCAATACGAAGCTGCTTTTATAAAATTAATCATAAATGTACCTTGTGTCATAATGTAGCCAAGAGAATTGATCAAACCATTGGTACTGACAGGAGCGACTTCTATCTCCGATTTTTGTCTTTGGAAAGGTGAAACTTTTTGGTGGTCGATATGGGAGCACTGTAGATGCAGCCGATGACGATGGAACTTCTTCAGGTTCAGCCGTGCTTGTCGACGTTGTAGATACACTGGATACATCAGATGATGACTTGTCTTTTTTCTGAGCTACTTTGAAGATATCTGTGATTTTACGATTAGACGCCATGTTAACTCGATACACACAACAACACTATATTTGTTTTTCAAGATATCGTAAATTTGGATGTGAAATACATCCATGCGCACTATGAGTTCATTTTCAAAACAATCAACTAAAGCAAACAAACTATCTGACACGCGTGTTGCATATTGATGAAGCGCATTAAGCAATTAACACTTTTAACACTTTTGCTTTGCAAAAAAGTGAGGGGGCCATGGCCCCCTCGGCCCCCCCGGTAGCGTGGGCCCTGTCCTTGTTACTTTCGACTGGTACTCATAAAATAACAAACCAACGCTATTTCCTCTGTACTTTAAGTCAAAAATCTTGTCAGTGAGTAGTTAACTGGTTTATTAATTCTTTGTTTTGTGAGCATAACAGCTATTGAGTTCAAGAGCTACTTATTGCACAATAATGTGGATATTTTGCAAAAATTTTTTTGGATGTTTCCACGGCGATCATTAACTAGTTGGGGATCGCCATGGACTTTAGAGGCACGTTGACAGGAGGTACAGAAAGTATTTTCACCAGAAAATCTCACCAAGGGACTAAGATTAACTAAGGGATATTAAGTTAAACTGTTTTTAATGTGAATTTCTGTGCTATCTGTTTAGAAACGTCCACATTTACTGGTACTAAGATAAAATTTGCAAACAAATTTATCTTTTGATAAGTATTTATTTCAGTTTTTCTTGGTTTTTGTATTTAATCATCAGCATTATAACAGACAATTATTCTGTTATTTATATCATATATATATATATAAATGTTATTCATATTATTTTTATTTTTTATATTATTTCTATTATTTCTATTATTTATCTTATATATATTATTTATATTATTTATATTTTTTATATTATTTATATTATTTATATTATAAATATATATTATTTATGTATCATAGAATTTCTTTATCAAAATTAAACTATTCATCCACTCAAAAATACAATAGTTCCTGCTTTTGAGCGACTTTTATGACAAGAAAACTATTTCTGGCTCCAGTAAAAAGTTGATATGATTAAACTTAGCCCAGCAAATTATCCTTGAAATAAAAGTTGGTTTCATTCTTATATATAAAAATAACTATACCACTGTATGTGCTTGTATACGTATTCCGAATGAAATTGCACACTATCCAAAGTAGAAGGCTCAGATTTTGTGCTATTATATTTTAACACCATTTTCCTGACATGTGATAAGTAATTTTTCAATATGACATTTGGAGCAGCCCTTAGAGTCCAACTCTGTGTATGTGTGATTGTGTGTATGTGTGTGTATGTGTATGTGTGTGTATTTGTTTGTTTGTATATGTGTTGGTTTTTTCGGGGTCCGTTTTCAAAATTTGAGACCCACAATGGAAAATGAATTTAACTAGCAAAAGCAGAAAGCCGAAAAGTAGTTCAAGGGTACTTTTCAGCCCCGACTTGAATATGGTTTTTGATTTTGTTTAATATGGCTACTGGAGTGACCGCCAAGGTCCAAAATCTTGTCGTATGAGTTTGTTCTCAAAACTGAAGACTTTAAAGAGAAAAATCAACCTACCCTGGCAACTATAAAGGCTGAAATATAGTGTCATGTAACTTTGCAGCTCTGCATAAGATATTGACTAGGTTTTAATGACCATTGGGGTGTCAGCTAGAGTAAAAGGTGGGCAAATAAGTCTGTTAGCAAAGATAGAGGACTTATATTTTAGAATTCAATTCGCAGCTAAACCTTGGTTATGTAGTTTTTCAAAATGACACCGTGGCGGCTAAAAGGGGGCCATATGGACTTGTTATCATCGGCAGAAACTTACAATCCTCCCCCACCCCACCCCCGAGCCAAAAAATCAAACAAGAGCAAAACGCTAATATATGGCGTTGTAGTACTTGCGATCCTGCTCTGAACATCACCTCTATTGTTAAACTAAAGTGCGGCGACCGTGAGACTCAAAATGGGAGGGATGTTGCCCGTTCTCAAAGGTTGAAACTTTTAATCCAGAATATAGTTTACAAGGCAACGTGAAAAATTGAAATACAATGGTATGACATTTGTCAGCCTTGTAATGGACACTAACTGTGGGTTTTTTTTGTTCAATTGTTGAGGCAGAGGTCTGAGGACCAAGAAGAGGGTTAAATTAGGATGTATCAAGAGTATTTCGAATCGGAAAGTAAATTCATTCAGGCATTGTGGTAAATTCCAATTTTATTGTGGTGATTTAAATAGTGATTTAAAACCCTAGGCTTAACATCAACTACGATTTTTTCATATTATTTTTTTGGCGGGCATCAGGATTGAAAATAATGCTCGGGTACCTCTGACCTATATTAAAGGTAAGACCTTGCATCGAAAAATAAATAACATGAGGTAAAGAAGTTAGCTTAAGTTTGGTGTTCGGATACTTTGCAACCCTGTGAAAAAGAGGGGCGCATGAGTGATTTCTCGAAGATAGAGACTCGCAATCACAAATATGTTGTATAAAAGTTGTTAAATGAACTCAAATATAAGAGGACAGATTAAGTCAGACTTAGATTTTGAATTTAAAAAATTATGGTGATGCAGTGATTTTATGGTTCTTTGACAATTCAGACAGAAAGTAGTGCACCAGTTCCTTTGGCAGCATCCTATATTCCTGATATATGTACACTTTAATAAGTACAGTCCCAAACATTTTTTTTTCTTTGCATACTAAGCATTCCATTTCCTTATTGTCCCTAGGCATTAAAAAATATAGATAAAACGTTAATTTAGATTTTTGATTTCCTAAAATATAAAAACAGAATACAGTACGTTAAAAGAAACAAACTAAAGTAAATCTAACTTCATATTGATATGCGTTGTTGTTGTCATCAGTAATTGCTTGATCAATCATTGAACCAAATAGTACTACAGTGAACTCTCTATAACTCGAACCTCTAAAACTGGAATCTCTCCCTAACTCGAACGATTTCGCTAACACGGTGAAAATTTCCTAATAAACTCTTATAAAAAAGTCTCTATTACTCGAACCACCATAACTCGAATTTCACCTTAACTCGAACAAATTTTTTTGTCCCTTTGCGTATTTTCTCTCTTTAACTCGAACGCCGCAACATTTTTCTAGAACTTCAAATGATTTAAATGACATAAATTGCCTTTATTTTTCTTAGTTTTGGCTCTCTAACCGTAAATGGAGCCTAAACCGACTCGAATGTTTGACATTCATGTATGAGGGGCCTTAAATAATTCAAATGTTATTCGAACAAAATGTAAACACGATCCTAGTAGTACTTTATCAACGTGGAAAAAACCCCTAAAAACAAAATGTTCCAGAAATTTAACAGTGGCAAGTTATCCAACCGAATCAAACCAGAAAAGTACGAGCAAATCAACAAAGCTGTTTACAAATGGCTACTAATGCTAAGAAATAAGAACGTTCCTATCAGTGGATCGATGTTAAAGGAAAAAGCTGTCGAGTTTGTTAACGAATTGGGTGTCAAATCATTTCAAGCCTCAGAGGGATGGTTAACAAAATGAAAAAACAGGTAAGTCCTCCCTTGTTATCCTTGGAAAATTACACGAGTTTTACAAAAGCGTTAGTAGCTTTTCTTGTAAAATATCAATCATGCGTATTTTTTCATTTTATTCGTCGACTCCATGAAACCTTGAAATTCATCTCCAACTGAAGGGGTCCAATTGTTTTTATAAACGTGATAACCCATGACAAAAGCATTAATTTCATACGGAATAAGTTTGACAATTGGAATTTCTTCACAAGAAAGAATGTCTTCTACCTTTAATTCGACTGCTATTGCCATGCTTTTTTCACCTTTCAAACTTCTTTCTTTCACTAAAAATAGTTGCATAAGAAAATTCAAATGTTTTTTCTCCATTCGAATCTCTCTCATTCGAATCTTATAAAAGAATCTTTAAAGGAGGAGGCAAAATTTATCGGAACGCTGGGAGCTTTCTATTCTGGAGTAAATGGGGGGGGGCAAATAGTTTTTTTGGGTACCTCAAATTTCCCGTTGTCTGCGTTATTTTCCGTTAAATTTTGCCCCCTCCCTGAGGCCTGTAAAAACCACAAAGGAAATGAGAGATGTGCAGAGATATTTTTAATCTTATTTCAGGTACGGTATATCGTTTAAAAGCATCGTTGGGGAATCGAAATCGGTGACTGAGGAGATGACAGCAACCATGGACGGAGGCGACATTGCCAACTATGAAGGTCCTGGTACGTATTGGAAAACATATTCAATGCCGATGAATTCGGCTTGTTCTACCAATGTTTACCCAACAAAACCCTACATCTGAAAGGAGAAAAGTGCTCAGCGGGGAAACACAGCAAAGTTCGACTCACTGGATTGGCTGCTGGCAATGCCTATGGAGAAAAATTACCCATGTTCGCAATTGGAAAGTCCGTTAACCTCCAATGTTTTAAAGGAGTTAAAACTTTGCCTTGTCGATACCGTGCTCAGAAAAAAAGTTGGATGACGAGAGAATTGTTTGAAGAATGGGGACATGAGCTTGATCGTAAATTTGCTGTCTCTAAGCGGAAGGTTGCCTTGATTATCGATAACTGTACAGCTCACCCGCATATTGAAAATCTGAAATGGATAGAATTGATTTTCCTACCCCCAAACATAACATCGCACACACAACCAATGGATTAAGGTATCATTGGAGCCTTGAAAGCAAAATACAAATCACAGGATGTGCGAAAGCTCATTAAAGCTTTAGAGAAGAAAGATTCGATCCCAAAATTCTCTATTCTATCAGGAATTTACATGTTAAAGAAAGCCTGGGACGATGTTTCAAACCAGGCATTCACCAACTGCTTCAGAAAATCGGGAATCTCACAGAAAGATGCTGAAAAGGCAATCAATGAAGAGGATGACCCTTTTAAAGGGTTAGGTGAAGAGGATGTAGAAGCAGACCAAATTCAGGCTCTAAATGCTGACCTCTCAGTGCTTAAAGAAAGATTCGCTGGCCAAATTGACGCTGACATCTTAATCGACGATTATATAGATTTCGACATTGAAGTAACCACGTCGCATAAAAAACTGACAACCGCTGATATAATTGCTGAAGTAACTGGGATCCAAAGAGAAGATGACGAGGAGGAAGAAGAAAACGAAGGTGAAGTCAAGGATGTAATAACAAAACCAACGAACGAAGAGGTGCTGAAAGCTATCAGTGTCCTTGAAAAATTCAGTCTCTTTTTAAGTTTTGGGGAGTCAATAATGAAGTCAATAAAGGACTTAAATCATAATGTTGAAAAAGATTATCTTTGTACAAGAAAGCCAACTTTAATATCTGATTTCTTTTCAACAGAATAAAATAGTTGTGTTACAAATATTGTGTTTTTGTCCTTTTTTAGTCCACAAAATAAAGAATTTATTCGGTACAAACAAAGATTTTGTTTCCATTCCATATAAAAGAGAAAAATCATGCAAAATTGGCCATTCATACAAAATTTCAGAAAATTTTCCCAACTCTCTATTACTCGAATCTCTCTATAACTCGAACGCTTTTTGATTACCCCTGGATGTTTCAGTTATAGAGTCCACTGTATTAAAATTAAGACGTACTAAAAATAATATTTTTGTTTAGTAAAAACATAGTGCAATTTGTACAATTGATATATAATCAAGCCAACAATGTAATTTTATTAATTTTGCAAAAAATTTCGAAGTTAATACTTCATCTTCAGGCTAAAAGGTAAAAATACAAAAACAGTAAAACTGCTGAATACAATATGTCCCATCACTTATCAACACCTCTCTACAGTATACACAGCTAAAGCGAAATGTAACACAATGAATTCAAATCTTCAATCTTTTTGAACAAACTATGATAATTGAGAAACCTCCCTTAAGGGACCTTATTGACTAGTTAAACATTTATGACTAATTCGCGGCTTTTGTACTCATTCTTTGTATTTAATGTTGGTTTTATTTCCCGATTGAGCAATGCCTCTAATGTCATTGACTTGTATTCTGACTTAGTCGACTTTGCTATTATTTTTGCATGATTGATTGATAGCTTCAGGTTACACGTTTTAAAATGCTGTCCCACGGGTTTATACTCATGCTCTTTTACACGGGTTAGCAGATGTCGGGTAGTTTGCCCCACATAACACGATAGGCATCACGAATACGTAGTTTTATATACTAAACCGCTTTGCATAGGTTTTTCCACGAGCACTTTTAATGATGGTAGATCTGTTTGATTTTCTTAATTGAAGAGACAATTTTTGCACGGTGCCTCAAAGCGTTTCAACGAGCGTTCAAATTTCTCGGTCACTTTCCCTCGATATTGAAGAAAAATAAGTTTTTTCTCTGTTTTATCATCATTACTTTTTTCTTTTGTCGGTGGTTTCGGTTGATGGATCTTGTCCAGAGTTTTCTCAATAATTTCATCATAAAATGATGGGGAGTACTGGTTGTTCTCCAGGAGTTATTCACTTACTTTATCTTTGTTTGCATTTTTGCTGGAGCTTTGAAGCATTTGTAGTAAAAATGTACCCCGCTAGCACATACATTGGTGATTTTCAATACAAATGCCGCTTGATAAGTGAAACACTCTGCTGAAAATTGTTTTACTTATAAATCAACCAGAATAATACCCATTTGGGTTTGGTATTAAGTGAGTTCATTGGGGGTTTGAAGGCTTGTTAATGCTATATTTAAACTTTAAATTATATTTCATGTTATGTAGATTTCTTTGAAAAAAGCCCTTTCTAATGAAGGTTTGTTTATGATTCAAAGATAAGCAATTTTGATATTATGAATGACCTTCAAACGTTTTTAGCGTATTTCATCACCATCTGCAAACAAGCTGTAATCCATTAATATGTAAAGGGCGTCTGGGACACGTTTCGAGGGTTTCCTTGGCTCAACATCATCGTCATCGTCGTCGTCTCCCTCAAGTGCTTTGTCATCAATGTCAACAACCTCTTCATCCTGTACCATGACGACGATAGAGTTGTCATTAGGTCGCTGCTCACCTGTGCCACAGTGTTGGAAACCAATTAAACTCTCCGGTGTTAAGTCGTTGTAATTTGGCGTAGCTCGAGTTTGTAACTCCTCAAAATCATTCCTTAATTTCAGAAAGGAGTTATCAGCATCACTTTGAGCTGGCACTTATTAATCTTTAGAGCTCCCCACCTTGGTGAAACAACTTTTCACTGTAGATTTAAAAATGTCTTTCCACAACTACTAGCATTTTAATTTTATTATTGTAGGATGTTGGTCCCTGGTAGTTCTGTGTTTTTATCGATAACTTTGATGAGATGTTGAAACATTCGTGACTGATACTTTGCCTTCAGAGATCTGACTATTCCTTGGTCCAGGAGTTGTGTCTTTGGTATTGTTTTAAGTGGCAAGAAGCAGATTCTGATTACTTTCAATCCCTAACTGAATTGTTGAAAGCCGTTGTCACTTACCAGTAAAACATTTCGTTGGTCTCTTCTAAATCTCCCTTTTAATTCATATACCCAATTTTTAAACAAGCTATCGTTCTTTCACCCCCTTTTTCTGAACGACAATGTAAATTTTGTAGAGTTTTAAAGCAGCTTGGAGATTTTGATTTGCCAATGATGAACATAGTTAATTTATCTCCTATTGAGGTTGCAACGGCTAAACCAGTCAACAGCAAAGTATGTAGCTTTTCACCGACACATTTTTCATTTCTCAAATGAAAGACTTAGCCAGGAATCGCCTTGTAAAAAGGCTAAATTCATATGCCTTTTACATATTTGGCAGCAAGTAGTTTGATAGAATTATTGAGAGTCTTGTCTCAAGCCAACCAGCAGCTTTTACAGCAAAGGTCTCTGCTTCGGAGGAAATCATAAAGGAAGCCTCAGTCTTTGCTTTTGGATCTCAGCACATAATAAGTATTATCGTAGAAAATCCAATGTAGAAAAGAATGCCTTGTGTATTACGAGTTTTAACAACATTCGAAATACATGTCAAAAATTCTTTCCAACTTGTTCATTTTAATAAACATTACGAAATGTTCAGTCTTGTATCACACTTGCATTTTACCTTACATTTCTCATTGCAACAATGGACACAACCAAGATCAGTTAGAGATTCCATTAATTTTGTTCCATTTATACCAAGTGGACCCTTTATTTTTGGCCCAGGGGTGCACTCCCATGAAGAGTGTTAGTCATCCTTATTTCTAAGATCACGAAGAAATGGATGTACTTGTGTCGATCCTTGGACTTGGATTTTCAAATAGTGATGTCTTTTTTTTTATTCAGTAAAAGATTTTAGGAAAAATTTATTTTTAGAAAATATGTTTGATGAAACCTATCTAGGCAACAGCATATAACTCGTAGATAAAATTTGCTCTAGAAAAGAGTTATCATTAAAATCCAAAACACGGCAGTGGAATATAAGTGAAAATGGGAAAATTCAAAAGTACAATGTCAGTGAAAGGGTACTTTTTTCCAAATACTATGAATTTGGACGAGCACCACTTTTATATAGGACTGCACCCGACGGAGTAATAAGCTACAATGTTTATGAATTATGTTAGACTCCACTTTTTGTAGTTTTCTCTTTGCTACATGAATGGATGACATTTTTTAGAGACTTGTTTCTTATTCAGCGTTCAACAGTTGACTTAATTAAAAGTAGGAATTCCAACTTCTTTGGTATGCCTCCATAAAATATTAGGTTAGATTTGCACTTGACTATACTATGAAAATATCAAGATTATAAAAATATTAATTAGCTCTTAACAAGAGAATATCACTTAATATAATTTCTGTCAATAAAGTCAATATAATTTCAGTAACAGTTCCACCTATAGGCAGTAATTCAAAAGTAAGCAGTTTAATAAGTAATTTGCAAATAAGTTTCTAAGAACCATGAAAGTGGCTCCACTTATTGAAAGCTTCAATTACTGGTGGTTCCACTTGTCGAAAAAAATATAAAGAAGTCCTTGCTAATTAATCCGGCGAGAATGGTTTAACTTAACAAGCGTTCCATTCATCGGGGTTCCATTTATCTAGTGGTATCTGTACGTTACAACTACTTCATTATTTTTTTTTTTTAGTTTTAACGTCATTTTTCCTCAGCAATTGGAGCTCAGACAGTACCCTTCAGTGGGACTTTGATTTGGCAGTGAGGAATTTCTTGGCCGGATGCCCTTCCTGACGCCAAACAATGGCTTTTTTTTCTTTGCAAAGTTCCAAATTCTCATCGACAGCTCGGGGAATCGAACCTGGAACTCTTGGTTACTGTGCAGTTGCACTAACCATTAAGCCACGGCTCCTCGCAACAACTACTTCATTAATAAATTGTGTTAAATATGCTTGTAGTAGAGTATTTTCTGTCATTTGTTACAATAATTGACTCAACAAGTCATTTTTCAAAAAGTTCCTTTGTATCTTATCCTGGAGAACAATGAATTATTCTCTGCTTGTAAAGAAATCTTACAAATGACATTAGAAATAATAACTGAATCATTAAAAAGGGTGCTAAGTTTAAATTTGAATACAGAATAGGGAAGCATGCAGCTGAGTAGGAGCACATTAAAAATTCCTTAGACTAGAAAGTCAGAGCTGAATTAAGATATCAAAAATGAATTTTATAGCTGTACAAACAAAATCTAAGAAAAGACAGGAAGTTTACACTTGTTTAAGATATTTTTGTAAGAGAACAATTAATGCAATTAGATGTCACCAGGAAATGCAAGAGGATAATGTCGTGGGAGCACTTATTTCATTGAATAAGGTGGCTCAGTTTTGGAAAGCTGTGAATGTTAGAAGTCCAATTAGAAAAATACTAAGAAACAAAATTTTTGCTAGGGATGGTTTGAATTTTAATTATCTCACAGTCCTTTCTGACCTAAATATTTTCAACAGGGAAAGAATTAAATGTTTTACAAAGGACACTAGTACATCTTTTTGTCATGCTTGTCATGAACATACTTGTCATGGAATGGTAGAGTTGATTGGTTATTTGTTACAAAAACAGCAATGTTACGTTTTAATGGGAAATTCTGTGAATGGAAAAACTGATCTATTAAAAAAGACATTTAGTAAATAAAAGATAAGGCAGGGTTGGTAAAAATTTCATTAACATTTATACCAGAGTTCTTGCTAATAGAAATTACACACACTTTTTACTAAATTTTATATTATTCTCACATATTCGTCTTATATTTAGTTATATTATGCTCACATATAATCATATTATTCTTTTTATTTAGTTCTATTATTCTCACCTATAATTATATTATACTTTATATTTAGTTCTATTATTTTCACCTATAATTATATTATTCTTTATATTTAGTTCTATTATTCTCACATATAATTATATTATACTTTATATTTAGTTATTTTATTTAATTGACCATGACAAAGTCCCTACATCTCCCTGTCGTCCCTTTAAAAAGATCAGAGTCGTGTAAGAAACTCTCTTATTAGCTACAAATCCTCACTAAATTCCATGGAGCTTATTTTTTCACAAAGGCCCTGATATATTTATCTATCAGTAGCTTTTGCACACATTCTAGAAGAAATCTTACAGAAGGGACAATTAATTGCAGAATACCTATTCCATAATGCACTGACACCAAGGTATGACGACCACCCCAACATATTCCACAATTTTTTCCCCTTCTTTAGCTCAAACTCTTGGCAAAACCTAGAGGACACAGTAATATAAATGAATTCTCTCAAATAAAGATTGTGCATGAATAAGTCTATAAAAGAAATTGTAGGGATGTTCACAGCAAGTTTCAGAACATGATTCAGACATTACCATAGGACGACGTTGGGAAATAGGCAATGTAATTGCCCTCCAGCTCCTTTTTTTACTACTAGCAGCAACGATATCCCATTTTATGTAAATGTTATAAAAGGGATAAATAGGTTTTCAACAAACGATTTTGTCTTCCTGTTTACTCAACTTTCAGGGATCAGCCATCATATTCTTTGAATGATCTATGGAATCCACTACAAAACCAATGTACAAAATAAGCAAGACGTTTGTGAGATTGATGTAATTATCTGCGATGATCCATAGGTGCATTATCTCTTTGAATATTGTGCTGCAAAACTATTTCCTGTAGATTGCGGATATAGTATTCCCAGGTGAATACTATTGATTATTTTGAGTCATAGAGGTTCGGGTAGTCTGAAAATGATAAACTGATATGAACTACATAAGAGACAATCCTCAAACTTTTCTTCGTCACATGCTCAGTTTTGATGGTTGTTTTGTCAACAGTAATTTTAGCTATTCTGTTTCTTTTGTCTCTAGTAGTGACACTGAGCTCTTCTGTGTGTTCATAAACATGTCTGTGTATTTTCTGATTATCTGTACTTTTTTTCTATTGTTCATTCTGAACTGATATTAATGCTTAGCCATGTAGAACACAAATGGAAGGAATTAGTTTGCATATACTGCATCTTAATTTACCATCCTCACTGATATGTAACCACGATTTTTCATCAAAAGAAAAAACTCTTCTGATCCAGTGTTTAAACTCTGTTAATAGCTACCCTGCCTGTTAGCTCTTTGCAGTGAAGTTGAACCGAAATATTCATTCTCTTGGAACTGTATTTGTAGCTATAGAATGCCTGATTTCATTTCGAATATTGAGGTTAGTTAAATGATTGCTGGCTTAGCTTGTGCTTCGTTGTAATGAAGTTAAAGATCACCTACTTGTGTAACTTCTTATAGAGGTTTCTCGAGAGGTTCTGAAAAGCTCTTTTTACTATCGTTGAGAAAATTAGCATCAGACATTAAGCATTAGACAGTTGAAATGATGGAGCTGGTGAGTTGACAAGCCGTGGCAACATTGTGGAATAAATCATATTCCTGCTAAAAATAGCATCAACTACTTCAGCAATAACTGAAACAGTTCCTACAAATATGTTTCACCAGAATTAAACTAGGCTTTCAAGTAGAGTAGTGACAATGATAATTAAAAAACAAATCATAAGCCTCAAGCATTTTTAGACTGAAAGTAAGGACGTAAGCTTGTATAAGCAAGCACATGTGACTATAATAATTTGGTACTTACACACCTTTAGTATCTGGGAATGGTTCATCAAAGTGATAATGGCATATGGTGAAGATTGTAAAGAGTATCAAAGGAAGAAATCTTGTAGAAATAATTATGGTTGCATTAAAAAAGGTAAAATTTCCTATTTCTAATTTAATAGCACAGGGCTCCCACGGTTCAAGCAATATGTTCTAGAAATACAGCGCTCTTTATAAATATCTGGCAGCTGCTTATACAATAAAATAAATTTTTAGGGAAAAGGCTTCACCTAAGAAACATTAGATTTTCTTAGCATGCATATGCTAGAAGTCATTGTAACAGGTAGTGTCTTAAACGAATGTTCTGCTTCTTCCAGCTTTGTCTTCCAGTACTTACAGTATGACAAAATATATCGGTAGACTGCCTTTTTTGCTAAGATCAGGTGTAGAGTCCTGGTCTCTCCTTGGTCTGGTCTTTAGTTATAGCCCTTAACCATGCGGGACAAGTAGGCTTTAAATACTTAAACACCGGCTTTAGATCAATCTAAGAGGAAGGATCTTCCACACGGAGGGTCTCAAAAGACGATCCGTTTGTCTTGTATTTTATGGTGTCTTGTTTGCTTTCTAAATTCCTTTTCCTTGATCTGTTGCTTCCTTTCGGCCCTTTTATCTATGGAATCTGTGAAAGACAAAAATAGGCCTACTGTTTACTAAAGGTATAATCAATGAAAGAACTGTTTTTGGCATTCAATCTTTAAAGTTTACTCTCGAAGACTTTAGAGTCAAGACAACGGATTTTACATTAGAGGTGGACGTTTACACTTAGATACTAGACCTAAAGATTGTGACTTTTGAAGAAGAGGTGCTTTAAAGCACTACCCAGGGTTATTTTCTTGGCGGATTTAAAATCCCTAATGTTGAAATTACTTATGGAAAAATATCACTCAAATATGTTTAATATGAAAAGGAATTGAGTCAGAAGCAACCTGTAGTTTCCATTTCTTAATTTATTTTTCATTGAGCTCAACAGAATATATTTAAACAAGGCTTTGAAATTGTGTTGCAGCCAAACACAATCCGTTGAGTTAAAAACATTGAGTAAGTCAAGAAGATTAAACTTTCTACGGCACAAATAGCAAAAGTGATAGCAATCAATTCACTTTATCAATCAGAACAAAGGAGGCTTAAGTCTACAGGAATACGACTAAAAAAGTGGAAATGGACAACGTTTCAAGACTCTTAAAGACTAGGAGAAATAAATAAATTAGCTTTTATGTTTGCCTTGTAGGTTTACTTGGCGGTTATATTGACTTTTCAACACATTAATTAGAAACCATGTCACAGTAATACGTAGTACATATAGCATTGTGATAGTAATCTTTGTGTTTTTTCCTTTTAGGGTAAAAACTTCAAATCTGAACGAAGGGTTTTCTCAAATAGTCGCACATTTTGATTTTGCTTTCAATGCCTGAACTTTTTTTGCGTCAAGAAAGTTTTATCTTATTTCCCTTACAAATTTATGAAATGTAAGGTTAGATACCATTTAGTCTTGATAGTATTTGTGCTGGGATTATTAACCGTTGTGTAAACTACTAATTTTTATTGAAAAATCGATTATATTGAAATGGCGTCTTCGAGTTTCTCGAGGTATAAAGGCCGTGACAGAAACATTTCTGAGGGTTTTGGTCGAACCCTCTTTCCACCCAGCTCTTTTAGCTGATGACACACCTGCAGTTTAAGGCCGATGGTGATAGGTTGATAATGCTTTATGTATGTTGCCCTTAAAATGGACTTCATTCTCATCAGCTCTTTGCAAAAAATATTGGCCATTGGTCTCCAGAATAAATATGCTGAATATGACAGTATTAACAATATAAAGTTTTAAGTCACTGGTCTTTTATGTACCATTCACCATACTGTACAAAACCTGCTTAAAAGAGACTAGTGTTTTGCGAGATCAGTGATATAGGACCAAGACAGGTGGAAACTTGTTTACACAATTCTAAAATTGTGTGCAAGAAATCTGCATTAAAAAATTTGCATTTGAAATGGAAACCATACAATACTTAATTAAACGCTTCTGAAACTCTTTAGTGTAAATTGTCATGTTACCAACCGCTGAGAAAGAACAGTTTACTAAATATAAACTTAATCACCGGTCCTTTCAAACATGGAATGGTCAATACCTTAGCCAAATGTAATGTTAAATCATGTGTTTTCCTTTTGAAAATTTTTACCTATTAGGAGACCCGACTTAAGAGGAGAAACCTTGATCAACAGGTTTATACCATGGAAAAATTGCACTGCAGTATGCATGCATTGATATACATTTCTTTAAATAACTTGCATTGGCTAAACTGGAAATTCTTATCTTGCTGTTTTTACGTGAGAAAGAAAATGGAGTCTTCGTTCGTCACTGCGTACTAGAAAAGAGAACTGTTTTCCTTGTCCCAAAATTCAATATTTTTTTTTACGAACAATTTTAATTCAATCAATAGTGGCTAAAGCAAGTTCTTTGAAGCCACAAAGCTAGAAATTTTTCTACTTTTCAGAAAGATTAGAAGTGTGTACTCCAATTTACTATTTCCCCATCCTTTCTTCATTCAAAATTTTTATTTGTGCTTGAACTCTGCTAGCACTTTTACACAGTTCTACTGATTACCAAAAGGACACAACCCTGTTGTTCCAACACATCCAATCGTCCCTTACACTGGAAGTCCACTTCATTCACTTTTACGTTACATAGATGACCTCCTGTGTCCGTACACAAGGATGAGTCTACAGCACTGCAACAACAGCACTGCTTTTGCCGCCTTCATTGTACAGCAAAGTATTCAGACAGATGAAATCATAGTCTCCTTCGATGTCACATCATTATACACAGGTATCCCCACTGATAACACCTTGAGAATTGTGGAGGGCCTTCTTAAACATAATGGCTCATTGCCATCAAAGGCCACACTGAAACCTTAATATATATGAATCTACTTCAACCACTCCTCACCAACACATGCTTTTTCTTCAACAATGACATCTACACTCAAACTACCCATGAGAGATCATACATCGTTGGTAATTGCTGAAATATTCCTGCAAGCATTTGAACATTATCAACAGTGGACCAAGAGCCAACTGTCTAGCAAAGATACGTAGACGATGTCTTTGCAATCATTAAAAACACTCAAACGTCATATTCACCATGGAGAAAGAAGCTGAAAGAGAAATACCCTTTCTGGATGTCCTAGCAAAGAGACGAGCACATTACAGCATTTCTGTTACCATCTACAGGAAACCAATTCACACTGATCAGTACCTCGATAATGCATCACACTTTCCAATTTCAGATAGTAACAGTGTCACCACCGCTCTGTTTGGAAGAGCAGGAAGCATTATTTCCAACCCAAACGACCTTTAAAAAGAAGAAAAACGCCTTTAGAAGTTTCTCTTATCCAATGAATATCATGCTAAGGATGCCCAGAGAGCCTTACACAGAACCATTGGACCTAATCATGAAAAAGATAAGGAACTCCTGAAACATGTAGGTCTAACTTATGTGAAGAACACCAGTGACGACAACACAATATTCAATGTTCTTCTTCACTACACCCACCTTGAGAAAAATTCTGTCAAAACCAAAGGACCCAGTCCCACTTGAAGAGAGGAACAGTGTAGTTTACAGACTACAATGTAAGGACTGTTCGGCCTCTTACATTGGCGAATCAAAGCGTGCCCTGGGTCAAAGGGGAAAAGAGCACAAGAGAACTGTTTAAAAAGGTGATACCAAGGATCATGAAATAGTCAAACACTGTTGGACACAAGATCACACGTTTGACTGGGAAATAAAAGGATTATGGACAAGGGAATCAACACAATAACATGAAAAAAAAAGAAACAATCCATTCCCTACAGCACAGCTATCACATCAACAGAATATCCTACACTCTTCCAGAAATATTGTTCCCATTATTGTTCCCAGCACATCAACAAGAAAGAAACAGACAAACACAACGTAGGTATCAGAATTTTCTGCAATTATTATCTAAATAATTCTGTAAGGAACAGCGATTGTAAAGTTGATTGTATTTACTTCTGCTCTGCCTTCGTAATACTCACTACCATGGGTTTGAGATCGATGTATGTATGACAGTCTTGTCTTGAATTTGTTATTGATTATTTAAAATTTCTGTGTTTCTCCTTTTCAAAGTACTTACTACTTGTTTTTTTATTGATCTTCTTCCTTCTGAAGTTTCCTCGGGTATTGAAACTGTATCTTATGATTCTAATAGGGTTCGAGCGCAATCGTTTTGCCGGTGTCTTTGAGTTTGATGATTTTAAAGTTCACAAAAGAAACAAGTTACATTGTTTCCATCTAACTAACAGACCAGCTAAATTTCTTGTAATCTGGGTCATAATCCTACGTGGATAATTGAATTCTCATTACGTTTTCCTGACAATGACACTGGTATAAAGCTGTTGTTGTACAGGGGCTTATAAGTCGTAACATTTGAAGAATATATAATAGTCTAAGCAATCCTGATAAGTCTAATGCTGATCCATTTTTAGGTAGAATCCAATGTCCTAGGTCTTTTGCAAAATACATTAACCTTTTTCCTTGAACGTTTGCCGCTAATTCTATGCTGCGTGATTTAAGTACATCTCATGAGTCTCTTCTTCTTCAGAGAAGGTTCTTGATCCTGTTGCTATAACTTCAAAGTTAGTTGCTAAGGTAATCTGTAAATGTAATCAGTTCAAGGCACATCTGTTTCTTACAACATTTCTGTTGGTGCCCTGACGTAGTGTAAGATATTTTCTTTGCCCTCCAGGTTATTCAATCTTTTCCTTTTTCAGTGGTTAGCTAGGTCATCAAACGCTTTAACAACAATAGGTTGATTCAGATTCATAAGTGATTTTGTATCTTGTTGAATAGTCAAGAAATGTATCAGCTTCTTTATCACAATCTATTTTGATAAGTGTTACATTGGTTTGTCAGTTAAGTGTCCATAATATTCTTCGTTTATAATTTCTTGAACATGAAAGTTTGTAAGCAACGTTTCAAGAGATCTTTCTATCAACCTCAGACAAACTAGCATGATTTTGTATTTAGGGCATATATATTAGTAAAAAGTATTTACCTTGGTTTTTATCACAGACTGAAGTAAACTGGTATTTGCTATTATCAAAGAACAAAAATCCTAAAAGAAACCCAGAATCAAATTTGCAAGATATTTCAACTATCGATTTTCTCTACGTTTGCTTGACAATGACATAACACCCATAGATCCTCTCGTAAAGTGTGGAGTGAAAACAGGAAGGAGCAAGAAAATCATACAACACACAAGCCGTCTATTGTTACAAGAGAGAATACATATAATTCATGTAACAAGAAAGGCAATACAGCAGAGGATTGAAAACAAAAGAAAATAACATCAAAGCCATTTTATCACTTCTTTTTGTATAAACAGATGAATTATATTCTTGATCACGTGTAAAAGAAGAAAGTGACTTGGGTCAAAGGTAGAGATTTAAAGAAGCTCAACGCTTTGAATAAGCCCAGCAACATCTTTCACACACACACACACACACACGAACATAAACATTGATGAACACAAGTATATTGCAAATTTATCGTCAAAACAAAGCACCCAACAATGAGACAAACCTATCCTCCAAATGTATGAACTGCTGTGTAACACCTATGTCAGTCAAGTGGAAAGAAATAGTTGCAAAAGCTCAGGAGGCTATCCAAGATCTTCCCAAAGACGAGGCAGTCAAGATATGAGAAAAAGTCAGCTTCATACTTCAAAATCAAAACAACCAAAAAATAACTCAAGCTTTGCAGAAAGGCAGAACACAAGGCATTAACAGCTCTAAAAAAATAAAGATATCATTATTTTTTAAGAGTCATCATAGATAAATCGGATTTTGTAAATAATTGCTACGAACTTATTAATAACGGACTACACACACACAATTTAAGAAAGTTCCAACGGAAAATATTATAAGAGAAACGATACATTGATGATACATTGTTAAACAATACTATCATGTGAAACCAAACGACTATCCACTAACACGATTCTATGGACTTCTAAAGACTAGTAAACCGGGAATTCGTATCGGACCTAAAGTATCGTACAGAGGCACACTCCTGAACAACTTATCAAAATTTGACACTTCCACTCTGAGAAAATCTACAACATCAGGCCACGGCAAGAATTCAAAGGAAACTTCAGAATACTTCAAAGACATTACTGAGAAGAAATTGGCAACCTTCTCGTTGTCCCCTTCGTAAGTACCTGGTTATTACAAGGAAACTAATGCTAATACATGGCCAATAAGGACTATATTATATCAATCCTTCAACTTAATGTAAAAGGCCTCTTAGGGCCTAAATGTGAAGTCATTCAAAACATCCCCATGCAAATTCCGTTTCCCTCATTCTGCTCATGATCTACCATGAGAAAATAAAGATATACGGCTACACGCTGATCGGAGCCATCCATCACACTAAGCACTGGATATCAATCCTTGTCAGAAATGACTTAACAACAAGCCTGATCGAGAAGAGCGAAGCCAATGAGACACAGTGAGTAACTATTAGAATTAACGATAAAATTACAGTAACGAATGTCTACAAATCCCCGAATGCACCATTCGTACCACCAACACTGTATGACCATCCGGTCATTTATTCAGGGGATTTTAACTGCCGTCACACATCCTGTGGCCACCAAACAAACAACCAAGATGGCAAAGCCCTCCACGAGTGGGCAGGCACTATGGACCTGGAAGTTGTTGTTCGACAACAAACAGCTTAAAGCGTTCGATTCTGCTGTCTGGGGTACGACTACTAACCAAGATTTATCATTCTACTCGTTCAATGAAAACAGTTCCATACCATACCTCTCCCACAAAATTGGTAGAACTTTTCACAAGGAGCAACATCGGCTGACCATCATATGCCATCCTGCCCCTGACAGAGTACACACCAACTGGTCTTCTTACACGATGGAATTTTAACAAAGCTGACTGGGCTCGTTTTAAAACAGAATCTGCTACCAGATGTGACGATCTTCCCTCGCTCGGTGCTGCTGATGCCAACACCTGCTACACTGCCTTTCAGAACAAACTGTTAAAATTGGTTAAAACACCGTTGCTAGGGGTTATCGCAAATCATACACCCCAACGTGGGACGCCACTTGAAATAAGCTAGCGAAGGATCCTGAACAGGCTTATTCGACAGCAGAAAAGCAAGAAACGGCAAACAAATTAATAGATCATCTCACCACAAGGCGTAAGAAAGCATAGCTGTCACTAGTTGAGAGTACTAACATAAAACACTCTAGCACGAAAGCCTGGGCAACCTTTAACAAAGTCACAGGCAGGAAAAATGTATATCCTAACTCACTCTCCGTCAGCGCAAATGCAATTGCCTCTTGACTCTTAAAGAATGGTAAGTTTGATAAACCTAATCGTGAATTTATGTGAATTGTGTAGTAACTTCTCCATGGATGAAATTGTAGCTTCTATTGAGACCCTGAAAGCTGCTAAGGCACCCAGCCCTGACAATTTAGACCCTGAATTCTTCCTACACCTCCACGAGAACTGCATGGAGTGGTTCCAGTCACTCTTCAATCACTGCATTCAGTCGAAAAAGCTTCCCAAAGTGTGAAAACATGCCAAAGTCGTAGCTGTTCCCAAGCCAAACAAGCCACAAAACAGCGCCAAGAGCTACAGACCGATCAGGCTTCTGTGCATGGCCTATATACTTTACGAACGCCTTATTCTTAACCGCATTCAACCCATTGTTAAATCTGTTCTCCCTAAAGAAAACCCTAGTTTTAGACAAGCATGCTGTACCCTTGATCAGGTTGTACTATTGAAGAAAGACATTGAGACCTCTCTCGACAAACCATTGTAAGTCTGGTATCATTCTAGTCGACCTATCTGCTGGTTACGACACAGTCTGACACGGTGGACTTACTCTGAAACTACCAAGAACCATCTCCAGTAAAGAGATGGTACTTGAGATCGTAAGCATGATATCCCAATGTCGGTTTCATTGGGCATATTGGGAAGGAAAAGTCTTGCTGCAGAACACTTATCAATGGTGTTCCACAAGGCTTCGTCATCGCACCTGCACTTTTCAATTTGTACACCTATAACATTCCTGGCATAATCAGCAACAAGTACATCTACGCAGACGACATCATCCTCATGTATAGTAGTAAACAGCTTTAGATCATCCAGAGAACCTTATCGCATGACCTTGATAAACTGAGAGTCTACGTACACAACTGGCTTCTCAACCTAAATACACCTAACACTGTTGCCAGCACTTTCCATCTAAACAATAGTCAAGCTGACTACGAACTCAGAGTTACAACCTCAGGTAAAAGGATCCAGTTCGACAAAACTCCTTAGTATCTCGGTGTGACTCTCGACTGAACACTTTCATACAAGAAACATTTGCAAAACGTAGCAGAAAAAACAACTAAATGCTGTAACCTACTACAGAGACTTGCGAGTAACATCGCTTGGATGCTGACTTTGCAACCCTTCGCACCTCAGCTTTGGCATTTTGTTATTAAGTTACAGAGTACTGTTCTCCTGTTTGGAGTCAAACCCACCACTCCAAGGAACTTCACGTATCCCTCAACAAATGGATAAGACTAGCACGCGGTTCAATCAAATCCACGCCTTCCAGTCCTCTGTGGCATCGAGCCTCGAGACATCCGAAGAGACAGAAACGTTTTAAGCCTGGGTAAACGTGCAATGAAAGATTCGCATTTATTCCAACAGCCTAGAGCGTCTTCTTTAGTCAAGTTCACCTCAAATGCAGAATGCCTCTATCTACACGAATGCACATCCTGTCAAATCAAATCAATAAAAATATGTCTCCTGACCTATGGATGAAATTTGTGTGAAATAGACTTTAGAGTAATTCCGAGAGCATGCTCCACGAATATATTCCGACACCTTCAAAAAAACCTACAGGCTATGACCTAAATCATAGCCACTGGATCCTCCTAAACCGAATTTGCTCTAGCTATGGCCGAGATGTCAGTCACATACATAAAGTTGGTTTGAGTGGTAACCCAAAATGAGTATGCGGTGACGTGCAAACACCTCAATATGTACTGAATTGCAGTACGATAGGCATCATAGGTGATACCAGCACTGTTGATAACGAATTTCGAATTTGGCTGAATCATAACAAGCTACTAGATATCTAATTTTTCATATTTTTCCATAGTTTCTTATTAGTTTATACGAATATATATAAAGACATTACTGTATATAAGGATGAATATTTGAGTGGTTTCATTTGACTTTAACTTTGTGTACACAAATGTGCCTTTTAACAACACAATAAAGATCATCAAAGATGTAATCAAAGATGACACAAAAATAAATTATCAAACACATGTTCCAGCACCTAACTTGTCATGCTCGTTTTAATAAAGATGTGGTTTTTATTTGGTTACAAGTTCTTCAATAAAACTGATGGAGTTGTGATGAATGCCTTAGCACCATCTGTAGTTGCTGACATGTATGACTATATATGCAAGTTCATGGAACAACGGTACTAACCACATCATAATATCCCTCGAAAGTTTGGAAGAGATTTGTTAACAACATGCTTGTAATAACCGACATCCCATCTCAAAGAATTATATAGGCACTTTGATGACTTGCCTCTGCAAAATACGTTTATTGTCAAACATGAAACTGATCCAAAAAAGTGTTTTTTGATATCCGTATTAAACGTAAAGGTGAAAAACTTTCAATAACAGTATGTCACAAATCAACACATACTGAACATTATTTGAATTTTTAATCCAATGAAAAAAATCTCTTGTAAAAAAGGTGTGATATTTTTACTGCTACAACGCCCCTATAATGTTGTCCATTGGAAAACATGACAAAACATTTAACATTCATCGTGTCAAGGCTGCTTCAAACGCTAACAGATACAAACAGAAAGTGATCAGAAAAGTAGAAAACAAAACCAAAAGAAGAAGTAATAAAATGGACATAATATATATATATATATATCACATCTATATCATGAAAATATAGCATTAAAATGTCACAGCAAACCTTCAGGCACTACGGCCTGAAAGATAAAGGATAATTTAAACGGTATGGAATGTGAGAAACATATAAAGTTTACCTCTTATATGCGTCCTGATATTTGGTTTCCTTTTGGTTTCCAGTGAAAACTTCAGATTATTAGTAGGAAAACCAAATTTTTGACAGTATCATGTAGCTTTAACATATATGAAACGACTATAAACTCCACTTAGCTCAATGATAAGAACAACATTACTTACCATTAACTAGCACATATGCATTGAATATCAAGTCAATCTACTTTGCCAGAGGATGAGAGAAGAATCCCTCGAAATGCTCCTCAGAAATTTTTATGTTCAAGAAATGATAAACAAACATTGTCAAATTTTGGTGTGATGCGAAACAGCATCCAATCAGACAAGGAAATACTGGAAGCTTACAGTGGTAAATTGACTGCGTAAGTTGAATATATGTGCAATTTACAATAATACTAAGAAATTATAAAAAAGCAGCTTTGCCTGGAAGAGAAAAATGTCGAACTGTTGATAGCCCAATCTATAAGCTGAGAATAAATAATATGACAGCAAGGGATGTGTCTCATCGATTAGTTGTTTGACATGGAACTTTGTAATCAAATGTCTGATTATGCTAAGTACAAAACACCTTTCTTAATGAAAGAAATTATTGGTCTAGAAAAGACATCATTGTTACACATTGGACCTTCAACTGTCTCATTTTCAGAGCTTTTAGGGTATTGAAGGGCATAAATCAACTCAAATTTTTACTTTTTTTCAAAAATACCTTGGAGTGGTTCGATCTAGTTACTTCTAGAATACAACAGGAAAAGTGCATAAGTTAAAATGTTGTCTTGTATTTTAGTGGTAAAGCCAAGTCTAATTCAGGATTGCTTGAAAGGGTGCAAAAGAAAGGAAAATTTGAAAATGAAGCCCCATATTGGTTGGCAGAAAAAAAAGAAAAAAGAAATAAAGGGAAAAAAGGGAGAACTGATACACACTGGTTTCTTTCATGAGCAGCAAATACCCATGAATTAACGGACACTTAGTCTGATTGAAAAAAATAAAACTATGTCCAGAAAAAAAATTTTTTTGTCTAAAGGTAGGCAAGAGCAGTTCAAAGACAAAATCTGACTAGAACATTTACGGCGATCTGGGGGGAAATGTACAGGGTCACTTCCTCTACATTTATCAATAGAAGGTAATATTGTTTTAAACCAACTATAAATAATGTACTGATGAAAATTTTTTATTGTTCGGTTATTCAAATCTTCGCTCAAAGTGAAGCTCGGGGCATTGTGGCCCACACAAGTGACCCAAAAACCCCTGGTCGCCAGTTTATTGATGTAAAAAACATTATACTAAATTCCCAAATTACAGATAAAATACACCCTAGCTTTTCAGTGCTTCTAATGTTTGGTGAATTTTTTGTCTGATGATATATCAGGAATATACCATACAAAAACTTTTGGCATATTCGGCTGAGCTAAGACCCCTCTTTGCTTAAGTAAGACTCATGACTAGTTGGGAAAATGGGAAATAGAGCTTTGCTCTCTCAAAGTAATTGATATCTAATTCAGCTGTGTCATAACGCTAAAACTCTTTTTTATAAACACGGACTGTTTTTTAAACTTTGTAGCCAGATTCTTCCAACACTAATTCATAAGACGGTATCTTGCTTTTTCTTTTCAATTTCATTAAAAGCAACAGACGAAAAAACATATAAATGTGAGAAAATATCTTATCAATTCTATCTGTATACATAGATGATGAGATACATGAATAATACATACTGTATTTTTAACAATACATTGGCGTCCTGTTTATTTGAATAATATTCAAACACTGTCCAAACGTCAAGTTCACATTTAAAGCAGAAGAGAAAAAAACTACCTTTCGGAATGTACTAGTCGTAAAAGATACTGAAATTTTCACAACGACGATTTACAGGTTTACAAGAAATCTTATAACTTCACTCCTGAAAACAGAAAAATATTCTCACACACACTCACCTACAGATATTTTCAAAATATCCTCAGATCAAGCTTATCTACTTGCTGCTCTTGATAAAGTGCGGAGTAAACCAATCCGAAATGGTTTTCCTTTCGAAATTATCACCAATAATATAGAATGTTCTCAGGTAACAACAAAATCCGAAAGGCCCAGTAAAAACATTTCCTGAGAAAGGTATTCTTGTTTGTTTCCTATATCAAGGAATACAAAGCCAGATAATTCAGAAGTACCTCCAGAAGCAGCTGAAACATTTATTAATGCTGCCAATTTTTTTAAACCAATACTTTTAGCATGGTCTTGAAAATTCAAAATTTTATGGACTCAGAGTGTTATTAACTCAAAGTGTTGCTTCTCCTATACAAGGGCACTTTATCTCGCTCACTAAATTAAAACGTTGAATACTCGGACTGCCCTTTTAATCTGCATTGGAAAACAATAAAGCGGCTACATGATAGAAAGGCAGTGCAATTTGACCTCATAAACAAAACATTTAGACACTGCACTTGCAGATCACGTACGAGAAACAGAACATAACATAAAATGTGACCATTCTGCAACCTTAGCAAAAGAAAAGATGGACAGGTAGTGTGTTATAAAAGAAGTGTTACTAATACTTAAATTTTCACTACCTCTGAATACCAGTGTTGGTAGAGAGAAGCTCTGGCTTTACTAACTTCATAGCTGGGGTATTAACTGTGTTTCTGTGTTTTTCCCCCGCTTATTGCTGATCTTGCGATTAGTTCCCAAACCTTTTGATATACATAAATGTTGTTTACAGTTCTATCTGGTTCTAATTCCTATGTCAATAGGGTTGACAAAACATCGAAATAGAAATAATAAAGTATTCTTTAATGTTTATTCATGTTGGTTTCTTTTGTTATTCAAAAATTAGATTAAGATGGCAAAGCAAGGAACTGTTTTATAAATTTTCAAAAATAAACAGCTTTATACTATAACATAACGTGGTGTTCAAAAAGGGTACACCCCTTAGTTTGATATCCGGTTTCTCTAATGGTCCCATCTTTGTTGTGTATTATGTTGGGGTATGATAATGTATTCCCTGCCAGTACCTGCATAAAGCATGTGTTTGGTGTCCCGATTTTAACATTGACCCATCTCTCGGGGAGGGAATTGAACCTTTGGTTGGATGATACGCTTTGTAGTTCTTCTGTGGTGCAGTGGCTTCATGATTTGCAGGCTTTCAATAATGTTCTCTATTTCATCTTGGCTCAATTGATCACACTGTTTGTGCCCTGATTAATTCGTATTACATTGGATTCTTTGTTCAGGTTGTGTTTCTCGTCCTGCTCCTTGTGTTAATCCCCTTCAGGAGAGTTTTTTAAGTTCAGGATCTCCTGCAAGGGCTTTGTCCCTTGTTTTATCACTCCTCTAAAATATGGTAGCACCTTTTATTGGTTATTCTGTGGTGTATGGTTTCTTCTCAAAGTTGAGCGTTTTGGCCTTCTCAAAGCATATAATAAAGTCGCTACATGTGCGTGAGCCTTGTTGGGTGCTGAGCGGTTGGTGCATGGCTGCGGTTCTGTTAAACACCTTTGCTATGCACCTTCGGGGGCTCTCAATTGTCTGAGCCTACGATTATCACTTTCTGCTCTATCGGGTCTTGCGTTAAGGTAGGATTTTTCTGCGCAGATGACCTCTCTCATTGCTGCTCCACCCACGGTCTTCAGGAAAATGATTTCCTTCTTGTTATCGGTTATTCCGATGTAGGACATCGTATTTTCTGCGCCCTTAATCCATTCATTAAATAGATGCATTTCCTTCATTTTGTGTGTAGTTAGGGTACATTGTAGGATAGGCTGAAGCCTACTCGCTCATTTTTGGCTTTGCTATGTGGGGTATCTGGTGTGGCAACGCCAGCTGGTTTACTGGCACCTGTTATGGTTGCCTTGAGGAAGTTTAATTGCTCTTTACTGTGATACATGTTAAGGTACAAGGGAATATATGAGTAATAGAAGGACCTCACCTGTATCATCCGGGGCTAAGCCGGTGAGATATCAGTTTGATGAGATACGGCACATATCACTTTGCCTTGGCCAGCAGCAGATGATTCTTCCGCCAGTGATTATGGCTTAGTGTTTGTGAGTGAAATAAGAGTAGAGATCTTACATTGGTTGTCTGGGGCACACCCGATGTGAAGGAAGTTTCAGACCAAGTCTCTCTTCTCACTTTTATGTATCATTCAAAGGTAGTGCCACATCTTCCTACTACCAAAGCCTCTCAAAGTCTCTGACAGTATGTCCTGTTTCAACTGGGAGTCTCTTTCTCTTCATCACCGTTTAAATAATTGACAAGTTGGCCTTTTCAACTGTTAAAATGTTATATATTAAAATATATGGTCTAGTTCTAAAACACAAACAAAAGAGATAGGGTACAGAGTGTTACAATCATGTGCCATCCCCTGCTTCTCGAAGGTGCCGATCTGGTTGATCAACACTTCTACAAATATTTTCGAGCATTAAAATTTCTTTGCCTGTCACCTGTTCTGAATCAGTTAGGAAGACTGCCATTGACAGAAATTCCAATGCAACAGCTTGTAGCTGAGAATATGTCACATGTTGACGATAAATACAATAAAATTTTATGACCACTGGTTAGCCAAGTATTTTTCACTTAGTGCATTTCAACTAATTTAGTTCAATTTTGATCCAGCTAATTGCAGTACTTATTTGCAATACACCATTTAAAGAGCTTTTAACTACGGTTTTGCTTGATTTACACCACCAGTACAGTTAAGAAAGGTTCTTCTTCCGTTTTCCATGTGTGAATACAAAGCCTTGCAATAAAATAAGTTCTGGCGTGTTGGAAGCATTTGTTCAAAGTCACACATTATATTTTCAAAATAGTTCTTTGAAAGATTGTAATCCGACGTATGTTTTTCACAAACTGTCTCATTTGTGCAAGAAAAGATGCAATGAAAATAATGTGGAATGACACAGTACTCAAAAATTGAAAACAGACTTTAAATACAAACTTAGTCTAACTTAAAAGAGAGAGCAGAAGGAGTGAGATGGGTGACAGAAATGGAACGCAAAATCAAGAACACATTTATTCATTAGCATGAAATTAATTTCCTATGCAACAGCAATTCAAAAAGGTCTACTTCCTCACTTAAAATAACTTTTGAAAATGCGGGCAAACGATTTTGGTAACTATATAGAACAAACTAGGCTCAGTCATCACACCGTCACATTTTACAATTTATCACAGTGAAATGTCCATCGGTGGTTTTAAGATTACTGGAGTTGCTTTTAACTTTAAAAAGATATCCCCGTCCTCTTGAAATGGCTACGTATCTAACAAGAACAACAAATAAACCAAATACTGCATTGTTGTCACATGTTGTTGGATGACCACAAAATAGACTTGTAACTTAACAAATCCAAAGCCTATTGGTGATTCAAGTTTTGACTAACATGACCCGAGCCTTCCCAAGTCACTTTCAACAGGCTTGAACCTCAAGCAAGTAAGCTCTCTCTTTTGTAAATGTTTCGTAATGACCACAGTACTAATCCAATGATATTTTAGCCTGACAGCATATTTCACAAGTCTTTGTCCTACAGCAAAATGTAAAAAAAGAAAACTACTTGTACAAGCAAAAGGGTTTCACAAACTTTGAAATGGGAATTTTAAGACATATTCATAACAGTTTAGAGGCAGACATAAACTTTGAAATACAAAATATTGACAAATATTGTGGTATCACTTTTTCACCGACTTAATACTGTACGCTATTAATAAAAGGGTCTTTTTAAAACGATTGAATAGGTGAAGCTCTACACAGCGCTTGGGCAGTTCATGCTATGGTAATTTTACAGAGGAAAATTTCAAAGCAATATCCCAAAAAATTTGAAGACATGGTTGGTAGTGTACTGCACCAAGTCATGTCTTAAAGTGAATGGATATAATTTAAAGATTGTAAAAAAATAATAACAAAATGTAGCTAGTCTATCTATAGGAAGTTCACTAACTCTAGTTGTGGCAAGAAAGTATTCCAAAAGTTCTCTTCAGTGGGTAATGATAACTGATTACAGCCTTTATGCCATTTTATTACTGAAAGCTGTTTTCTTTCTGGGTGGCCTGAATCTTCAAAGTCAAATGCCCTCAAGGAAAAGGTTCTGTAGCTGTAACTGTCCTGCAATGCTACTGGTTTGTTACTGTTAGAAATCAAAGGGAAAAAAACAAGCACCATATTGATATTACTGAAAACTGTTACACGTTGAGGGTGCAATTACTTTGACTTATTGAACATCTACTACCTTATTACACGAAAATAAGGAAACAACTCACTTACTCACTAAATGCTCGTTTTTCGAACTTTTTGAAGGATGGGTTTGTTGTCAAATCCAAAGTTTGCAACAAGGGAGTCATGTCTTGGGGGACCATAAGAGATTCTATGTTGCAGCTCAAAAGAGCATCAATTACTTTTTGGGTCGATTGTGCCTTGAAAGCATCCCATAGTAAAAGGCTTTTTTGTGACTGTGGTAAAGAATTTTCTGCTTTGATTTTGGTTATGTATGGGATCAAAACATTCTCTTTCAAGCGCGTGGTTTCGGCTTCATTACTCCAGTGTTTCTCGTTGTAAGCAAGGCAAAAACCAGGTGGAAATTAGATGTTTGGTAAGGATCTTAGTGTTTTCGCGGTATAAATTTGACCATCTACGGGCTCTCAGAGTGTAACAGTTATGGCTCTTTCATCTGTTCCCCCAGCACAAGAAATATGTTTTCCCCTTTAGCAGACACTGTAACATTATCAGTAGCAACAAACTTTGATAGTGTTTGATCTGCATTGATGACGAGCTCATCTGGAATATTGTGTTTGAGAGCTTAGTCGATAATGTCAAAAAGAAATTGCGATCTCACTTCAACCCAAAGTGACCTAGTAATTACTGGTCTTGATGTGGTGATTACACGGCGTGAAAATTTGATCCGCTGATCAATGATCAAGTCCCATGATCTTGTTACCTTAAATTCAACGTACCTTCCAAATTTGTCTGGGTTTGCTCGAATCAAGCCATTCAGCACACCACGAACGACGTGAATATTGATACCAGCACCGGCTAAGCGCAGACTTATTAGCATCGAGCGTAATTTGATATCAAGTTCTTCCTCTAACAGTAATTGTCGACCTCTAGGTTTTCCTATTTTTGGTACAATGTTTGATGGATCCAAATCTTTCTGTTCTTACAGACTTGTTGTAGCTCTTTAGCCATGGACTTACAGTACTTTCGGTTATATGTGGGAACTTCTGACTGAAGTAGCTCCAGAAACTGCTCCATACTTAGAGATTTCTTTTTTGTCTTTTCCTGAATAAACTGTTTGTTTTTGTTTCCATCCTTGAACAACTTTTAAACTTTCGTGTACTTTTTCAAGCTCGCTTGCAGAAATGTTGCTTGGCAAGTTATTCTTCATAGACTCGCACACATTAGAAGGGCTCACATTGGAGTTTTTTTCAGATTTTTAAAAATACTTCAGCGACATATTTTATGTTTCTTGATTGATGTTTCACTATGTAATGATTGTAAACAAAAAATATTGCAATCGAATATTTTTTGTATACAATATTCGAATGTTTCAAAATTCGAAACGACTAGTTCCTAATTCCAACGTTCCAAAACAGAACAGCAGCGAGGATCTATTGTACAGTGCAATGACTTGAATGGTTCTAAATTCGATCGCAAATCATTTGGAATAATAAGTCAATAAACAATGGCGAACAAATTCGAATTCTACACAGGATTGAGAGGCTACCATGTTTATTCTAATACTATTGGTAGGAAACCTTACGTTCAAGAGAAAATAGTATTGAAGAGAGAGCACAACAACATCAATGCTAAATTTGCGGTTGCTGGAAAGGTGTCGACGAGGGGAAAGATGGGCCTGATTGTTGTCGGGTACGTGCCAAGAGGGCTCTCTTGTTTCATCTGGTATTCGATTCAAGAAGGGGAAAATGATGTAGAGGTTCATAAAAAGAAACCCATGGCATCTCCTTTATTACAAGGTGGTTTAGAGATCCCGATCAAAGTTTCCGTTACATGGGACTGTCTTGATAAATTATCTATTTCAGTGGCAAAAGTAAAAGAAGTATCCTATGATTGGTGAATATATTGACAATTCAAAGGAGATTTTAGAATTTCGGGTAGAAATTGATGAAGAAAGTGGAGATGACGGAGGTGACAATGATTGTGGTGTTGACGATATTCCTTTCCAAATGGACACTGTTAATGAAGATAAAGCATAGAAAATTTTTGTAACATTATGTGATTTGTCATTCCGAGGAGACTAAAAAGCTTAAAAATTTCAACGTTTATTCTCTTTCTATTTATTGATCAAAATTATATATCCACGAGGTGTTTTGAAGAAGTTTAAAAATTATTTTTAAGAATTAAGGTTGGATGAAATCAACGGGGGACATTTTAGCGCTAGACATTAATTAACGGAGTAAAAATTTATGCGATAATTAAATTAATGGGGTTTTAATTAACGCGAATTTTCAAAATTCGCGTTAATTACTTGTTTCCTTATTTTCGTGTAGTAAGGTAATTTGATCTACCTTTTTCAAAGTGCAAAACTTTACATTCCCCTCATACAAATTAAAACTAAAAAAAGGAATCCTCTGCAGTAAATTGGTTTCCAACCTTCCTCCGGGTGAAGATAAATATTTCCAGCTGGAAAGACACGTTTTTCAATAACCATGAAAAGATCCCAGATATCCTGTTAATCACCTCTGTAATACCTCTCAACTGATGTTAAGCATCCTAATCTTTCTAGTCAGAATGTGGCATAGCTATCTACTTGGTTGTTGAAATTTAACATAAAATATGCAATCTAATTAAATGGTGATTACTCTTGCACCTGCATGCTTACAAAAATATCTTTCACTCTATGAAAATAGGAGCTTTATCATGTCATGAATTGTAAGCTTTTTCTGAGCTACATTTTCAGAGATACTTTTCAAAGTGCTCTTTCAGTCAATGAGTAAATGAGTACAAAAGAAGTGTTCAGAAAGGTGGCATGATGAGTCATGAAACAGCAGAACACTGCTGGACACAAGACAACAGCAACAAGAAAAATAAAAGAAATAATACATTCCATACAGTACAGCAATCACATCAACATTATATCTTACACTCTTCCAGAAATACGTCCTTCAGTAACGAAGAATGAAACACAACAAACATGACATGGGTATGATGCTACTCCTCAATACAACCCTGTCTAAACGTGGGTCTCTATTGGTAAGTACAAAATAGCTTAGGTACCTAGTTACTTTAGTAGCCTGATGATGGGAAAATTCTCTCAAAACGTACCTCTGAAAAAGCTTACAATTTAAGACATACTTACAGTTCCTACATCTGTGACTTCCACTGAGACCATACAGTCGAGTGTTTTCAAGATTTTTCCATCTCCTTCTCTCATCCACCATGTCTCCTCTATTCTCATTTATCATGCCCCTCAAATATCAATACTGCAATGCAGCTCTATTTGGACCCCCCTCATTGTCTATTTGCTCTTTACCCTGTTTAAAAACATGCAATGCAAGCAAAATGAGGAGACAATCTTGAGTGTTGAAACAAAAACATAGACAGTATACCTTCAAATGCATAAATTCTATTTTAAACCCTTGGTGAGTGACAAGTTTTTTACCACATTTGTTTGAAAAACTGAACTTACATGTATACAATAGCAGTAAAATTTGACCAAGCAAAATGACGTACTCAATAATTGATTAAAATTTACACAAAAATATACAACATAATAAATTAGGCAACCTGTCTTTACACTAAATACAAAAATTAAACCTCTTGAGAAGTACACTGGATAAATAGGTGTCCCAATGTTGATGCATCATGATGCAAAAACTGACTTTAGCTATCATGACCTTGTCATTTGAGAGTTTAAACTTAATAAATCTTCCTATCACTGCTTTTCATGAAAAATGTAAGAAAAAGAGTTACTGCTTAAGGCAAAAATATAGAAATAAATCCTTTGCTGGATTATTAAAGTACCCAATACAACAAATCCTGTCAAGTAAACCAAAAAATTAATAATCCTCCCCTTTCCTGTTTTAGTTCATGTAATACTTGCTATGCAAATGGGGAAAATTGCTTAATAGCAATATGTTGTTTGTTCATTTAGATAGGGTAAAACTCAGTATAAGTCAACTCCCCTTTACAAAAAAACTCCACCTAAAACTCAATGAAAAATTATAAAAAAAAGCAAGGAGGTAAAAAGAAAGACCACTCAAAATGTTTTCTTAATAGGTGTCAAATCACTATATATGCAGGCAACCAATACTTACATGACATTGAAATGACATTATGTAAGGTGGTGGGTTATAAATGTCCCCAAAGAGATTACAACAAAAGTGTAACAAAATTTACTGAGAATGCATGAACTAGAAATGTGCGCTTAAGTACTGGAATCAATGTGTAAGTATCCAAAACAATATAGGAGAAAATTTGGAATGGTAAATTTAATGTTGTCCATGACTTTACATTATATTATCATTAATTGTGAAAGGTGCTGGGGTCTATGAATAAAGAACTGGGGAAGTGGCATTCAAATGGCAATTGGTCTAATAGCAAAGATCCAATTTGATGTTTTAAGTGTCTTGCTTGCCTGCTTTATTGGCAACCACTTAAAAGGGAAAACCAGCTACTTCCACTTAAAGATAGTTTTAAATTGTATTTATTCACAGTTGTACTGTAAGAGTAAATAAATCTAATTGANTGGAATCAATGTGTAAGTATCCAAAACAATATAGGAGAAAATTTGGAATGGTAAATTTAATGTTGTCCATGACTTTACATTATATTATCATTAATTGTGAAAGGTGCTGGGGTCTATGAATAAAGAACTGGGGAAGTGGCATTCAAATGGCAATTGGTCTAATAGCAAAGATCCAATTTGATGTTTTAAGTGTCTTGCTTGCCTGCTTTATTGGCAACCACTTAAAAGGGAAAACCAGCTACTTCCACTTAAAGATAGTTTTAAATTGTATTTATTCACAGTTGTACTGTAAGAGTAAATAAATCTAATTGAGGTCTACCATGGTTGTTGTCAAGACAATGCAACTACTTAAGTCCATTTTGCTATGCTACTTAAGCTATATTTGTCAGCAAGCATCAAATAAGTCTTTAAAGAGACAGCAGACAATGACCATTTAAAAGCTGAATTCATGGTTATCAATGCAATTAGGAACAAGTGTCTTTCCTGGTTTGGACATGTTGTAAGAAGGTCTGTAGGAAGCCCAAAACTAACAGCTTACTATGAAGACCTCATTACCTGCAACCCAGGGTAATGAGGCAGACCACCTAAATGTTGGAAAGACCTGATACCTACTGACACTGCACTCTCACTAAGAACAGCAGAAAACCATGCAATGGGCAGAACGTGTTGGAATGAAGTCAGAAGGAGCAAGAGGCCTTATCAAGCCTGTCCATATAAGCAAGTAAGATTACATTCTCATTGTGTAATCTGCTCTGGGTGATTAATACCTTCAACTTCAAAAATTACATTGTGTAATGTTACATTCCAAATATTCAAATGTATCAAATTGGAATTTTTATAAATTTCTAGCAATTTGTTGCAATAATAAACAAACTCAACCAGTTTTTACTCCTTACCTTTGGCTTTACCATGAAGGTCTGCAATCAACCCTATTTTGTTAGTCATGTTACAGTCTTGAAGATATGCCCAAAAATTATAGGTAAAAGAAGGACTTTAAATAGATCCTATTCCCTAGCAGTACATTTAATATGGCATGACATTGTATCTAAAGCCAATGTGATAGCATTTTACTAGTAGCCCCTGTCAATTACTTAGTTCTTTCAAGAGAGGATTATGGGCACTAAGAAAAAAAGAAAATCAGTAATTCCTAAACTCACTGATTACAGTAAATCAAGCTTGAAAAAATACCAGGAAAATGCTAAAGCTAAACAAGACCCTAAATGATATAAACAATTGGCTTAAGCATGGTGAGATAATTATGAAGTATAAGGTGTATAGAAGATAATAATTAGGCAAAAAACAAAACAAGACAAAGAAAAAATATGTTGTGGGCATTAACCCAAAAACAAATTATGAAATCAAGATGAAATGAGCAAAAAGTACTATTTAACACAGTATTTAAGAAACATTGCCCTTAAACATTAATCAAGTAACCTCTGATTGCATTTTAGCCTACTAACAATTGGGGACTTATGGCTCAATCCAAAGATATAATCTTTAACAAAATGGAGATAAATAATGGAAAGCCTATGAGCTCAATGGTAAAAAAACAAGTAGGAAATTTTTGCTTCTATATTTTTCTATTAGGAGGGGTAATAGCAACAAGTTATTTGACAAAAATGTTATTACTGACAAACAGTATTTCTAGCAAATTTCAAAATTTTTCCATGTGGCCTACTGTCTATGAAAACTATAGCCATGGGAGTTGTGGACAAGCTAATTGCATGGCAACCTGCACCCCTTAGCCATGATATCCCAGGCAATGTATAAAGCTCTGTTAGAGTTGGGTTACCATATTCCTATGGTAGCACAGTAAGGGGAAAGAGTGCTTGATTAAGAATGTCAATGGGTACTCCATAGGTATGGCTGGTAAAAAATGGAAGATATTTAGATATTGGATGCTAAATACACATGTAAAGCACTTCAACATTTCTTCAAGATGGTAACAAAAACAAGGTTGAAAAGATTGCCTGGCAACCCTGATACACACAAAGTTCAAGTTCTGAAACCAATAATTTCCTTAAAGTCACTGGAAATTCAAAACTTTTTTTTGTGTGTGTGGTTAAACTGAGAAATATTATGTTGGTTCAGGAATTTGCTGTAGGTCACCATTAACTATACAACAAGAGTTGACTTTGAGACTAATTAGGGATATGCAGCTATGGACACTAAAGAGCTACCAGGTCTCCCCAACTATACATTTTGCCTCCTGTAACCAATGCAGTCCCTATGTTTTAATTCCCACAAATAAAGTTAAAAGTGAAAAACAGGATTGAAAACTAATATTTGCTTTTGTTCTTATTATGAGTATCAGGTTAAAAGCTACAAATACTTGCTTTTGTGAAATTTGACCAAAAGGATTTCCTAAAACTGACCAAATCACACTAACTTCTTAACCTGAAAAATGCAAATTGGGTATTTATCATTTCTGCCTGTTTCCATAATGGGCTACAGTTTCACAACTTAAACAAATGAAATTGGCTTTACAAAATCATTTATGTAAAATCAAATATAATGCAATTGTAACCTTTTTTCTAAATATAGACAAATGGAAAGTACAGTGGATGACTTCCACTTAAATAAATGTATGTCCTTTATAAGTTAATTCCCATCATCTGAAAAAAATGTGCTGTAAAGAAAGTCAAAAGCACATCTCAATAATAAAACACCTCAATAGGTTCATTATTATTTTCTTATACATTCTTATGCAGATGTGAACCAACCAAATTCTTGATCAACAATATTCTAAACCATAGCTTCAGACATGATGTGTCATATATACATACTTTATTACTGTAACATTTTTATAAAGCTTTAAATACTAATAATTAATTAGTGTTCTCTTATAGCTGAACTACAACAATAACAGAAAACATTATAACATGAAACATATTACCATGGAAAACTAGGTTAGTTAATATGAGAGCATAAAACCTTATCATGAAACTCAGTGAATACTTAAAGTATGAATATATTCCCATTTTTATTATAGTTGTGGTGCTTATATAACAGATCATTACTTTTGTTTATAAGTAATGTATTTTATTACATAAGCTGCAAGTTACCTTAGTTTCCATAAAAACAAGGATATCAATTATGTGCTACTGCCATTTAAAGATTACATATGCAAAATAGAGGGTTTATTACACTGAGTTCAATGTAAATTATATGCCCTGGCAAGCAGAGATATTCATATTCAATATGTTGCTGGATAGTTTCATGTTCAGATCTACATCTTCCATTTGTTTATGTAGGTAAAATCTCATAACTTGTTTAGTCCTTTTTTGCCTATAATAGATAGATATCCTGCACAAATGGAGCACACTAGTTGCTATTTTAATCAAATATCCATAACAACTAAAAGTACAACAATCTTACAATGTCTACAAAACCTTTAATTAGATATTAAATTTAGCCTAGCAATTCAAATAATAAAATGTTTACATTGGGATACAAGAAGAATGGGAAAATACACCTTATAATGTAGAGGAGCCACAACTTTTCAGTTAATTTATAAGAATTCTAAGCACAGGGCTCTCTGCATTAAATTTATCAATTTGACTGTATACCAGTGACTATAAAGATATTTACCAAAGGGATTAGGAAATATTACAAATACACCTTTTACTTGTCCAATACAACCATTTCCAAATTTTATTCAAAAATAACATTGAATTGGACCAATATTGCACCACCATCCTATTATCAGTAAATTTAAAACACAGGGCATGGAATCAGAATAAACCATTCTTACAACCTTAAGGATGGATTTCCTAATCATACAAGCAGACCTACAACCAAGGATAATTTATAACAATCAAATTTTGGAGTACTTGTCTTTACATAATGTAATAAGCAACTGCTTAAAAAGGTGTCTGTTGAGAAAATGATTATATTTTGAAAAAAACCTGTACTATGAAACAAATGGTGATGACATATATAATATCAATATTGATAAAAAAGGGTTTCTGCTACTCTCTTCTTTATTGTATACAGATTCTAACAAAACAAAATACCCAGAGTGAGAAAAATGTGTCAATAAATCAAATTGATGTACATAATTTTTACACAGTAAATCAAACATCCCAGAGTAGAANTTGTTTATAAGTAATGTATTTTATTACATAAGCTGCAAGTTACCTTAGTTTCCATAAAAACAAGGATATCAATTATGTGCTACTGCCATTTAAAGATTACATATGCAAAATAGAGGGTTTATTACACTGAGTTCAATGTAAATTATATGCCCTGGCAAGCAGAGATATTCATATTCAATATGTTGCTGGATAGTTTCATGTTCAGATCTACATCTTCCATTTGTTTATGTAGGTAAAATCTCATAACTTGTTTAGTCCTTTTTTGCCTATAATAGATAGATATCCTGCACAAATGGAGCACACTAGTTGCTATTTTAATCAAATATCCATAACAACTAAAAGTACAACAATCTTACAATGTCTACAAAACCTTTAATTAGATATTAAATTTAGCCTAGCAATTCAAATAATAAAATGTTTACATTGGGATACAAGAAGAATGGGAAAATACACCTTATAATGTAGAGGAGCCACAACTTTTCAGTTAATTTATAAGAATTCTAAGCACAGGGCTCTCTGCATTAAATTTATCAATTTGACTGTATACCAGTGACTATAAAGATATTTACCAAAGGGATTAGGAAATATTACAAATACACCTTTTACTTGTCCAATACAACCATTTCCAAATTTTATTCAAAAATAACATTGAATTGGACCAATATTGCACCACCATCCTATTATCAGTAAATTTAAAACACAGGGCATGGAATCAGAATAAACCATTCTTACAACCTTAAGGATGGATTTCCTAATCATACAAGCAGACCTACAACCCAAAGGATAATTTATAACAATCAAATTTTGGAAAACAGAACTGGAAAAATCCAATGTTTGGCTTATTGCCCAGTACTTGTCTTTACATAATGTAATAAGCAACTGCTTAAAAAGGTGTCTGTTGAGAAAATGATTATATTTTGAAAAAAACCTGTACTATGAAACAAATGGTGATGACATATATAATATCAATATTGATAAAAAAGGGTTTCTGCTACTCTCTTCTTTATTGTATACAGATTCTAACAAAACAAAATACCCAGAGTGAGAAAAATGTGTCAATAAATCAAATTGATGTACATAATTTTTACACAGTAAATCAAACATCCCAGAGTAGAAAAAGTGAAAACACACATTGTGACTTCACAATTAATACCTCCAATTATTTTATGACAAAAGGTGGTTACCTTAAGCATACAAACTGGGAATGATGCTTGCAAAAATTAATACAGCTCAGCATGTAAAAAAACTAACAAAGCATAGTTTACCATGCTTATGTCATACGTTAAAATATGTTAGAGGTAGTTCAAAAAAAATCAAAATTATGATATCTGGTGACACACTGCAAATCGGAGTGTACCTAATAAAAAAGCCTGATATTAAAGACTGCCAAACCCAGTAAAACAGACCCCATTTTCGAAAGGAATAAAAACTTGTTCTTTCTGTGAATAATTAAATTATTAAAGTGAAAAACAAACATAAACATTTTCCTATTGACTTTCATTTGTCATTCCTTTTCCTGCTTTGGTAAGATAATGCACTGGAACTATGAGTTGTACATATTCACACAGGAAACACTTTGGACAGAGTACTTAATTTAATTTGTCACCAACTTGGGAACAAAATTCACAGTGCATGAAATTTATGATATTACTTATAATGCACAAAAGTGTACCTGATCACATTTGCAAACATTATATCTGAACATGAGTGCTTTGCATCTGCAAGTAGTAAAATTTTGGGTCCCGTGAAATCAAATGCTTTAAATACTAGATAACTAACTATAATTACTGGGGTTTTGAAATATTTTTGCATTAAAAGAAATCTTTATTTTATACAGTGGTGAAGTGCAGAAAACAAAAACAAAAAAATTGGTAAAACCTGTAGCAAATGTGTCAACTAAACCAGATTGTAGAAAAGGTGGATAAATAGTACACCAAAAGTATCACTGAAAAAAAAACGCAACTGAAAACAAGTAAGTCTGATAGGGTAAAACTTTAGCTAGGTCAGGTTAAATTATTTAGAATACTGTGTATGTAAGTAATAGGTGTAAGTATCAAATAATCTATAATGAATAAATTACCTTTGACAAAGGCAGTACCAAAAGTATTTCATTGTCAACAGTAACAGTGGTCACTAACTTCAACAAAGTAAAATGTTGCCATTATTTATTCAATGAACTGATCAGATGACACTGGGGCATTGGTATTGGAGTTTAAATGGTTCTGTCTTTGCATATCTTTAATGTTGGTAGCTTGTCCACAGAGTCCAAATTTACATATACACCAACAGAGCACAACATCTATCAAATAACAGAATAATTAGCAACCAATAGTTACCAGCTAACCTGATTTCTTTTGATATAAATCTTGATTAGGATATTAATCCAATTAGTTATATCTCCCAGTTACAAACATTGGAACATGATGTAGAGTTCACTTATAACAGATTTTTGTGGTCAAAATAACAAACAACTGACATATAAATGCAGTGCAAGAAAAGAAAAACCACAAAGCAAACCAAAAGTAGCAGCATAAAGCCCCCAAGGTGATATGGTACTAATTTGCTGGTAGAGTAGATCACATAAAGTGCTAAGTGAGAGAAATGACATTTCTAAAAATAACAAGAAACAATTGTGAGGACTTTGTGCTAGAAGTGGTATAAATAGCTCAGATTTTTGAAAATCAAGGATCTTATATTAAAACAAGAATAACAAAGACAAATATTTGACCAAATACTTTGGCAATTCAGCTGCAGTTAATGCTAAAAGCCTAAGGATTAAAATATATGGTATAATCTATTTGTATCCCTCTTAAAGGAAATAATATAATGGCAGGCAGTTCCACTCTTACCTTAAAATGAGGTCAAGTATATACTATTTGGGGCAACCTACAGAACTATATATATATATATATAATAGTATACATATAATATATATATGTATCACTATGTATGTAATAATTTACACACCTATGTGTACACTAGCAGTTTCATGCACTTACATATTTCAGACATCAAAAACTTAAACCTGTTTTTTTCAAAAAATAGCAATACACTCCATTACCTGACTGACAGTTGTACCACCATGATGATTCCATTTTCTTTTTAGGTTAATTTAAATAAGTTGCTTAAAATGCAACACAATATTTTTTGACATATTCAATGCATTTTAACACAGCTATGTACACGAGTTTGTTTTAGAGTCATTTACTTTCAGACAAAAACAAGAGGCAATAGGAGATAGATGAGAAAAAACTGATCACGGTATACCTGCTAGGTAATCTGGACTCTCACGGCTGGTGGCAAAAGTGATGTGTGGACTTAATTTCCTCTAATCACAAAAATAAGCTAATATGCTTAAAAGCATGCACAACCCACCGTATCTCATTCAACAGATATCTCTATTATTGCTGTGTTACAATTCCCCTTTCTACTATGCATCAGTTATGGAGTGATACATTATGGAACTTCATTATTCTAAGATACCGTGGTAACTGCTTGCACAGAAGGGTCAAACATTTCAACCCTTGTCAAATTATTTGCGAGTCCTTGTGTATGGTTTGGTGCCTTGCTGGCAGTATTTTGCTTATTACCATGCTGGGTGTTCTGATGATGTTTTAATCCACTCTGGCTCTTATAACTTTTACCACAATGACATTTATAGCCCCTTTTCACCTCTCCACCTCCTGCTACTCCGTTAGTCGAAGCATTTGCAGCACCAGAATCAGGTTTCCTGTGTCCATTTTTTGCATGGTATTTGATTCCATTCACGTGTTTATATCGTTTACGACATCCTGGTACTGGACAGGCGAACCTTTTCTTCCCGTCGTCACTCTCTTGATGAGATAATCTGTTCAACATGATATCAGATGACAGACTGTCCTGTGAAGTATTAGTTGCCCAGGATTGACAAGAATCGTCACTAGTAGCATCACTTAGGCTACCGTCCTCCTCTAAAAATCCATCAGTATTATCTTTGGTGATGATTGGAGCCTTAGGATGCTTGACTGCCGGACTCTTTTTACCTGGTGTTCCCAAAACTCCAGGATCACTGCTGTTTCCAACAGTCTTCTTTCTCCTCAAGGAATCTGAGAAAAAACAATTGACATAACTCAGTGCAACAGCTGCTGGTTGGGAGGCCTCCTGCTTTTCCAGAACTGTTGGATCTCGCTCGATATGAACCATTTCGATATGGTCGATTAAATCGATAAGCGAGTTACATTTCTTCGTACAACTATGCCACAGGCAAGTATAACGATAGAAAGCGGCCATTTTGACTTAGCTGTGTAGAACCTGACGTCATGAAATAGTAAAATGTGGTTGTTGTTGACGCAGGTGTCAACAGCAGGTTGCATTTTGCAGCATCCATCAAGTGCGGACGCTGAAGGTGCTTCCTTATCCCTTCCGGTTCACTTTAACTAACTTTTGATGGAACCCTCCTGTTACATTCAAATGTTTATAACAAATCAGAAACCGACAGAACACAGATTACTTATTTAAAAAGGCAAATTCATCTGAAATCTCTGGTCAAGGTTTTCACGCCTGTCACGATTATTACCGTTAACAACTGAACACAGCCATCTATTATGGCTTAACGCTGGTGGACTGTGTCAGCCGATACAAGGCAGTGCAACCTCTTAAGAAACAACCAGACCTCAACTGCTGCTCAAGCTTTCCAGTTCATTTATGCTGATTCAAATCGACTTACACGTTCGCAAAAGCTGGTGGTGGATGAGGACAAGCAAGTTTCAACACGGTAATCCTGCTCATGAATAAATATGAAACAAAGGCAAGGAGAGCAAAAAACTAGCCACTATATTAGTCAGGCTTTAGTAGAAAACTTTACCGATTCCTGTCAAAGCGTTTCTTTTGCAGACAATATGATCAAAAAATGTTCATTAAAGGAAGATAAAGTGAGAAGGTAGCAATATTACAGCCGAAATTCGATTCGATCATAAGAGAGAAGCCCAGACTGATCAACATGACACCTCAGGAAGGCATCTTAAAAAAGAAATGATATCTATGTTCATGAAGAAGACCAAAGCGAAAATGAAGACAGAAATTTTTTATTTGTTTCTGATGACCATCTACCAGACTGTCATTACAACGTCGTACTGAGCCCGGGATGACATTATATCTACCACGTGGGACTGGAAAGGCCATGTTTATACACGTAGAAAACAATAGCTAGTGGGCCCCGTTTCCAACAGTACAACAGCCCCCTGCTAACGTATTCGATGATGCTGAGATTTCACTCAAACTGGCACACAAAGAGAAAAAAGGCGTTATCCAGATCGTAATATACTAAATCTCGATGGAGAGCGCAAGTGTTTAAGCGTCCGGAAGTAATCTAATGGTATAACCGATGGAAAATTTGTTTCTTCTTGCAACTCTTGCATTCGCAGGTATTTCTCTACCTGTGTCGACGT
>RDPX01000048.1:1179415-1203367 GCA_003991215.1 Morbakka virulenta
CTCAAGCTTTCCAGTTCATTTATGCTGATTCAAATCGACTTACACGTTCGCAAAAGCTGGTGGTGGATGAGGACAAGCAAGTTTCAACACGGTAATCCTGCTCATGAATAAATATGAAACAAAGGCAAGGAGAGCAAAAAACTAGCCACTATATTAGTCAGGCTTTAGTAGAAAACTTTACCGATTCCTGTCAAAGCGTTTCTTTTGCAGACAATATGATCAAAAAATGTTCATTAAAGGAAGATAAAGTGAGAAGGTAGCAATATTACAGCCGAAATTCGATTCGATCATAAGAGAGAAGCCCAGACTGATCAACATGACACCTCAGGAAGGCATCTTAAAAAAGAAATGATATCTATGTTCATGAAGAAGACCAAAGCGAAAATGAAGACAGAAATTTTTTATTTGTTTCTGATGACCATCTACCAGACTGTCATTACAACGTCGTACTGAGCCCGGGATGACATTATATCTACCACGTGGGACTGGAAAGGCCATGTTTATACACGTAGAAAACAATAGCTAGTGGGCCCCGTTTCCAACAGTACAACAGCCCCCTGCTAACGTATTCGATGATGCTGAGATTTCACTCAAACTGGCACACAAAGAGAAAAAAGGCGTTATCCAGATCGTAATATACTAAATCTCGATGGAGAGCGCAAGTGTTTAAGCGTCCGGAAGTAATCTAATGGTATAACCGATGGAAAATTTGTTTCTTCTTGCAACTCTTGCATTCGCAGGTATTTCTCTACCTGTGTCGACGTCCTTATGTTTACCAGTCTCCCATTATCCTCTTGTTCTCGCTAAGCTCAAATGCGGACGGGACCTTTGTAATCACGGTTAATGAGAAGAATTATCTAGAACATTCATGAACATACTATAATCAAATGAGCTTAATTGAAGGACATTCTTAGAAAGATTCTAGAATATTCATTGTAAGCAACATTTAGAAATCTACTGAAAGTTGTACTTAAAATAGACATTATGTAAGAAGAGATTCTAGAATAGTCGCTGTAAGAAACACCTAGAAATCTACGGAAACTTGAACTGAAAATAGACATTATATAAGAAGTTATTTTTAGAAACACGGTTAGAAAATAAGCGAGACAAGGGTTTGTAAAAGGGAGTATCGAATAGCAGGAAAATCGCTGAAATCTAAAGAGAAAAAATAAAGATCATTGAAGAAGACACTTTTATGATTATCTCTTGACCATAGTGGTAGCAGAAAGTGGTTCACTCGACAAGAGAAGAATAATTCGATATGGTTAAGAAACGAAACAGTAATAAGCATAGGTATGACGACAAAAACACCGAAGAAAATCAACCAGACTCAAGTGAAAAGCTGAAACAAAAGAAATCGAAGAGCAAGGTAGAATTCACTAAAGCTAGACACAGTTTGTTGCAGTTATTGGATGAAATAGATATACCGAGTCCTACAGAAGTTCGAAAAGCTAGAAAAAGGCTCAGTGGTCGACTAGATAAAGTGCTGAACAATCTAAGCACTCTGTCAACATATTACAAAGAGAAAAAGGAAAGAGCTAACGTTGCTACAGTAAGTAAATGAATAGAAACTATCGAAGAGAAATTTACCGCTCCACAAAATAGAAAACAAGAATATATAAAACGGACTACGTTGCACAACTCAACCAGCTTGAAATTCGTGGGAAAGAGAACCTAAACAAGGTAAAAGCTGAGTGGAAAAAGAGACAACTCGAATTAGAAAGAGAAATAGACCGAAAACTAAGTTTAAATTGTGACGAAGAGAAAAAAAAGGATTGTGAAAAATCAGACATCGAGGACGATAGCACAATGATAATAACAGTATCAAAGATGATTCATCAAAGAAGCAAATGGTTCATCAACAACAGAATCGGTTCACGGTCTGTGAAAGCAGTTTAAAGGAGTGTCCATTGCCGTTTTCTCGGAGAACAATTTACAGTACAAAAACTGGAAGGCAACGTTTACAGCTTGCATCGACAAAGCTCCAGCGACACCAGAATATAAACTTTTACAGTTAAGATAGTACCTATCCGATGATTCCTTGAAAGTCTTTGAAAATTTAGGTCACTAAACATCCGCCTATAAAGCAGCGAAAAGCAAACTGGAAAGAAAATACGGAGGAAGAAGAAAGCAAGTTGCGCTATACCTTGAGGAAATAGAATATTTGAACCCCTTAAGATCCGGAAATCTCAAAGACATCGAGAAGTTTGCGGGCGTTTTGGATGTAGCAGTGATAAACCTGAAGGAGTCTGGGCGCCACCAAAAGGTAGGAAATGGGCTGCTGTACATAAAATTTCTGAAAAAGATGACGGAATAGATGACTGCGCAGTACAACAGGTGGGTCTATGAGAGCAGAAAGGTGGAATATGTAGATACTTTATGAGAATGGGTATAGCAGGAAGCAGAGTTCCAAATTGTAGCAGCAGAAACATATCGAGGACTGGCATCCAAGCAGAGAGACACTTCTCACACGTTCTTTGGAAAGACGCCATCAGCATTCGAGCCTAAGTATAACAAGAATTGCAGAAATTGAAAGCAAAACGAGCACCTCTTTTGGCGTTGTGTTTAAGAACATAAGTGTAGAAGCCCGTTGGAGTGTTGCAAAGCGCCTAGGAATATGTTATAGGTATCTGAGAGACAACCACAAGGGTAATCAGTGTACACGTAGCAGACTCTGTGGTATAAACGATTGTCTTGACAGCTACGATAGATTACTGATAAAAGAAAACCCGGAGAAAACAAGCACAAGCAGGCTCAGCACACCAACTATTTCAAGCACAGAGGGAAAGCAGCAGGCAACAGGAGGAAGAACACATATGAGTACATGTGTAGGAAAAGAATCGAAGGAAACCATGCATTATGTAACATTGCGAACCATGCCGGTAGCGATGAGTAATGGAGCACGCAAATTGGTAGTTAACGGACTACTCGATGATGCAGTCATGAAGACTTACATCAACAATGATGTGCTATCAGAACCAGGATTGAACAGGGAATCGAGCAATATCACAATTATCGTGATGAACGGCAAGGTAAGTGCATTTAAATCCATTCCTGTCGAGTTTGGCCTGAAGAGTTTAGATGAAGGATTGTGGACAAGAGTAGCAGCCTTTAAAACAGACAAAGTAACTGGCGACCTACAACCCATCGACTCGAAGAACCAATCAAACAAGTGGCGGCATCTCAAACGAATTCAGTTTTCTCGTCTTGGACCAAGACCAGCGATAGATATGTTAATAAAAATGGATCACACTGAGCTTCTCTGTTCGATTCAAGATACACGAGGTGATGGTCAGGAACCAACAGCAAGGCTAACACCCTTGGAATAGACGTGCATAGGAGGTTCTAAGATGTACGACGCACATGTTTCCAAGTTTAATGCCACTTTCTGTTTTCGTCTGCTGATTAAGAACTGAATGCGGCATTGCAGAAATTCTGGGAAATAGAGTCTTCGGGTTTAGAGATGCAGAAACCAGATTAGACGTTCGAGGAAAAACATGCTGTGAAGCAACTCGAAGAGTCACTGTGGTGAAATCAAACCACCTATTTGCTAGTTCAGGATAAAAAAAATCGAAATTACAGAACCAACGGAAAAAGACGACTAACTTGGTTTTCAACGTGTCATTCCAATTCTACAGCTTGCTACATCATGTAAGCACACACTTGTTGAAGCGACAACAACTCTTGTTTAGGAATACAACTATATATTAATTTAATCATTAAAATATCGGCCAATAAGAAAAAAGAATACCAGGAAATGACTAAGATTATTTTACATTGATTTCTCTGTTAGCACAGCTTGCTTGGACTTTAAACGCTTAGTCAAGATAAGTAAGTAAGTAAGTAAGTTTTTATTTGCCACAAACATAAAATGAAAAATGTTTACAAATGTTTAAAAAAAAAGAAAGGCCTAGAAAGTCAATAAATTACAATTTAAAGTTAATTTACAAACTTTTGTATAAATTAATACTAAAAAGAATGTTGCATAAAAATATTACAATTTGAGTTAAAATAAAAATAATGACAGGTCACCCCTAATTGAAGTGGCAGGGATAACATTAAAAGGTCAAACCGACCTTATTTCCATAATGGTCCCTTAAGAGGTGATTTTTTAATTGAAAAAAAAGGGAGATAAAATTTTAAAATATAAATGTGTTTTAAAATGAGATGTCCTTTTAGAATACCTGGCTCTTTATGAGAGTGAAAACATGAGTTGTCAGTAGTAGATATATATACTGTCTTCTTCTTTCTGTATATTTTGAAAATAGTATTCTTTGGTCTGGTGTTTAAAAGTGTTGACATTGTTAGTAGATTTTAATTCAGATGATAGGTTATTCCATATTTTTGGCCCTAGGTAAGATAGGCATTTTTGGCCTGTGTTGCTTTTATGAGATGGGATATGTAATTTAAACTTTGACCTTCGTGTAACACAACTCTGGTTGACTGGGTGGAATATTTTATCATAATAAACTGGAGCAGTTCCTTTAAAAAATTTCAATATCTTTACACTAATATTTTGATTTACTCTGTGCTTTGTGGGGAGCCAATTTATCTCTTTAAATTCAGTAGCACCAACATGGGCTGTGTTTTTTAAATTCAGATAAAAGCGAATGCATTTGTTTTGTGCAGACTGCATTTTTTTTATCAGTCTCTTATTCAACATGGGGTACCATGAGGAGCATGCATAATCAAAAAGTGGCTGAATGAGGGCATTGAGGAGCAATCTGCGAAGGAAGTTATCTAGAAAGCTTTGTTTTCTATACAGAAATTTCAGTCTATTATTTATTTTTCCAAGTATTTTAGTTCCCATTGATTCCCCAGAAAGATTTTCATCTAGAACACATCCAAGGTATGTGACTTCTGAGTGTTGTTTAATTTCTATATCACCCCTCCTAATGCTAAGACTTTTAATATTTTTGGATTTTTTTCGTCTGAAAAGAATGGATTTGGTTTTATCCTCACCAAAATGAATATTTAATTTGTTTTCCACAAACCAATTGCACAGTGATTCCAAGTTTTTATTTAAGTTTGACTCTATGTGGTCAATATTGTGGTGTCTGACAATTAAGCAGGAGTCATCTGCATAAAGAAGTAGTTCGCAGTCAATAGCCTGAGCCATGTCATTTACATATAGTAGGAATAGTAGTGGACCAAGAATTGACCCTTGAGGTACCCCATATATAACATTACTGGGGTTTGAAAATTCCTTCCCAATGTTGACTGTGAATAATCGGTCCTGAAGGTAAGATTTAAACCACAAAATTGTAGAGCCACTAAAGCCAAGGCATGCCATTTTATCCAGTAAGATTTTATGGTCAATGGTGTCAAATGCTTTTTGGAGGTCAATCAGAACCATGCCTGTAAGCATATCATTTTCAAATCCCTGTTGAATCCTATCACTCAGATAGGATAAGCAAGTGTCTGTTGAGTGGTATGGACGAAAGCCAGATTGGTATTTATATAATATATTGTTATCATCAAGGTACTTTTGTACTTGGCCATGAATAATCTTTTCAACAATTTTAGAGAGCTGTGGAAGCAGAGAAATAGGCCTATAATTTTTGGGATCACTTTTTGATCCTTTTTTAAAAATTGGTGTTAGTTTTGCATGTTTACAGGCATCAGGAAATGTGGATAGCAGGATTGAGAGATTGCATAGTTGGGTTATTGGCTTTGCTAAAGCAGTTGCACCATCTCTGAGAAATTTTCCATCAATATTATCTAGTCCTCTTGCTTTTTTAGGGTTAATCTTCTCTAAGAGCTTTAAAACATTTTCAGAAGAGGTCAGTTCAAGTGAGAATGGTTTAGAAAGGTTAAGGTGTCTGTAGTACATTCGCACATTGTCTAGGTTATGAGGCATCGATGGCAGTTTTTTAGTGAGATCGGGGGCTACATTTGTAAAGAAATCTCTAAAAATTTCAGCATTGGTTTTATCGTCAAAGCATGCCTTACCTTTGTTGCTCAGACAAATTTTAGAAGATGATCCTTTTCCTGTTGGGAGTCCCAGAGATTTTAAACAATTCCATAATTTTTTAGGTTTTCCTATATTCTCATTAAGTTTTTCAATGATAAAGGACTTTTTCTTTTTTTTTATTAAACTTTGCACAAGGTTTCGGGCTTTCTTGAAGTTTGTGTAATCAGAGTGCATTTTGGATATCCTAAATTTAGTTAGAAGCCTATCACGAGTTCTAATTCCCTCAAGAACTTCTTGGTCCATCCACTCCCGCGAGTCCTTTTTTATCCGAATTTCTTTCTCAGGGGCTAGCTCATTTATAGTGTTTGTAATAAGCTCTATAAATTGTGAATAGGCTGTATTAACATTATTGAATTCTAAGTAGTTGGGGAACTTGATTTCACTTAGTTTGTCTAGGAAAAGTTGCTTTGTGTAATTCTTGAAAGTACGGATCTTGATAAAGGTATGTTTATGTATCTTGGTGTGCTTAGTCTTTCTAGTGCAATAAATCAGTTGGTGATCAGATAATCCCAATTCTATAACCCCATGTTGAGAGACTTTTTGACAGGAGTTGGTAAGAATATGGTCAAGAAGGGAAGTTGAGTTATTAGTGATACGTGTTGGTAATGTAATTAATTGCTTTAATCCATGGTGGGAGCAGAATTCTTTATACCTTTTAATTCCATTAGATGTTTTTTTACTTTCATTGATCAAATTAATGTTTAAATCTCCAAGGATGTAGACCTCTTGGCTATCAAAATTTGCTGTTTTGGAGATTGCGAGAGTTAGTTTATCTAAAAAACCAGATGCTGTTGGAGGCCTGTAAAGAATTCCAACAAGAATTGGTTTTGATTTGGGCAGTTGTATATCAAAAAATACATTTTCAATGTCTGGAGAAAAGTCTTTTCTTACATTGAACACCAAATCTTTTCTTGTGTAGCAAGCTACTCCTCCACCATATCTGTTCCTATCAGATCTTGTTATTTCATACCCATTAATGCCTACTTCATCATCTAGTACAGTTTCATCTAGCTTAGTTTCTGAGACTCCAATAACTGCAGCATTGGTTCTAATTGCTATTTGACGAAGTTCATCTATTTTTGATGAAAGACTATTTATATTCAGATGGAGGAAATGCAAACCTTTTTTATTAAAGTTTTCCCATATATTTTGGTCCATTAAATGCTCCTTAGTATTGGTGTATGATGTATATAACTTTTCTGTGGGTGATTGTGTAAATGAGAAGTCAGCATATGGCAATTGTAACAGGTGGTTTTCTCTTGATTTACATTTACAGGATACACAAATATATTTCATTTCATTCTTAGGATTCTTGGAGAATTTCTCATAAACTGCATCTGAGATTTTATCACATCTTTTGTGCACCCAGAAATGACATTGGGTGCAGGGTAGCCCTTTTCTTACTGATTTATTGCACAGGTAACATGGAAAATAGGAAGGGCCAGGGTGGGGATGAATATCACCTGAAAGTAGTAACAGGAAATTGGAAAATGATCTGTTATTTTTGCATTTCAAGTTTAATAAGACACTCTCTGATAGGTGTTTTTTTAAACATTCAGCTCTGACCTCTTCAATTATTGAGAGGCATTCACATGTAAACAATTCTTTGTTCTGGTAACATTCAAGGTTGTGGAGGGGCTTGGTTTTCTCACATTTCCTGTCATTGTAAGTGACAATGACAAGAAAGGAGAGCATCAGCCATAACACAAAGCAACTTGACCTGTACTTTTGATTTGGTACTCTTAGCCTTCTCTTTAGGAACTGACTCCGTAAACTACGCCTTAGCTTGTATTGGGAGATGACATCTTTGGAAGACCAGTGATTAAGATTAAAAATGCTAACAGAAATAAACAGCGGAAAAAGGTTGTTAGTAATATATAAAAATATCCCTGCTAAACTAAAACTAGTAGTGGAGTCCCTCATCCTCCCAAATTTAATTTCTGTGTCCCTATTTCCTAATTCAATATTAAAAATTTTCATTAAAAGGTAAAAAAGTGAAATAAATTGAAAAAGTTTAATACCTAAAAAAAATTTGAAAATTGTGAATACAGATGTTGCATGTGTTATTGTATGTTTTTGTGGATGTGTGCATATGTGTGTGGATTCAACTGCTTTTTTATTTGTGTGCTGTATTTTTTGTGAACAAGTTTGTGTTTTTTTGACTGGACTTGTGATTGGTTTTATGAGTGATGTTTTCTGTAGACATGGCTTTGTGGATTTGATTTTTTGCAGATATGGCTTTGTGGTTGTAGTTGTATATGTAGGTGTTGTGGACACAAGATATGGTGTAGATGATTTTGTGGGTGTTTGTTCAGGCAGTGTTAAATTTGTATTTGTGACTGCACATGGAGGAGGCTTTGTGGGAATGGGTATTGGAGGTGTTGGGTTAGTAAGTATGTTTACTTGTTGAGTTGAATTTGTGCATGTGGTTGCTTGTTTATGTGGTTTTGTTGAGGAGACTGAATGCTGAAGTGGTTTTGTATGTAGTGATCCGTGTCTCGGATTCGAATCAAGACATTTGCGTAAATAATAGCCAGAAACAACACGAAACAAAAGAAAAATATGATTAATAAAGCTTACCGAAAAATGCCTCTAAAATGAATGAACCTTATTTGCCATTATACTACGTGTTCAGTTTAAAGCTACAACGCAATGACAAATGGCGCGTGGTTTTCCTGACAGCTTTGAAGATGGAAGATACGTAATACCAATGCCATGGAAAGAGGAAATAATAAACCTACCAGACAAGTACGACATTGCAGTTAAACGTCTAGAAAAGAAAGAAAAGAGACTTCTATAGAATAAAGAGGTGGGAGAAGCGTATATAACTACCATAAAGGTTTATAACACGTATATAACTACCATATAATATAACCCATATAAATAGCGTATATAACTACCATAAAGGGGTATAACTACATATAAAGGGTCATATCCAGAACGGCTACGTGCCCGAAATTCATGTCAGGTCAGGGCTTGCCCTGCTAGTAGTAACATGTAATCCAATACAATCAGTTGCATGGTCGAGTGGCGACTGAACCGGCTCTCCTACCAGGTTCCAAATCTGGTAAGGAGGGTGGCTGCAACCCAGTAGGAATAAAAACAAAACTTAGAAAAGGGTGGATGAACTCTTTAGAGTCAACGGCCAGCTAGCTAGAGATGGTGTCTCAATAAAACACTCTGAAGAAAGAATTTTGGGCCTCTACTGCAGATAGTTCTTTTTATGCCCTTCGTATATGCAGCCGCTTGGATGGAGGGGCAAACCAGCCTACCTGAGTGACGGTCACAAGCCCAGGAGAATGCAGAGTGTTGCCAGACAGGAAGGGCATCCGCGGCGTAAAAACCCTAGCCCCGAACCAAAAAACTATGCGAGAAGTCTCAGACGATATGGCCCTCAGTCCCGCGCAGCCCTTAAATGGGCAGAGGGTGCTAAGAACCCCACGGTTGGCAAAAACAAATGATAGAAAAAGAAAATTTAAGAAATCTGTCATAAAGATTGAAACTCTGAATCTTGGATGTATGACTGGAAAAGGAAGGGAACTTGCAGACATGATGGAAAGAAGAAAGCTGGATATTTTATGTGTACAAGAAATGAGATGGAAGGGGAACAAAGCGAAATAACATGGGGAAGGATTTATGCTATTCTATAGCGGAGCAGATGGGACAGGAAGAAATGGAGTAGGAATTGTGTTTAGCACTCGCCACAAAGACAATATCATTAGTGTGACAAGGCAGAATGATAGAATGATGGTTGTGAAAGTGATATAAGAAGAAATTGTTTTCAATATAATCAGTGTTTATGCGCCACAAGTTGACTGCAATAAAGAAGAAAAGGTTAAAATTTGGCTAGACCTAGATGATTTGTTTTTTGATATACCTGATGATAAAAGAGTAGCAGTGTAGGTGATTTTAACGGGCATATAGGATAAAAAAACAGGACAATAAAAGAGTTCATGGTGGATATGGCACAGGAAGAAGTAATAACGAAGAAGAAAAATTGATTGACTTTGCAGTTGCATATGGTATGGCAATACTGAATTCACTTTATTGTAAAAGAGATTACATAACAAATGCCAGCGAAGGCCATGAAACTCAGCTTCATTATGATTTGTACAGAGATCAAATGAGCGAAGTGAAGAACTGCAAAGTCATCAAAGGAGAAGGAGTAGCAAAACAGCACCATCCAGTTGTTGGAGAGATAAACATTAAGAAAGCAAGAAAAGGTAAGAAAAAAACATTACCTAAGATTAAGTGATGGAAAAGGAAGGATGCAGAACTGAGGGAAACTTCTGTCAAAGAGTATTAAGTGACATCGACTTCAAAGATGAGGTAGAAGAATAGTGGCAGTACAACTCACAAGTGATCTTAAGAATAGGAGAAGACGTATTTGGAAAGATATCGGGCAAAGGCGCTCCTGATAACAAAGAGACATGGTGGTGGAATGAAGAAGTGGCAGAAGTTATTAAGGAGAAGAAACATGCTAAAAAGGAGTATTACAAAGAAAGAACATATCAATAAAAAGAGATTTAAAACGGCAAACAAAGCTGGAAAGAAAGTGGTGGCCACTGCCAGAGCAGAAGCGAGAGAAGAAATGTATGAAGAGCTAGAGACAGTAGAAGGGCAGAAGAGGATCTATAAAATTGCAAAATCAAGAGATAGTAAAACTAAAGACCAGACACGCATAAGACATATGAAAGATGAAAATGGGAATGTATTGTACAATGATGAAAATATCAAGAGAAGATGGAAGCATTATTTTGAAGGCCTTTTAAATGAAGAAAACCCGAGACTACCAGGTGGCAAAGGAATGCCAAATGAAAGGCAAACAGAGAACATAAGCTGTATGGAAGTAGTGAGAGTATTAGAAGAAATGAAGGTGAAAAAAGTATTAGGCCCAGATAATATCCCAATCGAAGTTTGGAAATGTCTTGGTGATGCTGGTATAGACATACTCTGGGATTTGATGAGAAAGATCTTCTCGCAGGCGAGATGCCATCTAATTGGATAAAGAACTCTATAATACCCTTGTACAAAGTTAAGGGTGATGTGAGCAATTTTCCAACTACAGGGGCATCAAACTCTTATCACATACTATGAAGCTCATGGAACGGATAGTAGCAGGAAGGATTGAGAGTGAGACCGAAGTTTCTGAAAGCCAATTTGGGTTCATTAAAGGACGGCAGAGATCTGACGCGATTTTGGCACTTAACCAAGTGATCGACTTGGATAGTAAACTCATCTGAGATACCAACACAGCTTTTAACACATGAGATAACTCCATCGTACATATCTTGAACCAGACACATATACTTTTCATTTATTCCTTTTTCTCTCATGCATCGCCAAACTTCCGACCTCGAGACTCGATCGTATGCTTTTTCGAGGCCTATGAATGCCACATATAGTCCTTTTTGTTTCTCACAGATACCTCTTTATCAAGACTCTGCTCTCAGTCCTTATCTCTTTGATCTTATAAAGGATGTCATTAGTGAAGGTGTTCGGAGCGATGCCCCATGGACCTTGCTATTTGCCGACGATATCTTTGTGAAACAAAGTTCGAAGGTGACTATCAAGATGGAAGAGAGCTCTAGAAGAGAAAGGTATTAAGATAAGTAGAACGAAAACCGAATATCTTCAGTTTAACGACTTCGAAGACCTTGACAACATGAGGATGGACGAGGAAATTATCAAGAAGATTCCAGTTTTCAAGTATCTGGGGACGCATGTGAGTTAAGATGGTGAGCCTGACGTGGAAATAAACCATGGAATCCTATGCGGTGAAACTCCTAAAGAAAGCTGTCAGGTTTGCTGGGCGACAAGAAGATGAATGCCAGGCTAAAAGGAAAGGTGTACAAAACAGTTGTGCGCCCAGGAATGTTATACAGCAATGAAATCTGGGCAGTGAAGAAGGCACAAGAGAAGAAGACGAATGTTGCAGAGATGTGTGGAGTCACGAGAAAAGATAAAATCAGAAATGAGATGATACGAAGAAAAGTAAAGGTAGCTGAAATAGGATCAAAGGTGCAAGAAAGAAAACTGAATTGGTATGGTCATGTCATGAGAAGAGAGGAGGACTATGTTGAAAGTAGAGTGGTGGCAATAGAAATTCCAAGACAAAGAAGAAGAGAGCGGCCTAAATTTAGATGGAAAAACAGACTAAAGGAAGATATGCAGAAAAAGAACCTCTATGAACACCAAGTAGGAGATAGAAAAGAATGGAAGAGACTCTCGAGGAACTGTGACCCCATAAAAAAATGGGGAAAGCTGCAGAAGAAGAAGAAGAAGAAGAAGGACGGCTATGTGCCCGAAGTAGTTACAAAACCTGCAAAAAGATAAAAGGTTGCTTCTTTCAACATTTTTCACTAATGAAAACCGTCGAGTCAAAACTAAAGTACGTATAATTTTTGACGCCTCAGCCAAACATCAAGGGGCATGCCCCAATGATGTCATTCATGAAGGTCCTAAATTGAAGAGAGAGAATTACTTGACGCACTGCTGCGAATCAGAAGATTTCCATTTGCTCTAGTGGGTGATGTAGCGGAAATATATCTTCGTATTGGAATTAGTCCGCGAGAGTAGATCATTCCACAGATTCTTATCGAGAGACCTAGAAACTTTAAAGGAGCCGAGAATATATCAATTCAGCAGTCTTGTATTTGGAGTAAACTCGTGTTCTTTTCAAGCGCAATTCGTTTCAAGACATCGCAAAGAACTGGACAAAAAGAGCTACCCGGAAGCATCTAAAGCTGTTTTAGTATCTGCATATATGGATGGCAGCATGGATTCTGCGCCTGCTGAGAAAGAGTGAATAGAATTATACCAACAATTGTCACAATTATGGGGATCAGCTGGGATGTACGCGAGAAAGTGGTTATCAAATTCAAAGAGAATGTTGCGAGAAATACCTGAGGAGGACAGAGCTTCGCATGTCGATCTAAGTAAGGGATCCTTACCATCCATCAAGACGCTGGGAGTTTTGTAGATAGCAAGGAAGGACAGTTTTGCATTCAAGAAAACCAAGAGGAATTTAACTATAAGAGCCAAGATACTTCTTCAGCAATTATGGGCGTCAAGCATCAGCTGGGACGAAGACTTTAACTCAGAGCACGAGCTAATGACTAGAAGCTGGTTTAAAGAATTGGAAGTACTTTCAGAAGTAAAGATTCCTAGATGTATTTAGCTAAATTTAGAGGTCAAGAGTAAAAATTTTCACAATCTCGTAGACGCTTCAGGAGATGCTTATGGAGCAGTCGTTACGGTCGACATGAATACATTAACGGGGCTATATTGGTCGTATTGGTTGCGAGTAAGAGTATAGTAGGGCCTCTATTGTCACAAAGCATACCACGCTTTGAGTTAATGGGAGCCCTCCTGGGACCGAAACTGGCAGTTTCAATTGTTGAAGTATTTAACCTTGATAAAGATGTTTCGAACAAACAAGCCTATGATTCAAAACAGTAAGATAGTCAACCTGAAACCTATCCTAGATGAAGACGAGATAATACGCTCTGATGGGAGGTTGCTTTATGACGTGAAGTTCTCTATAATTTTTAGAAGAAAGGATTGGGTGATCAAACTGATCGTAAAAAATCGTCGTGAAAAAGGCTAGCACCAAGCAGGTACAACTCAAACGCTTTCATCGTTATCGAGTAGATTTTGGATTCAACAAGGGAGAGAAGAAATTCGTGAATAGAAAAATGAGTGCTGTCAATGTCGTCGACGCAAGGCTACACCTGGGACCAAGTAATGGCTCCGTTGCTAAAGATTCGCCTTAAATCACCTCCAAAAGCCTTTAAGCGTGTTGCAGTTGATTATGCAGGACCATTCATTACATATGCAGGGAAGAGGTCAACGACGGGCAAAATGGTATCTTTGTTTATTTACATTTTACTATCAAGAGCTGTACACCTAGAGATGTCATACAGTGTGGGACGCTAACTCGTTTTTAAATGTGTTTTATCGCATGGTGAATAAAAGAGGACTCCCATTTGAAGTTTTAACAGACAATGGAACTACCTTTATCAGCAATGAGAGAGAACTACGACAGTTAGTAGAACGACTAGATTAAGTCAAGATGAGCAAGGCAGCAGCAAATAAGGGAACCCAGTTGAAATAAGGGAATTAGACGATGACACTCAATTCAACTTAAGGAAAAGATGGAGGCGTGTGCAAGAGCTTGTGTGCCACTTCAGGAATAGATGGCTCCTGGAATGGTTACCAGGGTTAAGTAGTAGAGCAAAGTAATGCAAAGAAACTAGAGATATGAAAGAAAGTCATGTAGTTTTCGTAATAGCACCAGATTCATCGAGAGGAAAATGGCCTTTTAGCTCCCTTATTTCCATTTGATGTTGTCTTATGGTGAAGTCGCGGAATTGAAAAAGAGGTTGAAGTACCTGTCTACTTCTACCAGGTTTTAAACAAACACATCAGATCAGTAAAGGTCAGTGTCGGTGCTAAGACTTTATATGTTCTTTGGAACTGGGTTGCGGTAATTAAATGAAACAGTGTCGATCGCTGCTACCCATCGAGAAGAGGGAAAATGACGAGAAAAAGTGTCTAACATATTCATGAACAAACTGTAATCAAATGAGCTTAATTGAAGGACATTCTTAGAAAGATTCTAGAATATTCATTGTCAGAAACATCTAGAATTATATGGAAAGTTGTACTTAATAGAGGCATTATGTAAGAAGTTATTTTTAGAAACACGGTTACTATATAAGCAAGACAATCGATAAAATCTAAAGAGAACGACTAAAGATCCTCGGAGAAGTCACTTTTGTGGTTATCTCGTGACCAACAGTGACAATGACGGCATTTCCTTGAGCTGCTGGCGTCAGTTTGAAGTACTATATTGCATTGCTGCCACAGACGTCGGTCATGTAGTAAAGAATTTCAGTTAATTTTTGACGCCTGTAGAACTGTCTGGTATTCACGAGCTACACTCGGCCCACTAAAGATGTGCTCACTAAAAATTTGTGCAAACTCGTGGCAAATATAGCTTACGCCAGCTGATTTTGTCTAGAGTTTATTGAGACTGAAGTTCAGAAAGTTCAGTGGGTTGAGAGTAGCATTAATAACTTGCGTCACTGCCCCGATCTTGAACGCAAGGAAGACGTGGCCGAAATTGGCCCACCCAAAACATTGGTCAAATCAAATTGACTGCTCCTAGTATACCCCGATGCGGTGAAAAGGTAGCCAGTCCTGCTCTCCTCTATAAGTGTTGCCATCATTGATGACAGAGTATGGATATCTCGACACTGTGTGTAGCCATTTTTACCATCTGCAATGTGCTGGTCATTAACATAGAGGATGAATCTCTGCTTTATCTTGTGAGCATATAGGCTGATGAGAGAGATTGTCTGTAGTTACCATCCTGCTACCTGTTTTAGTGACCCTAAGTTGAATGTATGACTCAAACAAGACTGCCATGGAAGGGCCACCATGGGCTTTCTGCTTGACACCAGAAATTGTTCCAAGGACCTTTGTAGAGTCAACGACTTTCCAATACCTTGACCCAGCCTCAATATCTTTTTGGGTGGCAAGGACAGACTAAAGATCTATCATCTTGACTTTAGTCCGTGTTTACTATTTCCATGTATTCTCTTCAAGGCTACAAGCATGGCTGTCCAATCTCTTTAAAAAGTAAAAAAGTCAAGGGCTTACAAAATAATAGACATTGTAGCGAAGGCGGGAAGTAGTGGATCCATTGAAGTACTGTAGAATATAGTGTTGAATACAACATTATGACTATGGAAAACAGGGTAGAATTAAGCAGCTAAAGAAGATCCGATGATGTTTTTAATACAACGTAAAATATAAGATTAAGAAGGAGATGAGTGCAGGTAGAAGTTACAGTCATGACAAAACTTTAAACAAGGTATACTTAATACTTTCAAGATTGTACCAAGAAACCCACTTTCAGTGGTACAGACGTGGCAATTGCTTTAATGTATTAAGTCCAGGAAAGGTTATTAGAAAGATATGCCAGAGTTATTTTAAAAATTGAGTTTTAGGCGGATAAGAACGAGCTATAGAAACAGAAAACGGTTTGGGAAATCTCTCTCTGTTGATTGTTAGCTTATTCACTTTTACAATTGGGAGTTACAGGCCTCTTAAAAGTCTTATTTAGCAATAGATTAAAGATCTTGCTGAAGGAAGCCACCAATCCTGGGCTGCTAAAAAGAGGACTATTTACTCTCAATGCTTGAGTAAAGAGGGTTATTTTCTGCAAGTATATCAATGTCATTTTCAACGCCTCGTGGAGGTCATTTATGGAAGAAATAAATAATGTGGATTCCAAGAATGAGGGCTGACTAACACCAGATTTTATTGAGATGGTGGCGGATGATTGGTAGTCAAGGAAAGCTTTGCTTATACGATTGGTTAGAAAAGATGTTTTCATTTTTATTATTTTACAGGAAATGTCATATGATCTCAGTTTATGTAGACCAAAATGTTAAACCTTATCTAACTCCTTGACAATGTGAAGATGAATAGCCCTTGTCTCAACAAGACAGTCGAGGGTACCTCAGAATTGCTTAGTGTTGACAGTAAGAAGGTCAGTTGCTTGTGGGTTGAGAATGACGGAAACCTATTGCTTATTGGAGAAGAGAGGGAGGAATCCTAGTGGAAGACAATATGACTCTTCAATGTTTAAACACCCTAATGTAGATTAGAAGCAACCTTGCAGCACAATGACTTCGATAGTCAGATTGGTCCAAACTATTTTTAAAGACAGGGCCCATAAATTGACATTGTCAAGAGTAAGCCAAGCAAGATTCAAAATAAATTTTTTTTAAAAAGATTTTAAGGAAACAACTGGGATATTACCAAAGCAAGAAGCAGTGGATGGGTTTGGAGAAGAAATGGCTGCATCAAGAAAGATAGGTGCTATAGAAAGGTAACTTTCATTCTTAAAAAGGCGGAGTAAAAAATATTAAAAAGGCATCTCAGAACCATTAAAATCAGTTGTTACCAAAGATCGTGCCCGAAATTTTGCTTTGTTTCTTGAAGTAGTCAACATTTAAAAACTAACAAAAATAGGAGGAATGGGAAATTTATCTTTACTGAAAACGTTGTAACAAATTCTTCAAACCTATTAAGAGCCAAGTTTTTTTTTAAACTAAGTAGTTTGATAATATACTTCCAGACATTTTGATATTTCTCACTTACTAGTCCTTACTATAGTAATAGATGATTCGATGGGCTTTTGTGGAGGCTTAACCTTTTCAGGCTCTGCCGTTTATTAAGGCGGTACAGTCTACCATCCTCCACTTACCCTTTGTCAGACCATTTTCCACCCTTAACTTGGCTTCTAACGATGGTTTACTCTTCCTAACTGATTTGATTGCCTGAGGAAGAAGGTATATAATGATTCGCCTTCCTTGCAATGCCTTTGGTTCTTTCTTGTGGTAGCTGCTAAGCTTTGCCTCTTTAAATTGTAATTTCTGCTCAAGGTCCTCTAGGACTTTCAGCTATTAAACAACAGGGTCTTTCTTCTTCTCCTGAATAGAATTTGTGTAGAGGATTTATTGTGGAAATATTTTTTCAATCATGAAAGCTAGGTACGTATCAAACGTCGACTGTACGGCTTTTTTCATAACTCGCTAGGCCGTCTTGACAAGACTGACTAAGAATAATTTGGGGAGTTCTATGGTACCTCGAAAAAATATTTACTCTTGAAGTCCACAAAAATTGATAATCAAAACGGTAGACAGTTGTTGTCATGAAGCAGTCGTAAATGTTGTACTTGAAAAGTGAGCTTTTAGCTCCCTTATTTCCATTTGATGTTGTCTTATTGTGAAGTCGTGGAATTGAAAAAAAAGGTTGAAGCGCCTGTCTACTGCTACCAGGTTTTAAATATATCTGCAGGTATCTTCTCCCAGGGTTACGCACTAAATTTTGTGACAGAACTTTTCCCCTCCTGCTCTAGATGGTAGCTGTTGCAAACGTGGCATTTAGAGACATAATCACTTACGTCCTTCTTCATTTTAATCCAATAAAGTATCACTCTTCTTCCGCACAGACATTTCTGAGACTTGAAGGTATGGCAAATAATTTACCCCTAAATATAACACCATTCTGTAGAGGTAACTTTTCAAAGTAGAAAAAGTATTTACTAATGCTCACCGACACTTCCTTATTCGTTGCCGTCCTTTCCTCTTTAATGACAGATTTTAACCCTATCACACCCTTTAATGACAAGTACTGTTTTCTGTTGATATCTTTCACTTTCTGCTCTGCCTAATTCTTTTCGTATTCATTACGTCCAGCGTCTTGCTGGTTATGGTGTTCACAAGCTTATCAAAATCTTGGTCAGACGTGTCAGCTACGAATGCCCACGTCAAGTCAAACTTTTTCAGTCTAAAGAGCATACACTGGAGTCCCGTAGGTACTAGTTGTTTTAAAGCAAAGACAACAGCCAACATTTTTTTCCTATCTGGACTTAATTGGATTTTGTTTCAAAAGCCATAGGCCATCTTCTGTCTGCCCTTTATCACATATGTTCCAAGTTTTACTATGAAGCATCTCATCAACACTTCATTGGCTTTTGAAGATCAAACATCAAAGTGCTGTAAAAGTGGTGTTTTTAGATCATCCTTCCATTTCTTCAATTTAGGCATTGCACATCTTTTTCCCATGTGAACTGATTGTGTTGCTATAGTAGCTTTTTCAATGGGGCTGCTACATCAGACAGTGTAAAATTGGACCTTTTTTTAGCTGACTATTCCATCAACCTCTACATTGTACTTGGTTCCCGGATAGGGCATATTTTGGATACCCTTGGCTTTGGTGGGTTCTGACTTCATCCTCTTTCCTGTCATGGTGTGATATAAACATCACCTCTGGTAGTTAATCCTTGTCTCTATTGAAGCTAATACCGTCCTTTCGTCACCTCACAAATAAAGCTCTTAAGTGTCTGCCATGATCTGTTGTTACTTCTTTCCTAGTTTCACTAACAGTGAAGTCTAGGAGGTGTCAAAGATTGGCATCACCCTGCCAAAGCTTGATTATGACTAGTTAAGCCTCTTTTGAAACTTTTCAGGTGCAGGGAGAATCAAGAGGGCTTCTTTGTCCAATGGATCCTACAACAACCGGTGTTAAACGTGGAAGTAAAACGATTTTCTTTTACGGATCTGGACATGCCAAAACCCATTTTTGGCAATTACTGAGCTGTAGCGCTTCGCATTTGCATAAAGAATCTCAACAATCACAGGTATGAAGTAATGGGTTCTTTTAACAGCTTTATTTAGGAGCTTGGCTGCTATGCGGACAGATTTCCTGTAGGTTTCTTCACGACAATCCTGTATGAAACCCAGACAGTTGGAAAATCAACTGATTTTAGAACACCTTTCCCTATCACCCAATCTATCTGTTTTTCAGAAGCTCTCTTTCTGACTGAAAGTGCCACAGAGGGTACCAGCTTAACACTGGCTTTAGTGAAATTGACACTCAAGTGTGCTTTCCAAATCAAAAACATCTTTGAACTCTTCTGATATATAATTGTGGATCTTGGGATTTACATCACTGCCAGACATAGTTCAGTATTGAAAGTTATTAGACAAAACTGTTGAATCGCTGGTATACCGAGTATGACATTATGACCCACTGGCACAACAATAAACTTTGTATAGACAACCTGATCATTCTTGGGGTTCAAAGTACCAGCATTCACTGATTCCAGGGGCTTTGGGTCAGATTTATTAAACATGAAATGGACGAGATCACTTTTTTTAAGAATGCTGCCCGAAGAAACAACAGGTTCTTTCTTATGAACATATTTTGCTAGATATTCAAGGTGGAACTGGAGGCAAGTTGAAAGCCCATTGAATTTCACAGTCGCATGACAATGTTTACTAGTTTTCAGTGTCAAATGAACCCACAAACTCAAGTGTATATGCGTCACTAGTACTGGTATCAAATTATTACGCGTCCTTAACTTTTAACATTGTCTTTCTAACTAGTGAAATAGAATAAAAAAGCTTGCCGGCTTCTTGACCTCTCTTATCAAACTTAGATCCCTAAAAACCTTTTTGATCTTATCAGTGGAATATTTCTTAAGCAGATCAAAGAGCCTGTCGATATCTGTTATTTTTTTCCTATAGCATACCACTGCAAATTTCCAACAAGTATGAGCCGTAACTTTTAGCAAAGTAGCAGTTTTCGTCTCTTCCGAGTGATTTTTGATCCTCGAGGTGACCTTTTAGTTGTTCCATTTCAATTAAATTTCTCTTTTGTTCCATTTCAGCTGCTGACGAATGCCGAGCGGCTGCTCGGCATTCGTCATTAAAAAACTTACTAGCAGTTGAGGTCAAAACTCACAAAGAGGATTCACGCAGAGACAAAAATATTTGCAAGTCATGACAATGTCCTGTTATCTTGCATGGCTAAGCCTGTGGTACATGCTTTCAGTCTTGGAATGCAAGATGTAACGTTACAGTTTTCATTAGGCTTTATATTTCATAATTAAGGTTGGCAATTGATAGTTTAGAACAAGATGGCTCTTGATATTTCAAATTTAGTTAGATGACTTCATAACAAAATTGACCTGTCATATTCTGCATGACTGAAAGCCCCAAGTTATAGATCGGACTTGACCGGGTATTAATTCAAACAGAAATCAGTGTTTATCAAGATTGATAAACAAAATGTGGAATTTGAAAAATATTTTATATCTCAAAACGACAAAATGTTAGCTGAGAAAAGAAATTGATGGGTTTTGGAAGGTCTTTTACAGTGTAGACATACAGAATAGCATCACCTGCAACAAGCACTTCCCTGCTAAGTATAGACTGCACCTTGCTTCTAGGTATTCCAGACTTCCCTGCAGGTGTGGAAATAAAGCTATCCCTGAAATGTACAGGCGTAGAACAAAGAAAAAGATGCTGAATAGTGTTAGAATAGGTAAACACTCTGTTTTTCCCTGCCCATGACTTGAAATAGGTCCAAACACAAGAATCGTTGAGTATTCATAAGTGAAATGGGTACTTTTGTTTTGTTTGCCAGAGGTTAGTAAGGACACAGGTTTGACTTTTGATATAAAAAATATAATGACGCTTATAATATAAAAGATTAAATCCTGTACATGCGAAGCTTTCTTTATAAACGATGAGAATATTTGGGTATCAAACTGGGCNCCTGCAGGTGTGGAAATAAAGCTATCCCTGAAATGTACAGGCGTAGAACAAAGAAAAAGATGCTGAATAGTGTTAGAATAGGTAAACACTCTGTTTTTCCCTGCCCATGACTTGAAATAGGTCCAAACACAAGAATCGTTGAGTATTCATAAGTGAAATGGGTACTTTTGTTTTGTTTGCCAGAGGTTAGTAAGGACACAGGTTTGACTTTTGATATAAAAAATATAATGACGCTTATAATATAAAAGATTAAATCCTGTACATGCGAAGCTTTCTTTATAAACGATGAGAATATTTGGGTATCAAACTGGGCACAGGACAATGAATGTAATTTTACTATCTGAGCTTCACATTTTTTGGGGTAAAATTATGAGAGGATTTGTGACATACAAATTATCTAAAGACTATTACTGGTTCTTGATGCTATTTAATTTAGGTCTCTATTTACAAAAACTGAGGCAATTTTGTAAACCAAGGTTTACTGTAGAAAACAATAGTCCAATTCTTTTGCTGGCTATGAAGTACATTTTTAACAGTTTGTGTATTTCACCTACATTAAAATGTAGTAGTTTTTACCAGGAGATGTAGTTCAATATATTTCCTGAATTACATCCTAACAAGTACTTCAAGCTAAATAAAACAGTCCATATTACTCGTCTCCTTTTACTGGCTGTTTTTGACAGATATTATTGTGTCTAGTAGTGGCTGAGTGGTTAAATCGGAAGGTTTTCAAGGTAAAGATTCGTTGTACGAACTCTGGCCCTGGAACTACTGCTTTCGAATTTTTTTCTCCGTTATGAGTGGCTTCTTCTGAGCTTGTACATGATTTCAGAGATACAATTGGGAGAAGGAAGAAATCAATAAACCAAAAAGATTAAAAAATACAAAGAAGTCAGTCTCAAATAAGAAAAGTTAGTCTCTGGGGTAAAATGGCTTCAAGCCTTACAAATGTAATGATTGATATTTTAATTCACCGATTTGTTAGGATTTATCTTTAGTTAAGAGATTAATGTGCGCACTCGGTGTCTTGTCATGTTGTCTCGCCATGTTGTCCTATTGTCTCTTGCTCAATCCTCATCTAGGGGCACTGTTAATGTTTCGCTATGTACTAGCCTATGTATTCCTAGTAGAACTAAAGTTCTAGTTGCTTGTAAGCTTCCAAAGACTGCGAATTCGTGGGACGAGGAGAAGAAATTAAAGTAGTTGCCTGCTTTCCTTCTGGGCCCTGCTGCCACATACTGTCATTCGTCGGATGACAAGCAAAAGGGAACAAATGCCGTGAGTTCCGTGAGTGATATTAAGGCAGAGTTTGAAAATGCCCTGTGTCCATCATTGAGCATATCTGAACGTAATGCCCTCTTAGAAACTTTAACAAAATATGCTGATATTTTTTATAAAAGTTTAGGGGACACTGATGTCTTCATTCATAAGATAGATACTGGTGATGCACTACCTATTAGACACCCTAGGCGTTTGCCCTATGCTTACCGGAGGGAGACAGACAAACAAGTCTCAGAGTCTTGAACAAGGGGTAATAAAGCCCAGAAACTCCCCTTGGGCCTCCCCCATAGTGTTAGTTAAGAAGAAGGATTGTAGTTTTAGGTTTTGTATAGATTATAGAAAATTAAATGCAGTTACAAAAAAGGATGCTCATCCTTTACCACGGGTTGATGATTTATTGGATGCACTTCAGGGTTCTTGTATGTTTAGTACTTTGGATCTTAGGTCAGGGTACAAGATCAGCACAAAACGGCTTTTGTTACTCCATCAGGTCTCTGGGAATTTCAATGCATGCCTTTTAGTGTTTCAAATGGCTGTGCCACCATCCAACGAGCCACTGAAATTGTTTTGTCAGGCCTTACATATGAGACATGCCTTTGTTATTTTGATGATGTTATTGTACCATCATCAAATTTGCAAGATCAATGTAATCGGTTGGCCCTAGTATTAGAACGTTTTCGTAAGCATAATTTCCATGTTAAGGCTAGTAAGTGTACCTTTGGTGTAAACAAGGTTACGTACTTGGGTCATTTTGTTTCGAGTAAAGGTGTTCACACTGACCCTGACAAAATAAAAGCTGTTTCCTTGATTGCTGAACCAAGGAACGTTGAACAGTTAAGGTCATTTCTTGCTTTAGCTGGGTACTATAGAATGGATTTGCCATACTTGCTGCCTCACCTGTCTCACTCACCAAAAAGGGTACCAAATTTAATTGGATAAAGGAGCATTCTGAAGCATTTCTTTCGTTGAAAGACCTATTGTGTCAGGCACCTGTACTAGCATACCCTAGGTTTGACCAGCCTTTTATCCTACAAACAGATGCCTCTGATTTAGAGTTGGGGGCTGTATTAACCCAACTAGATGTCGATGGCAATGAGCATGTCATTTCCTATGCTAGCAGGCCCCTGACCGATCGTGAAAAAAGACATTCTACAACTGAGAAAGAAGCCCTAGCTGTGTGTTTGCAACAGATCACTACAGAGTTTACCTGTTAGGTAAGCACTTCACTTTGGTCACTGACCACAGTGCCTTGTGCTGGCTTCATTCAGTTGAGCCAAAGTGTAGAATAGCTCGTTGGGTCATGGGTCTGCAGGAATACACATTTGATGTGAAGCATCGACCTGGCACAGGTAACCAAAATGCTGATACTTTGTCACGGCTGCCTCAAAACCCTTCTTTATATGGTTGTGTAACAACCATGAAGCCTGGATATGACCTGCAACAGGCCCAACTTGATGACCAAGCAATAAGTAAAATTATTGAAATTAAATTATTAGGCTTTCCAAAACCACCTTTTCTTGTTTGGTCTAAAGACCCTACCCTTAGGGTTTATTGGCA
>RDPX01000048.1:1203805-1328160 GCA_003991215.1 Morbakka virulenta
GTATCAAATTATTACGCGTCCTTAACTTTTAACATTGTCTTTCTAACTAGTGAAATAGAATAAAAAAGCTTGCCGGCTTCTTGACCTCTCTTATCAAACTTAGATCCCTAAAAACTTTTTTGATCTTATCAGTGGAATATTTCTCAAGCAGATCAAAGAGCCTGTCGATATCTGTTATTTTTTTCCTATAGCATACCACTGCAAATTTCCAACAAGTATGAGCCGTAACTTTTAGCAAAGTAGCAGTTTTCGTCTCTTCCGAGTGATTTTTGATCCTCGAGGTGACTTTTTAGTTGTTCCCTTTCAATTAAATTTCTCTTTTGTTCCATTTCAGCTGCTAACGAATGCCGAGCGGCTGCTCGGCATTCGTCATTAAAAAACTTACTAGCAGTTGAGGTCAAAACTCACAAAGAGGATCCACGCAGAGACAAAAATATTTGCAAGTCATGACAATGTCCTGTCATCTTGCATGGCTAAGCCTGTGGTACATGCTTTCAGTCTTGGAATGCAAGATGTAACGTTACAGTTTTCATTAGGCTTTATATTTCATAATTAAGGTTGGCAATTGATAGTTTAGAACAAGATGGCTCTTGATATTTCAAATTTAGTTAGATGACTTCATAACAAAATTGACCTGTCATATTCTGCATGACTGAAAGCCCCAAGTTATAGATCGGACTTGACCGGGTATTAATTCAAACAGAAATCAGTGTTTATCAAGATTGATAAACAAAATGTGGAATTTGAAAAATATTTTATATCTCAAAACGACAAAATGTTAGCTGAGAAAAGAAATTGATGGGTTTTGGAAGGTCTTTTACAGTGTAGACATACAGAATAGCATCACCTGCAACAAGCACTTCCCTGCTAAGTATAGACTGCACCTTGCTTCTAGGTATTCTAGACTTCCCTGCAGGTGTGGAAATAAAGCTATCCCTGAAATGTACAGGCGTAGAACAAAGAAAAAGATGCTGAATAGTGTTAGAATAGGTAAACACTCTGTTTTTCCCTGCCCATGACTTGAAATACTTTCCACTGAATCTTTCCACCGTAACCTCTGCCTGCCTCTAGTTCTCCTTCCTTCCACCTTCGCCAGATATACTTTTTTCACAGCATGATCATCTCTTCTACGCATTATGTGGCCCAACCATCTTAGCCTTGCTTCACGTGCTTTGTCCTTGATGTTTACTAATTTTGCAAATTTCCTGATGTCCTCATTTGTCCTATGCTCCAGTAATGATACTCCACATATCCAGCGTAACATTCTCATTTCAGTTGACTCTAAAAGCCTCTCCTCTGCCTTTTTAACTGCTAGTGCCTCCATCCCATACAGCATCACTGGTCTTATCACATTTTCATAGATTTTCACTTTCAGCTTAATAGCTATCTTCTTGTCACATACTACTCCACTAACATCTCTCCATTTTGACCAAGCTTTATTTATCCTTTCTCTCACTCCTTCTTTGCCCCCACCACATTCGTCCACGATCGTACCTAGATAACAAAACTTCCCCAATTGCTTTATCGCTTGCTTGCGCAGGTCTCTTACATAAACCAAATTTCCTCCTTCTTTCGATGATACCAGCATTTCCGTCTTCTTACTGTTCACTTTCAGTCCTTTACTTTCCAACTCTCCCTGCCACCTTCTCAACCTTTCCTGTAACTCTTCTTCTGAGCTTGCTGAGATGACAATGTCATCTGCATATAGTAGCTCTTCCGACAATCCTTGCCTAACGTCTGTGGTGATTGTGTCCATGACCACGGTGAAGAGGTATAGGCCCACGTCCACGGAAAAGGTTCCGATGAACCTGCGCTACATCGAACAGTGGTGCGGCTCCCTCGGTAAAAACTTTGAATAACCCGGACCATCTTCTCTGTTATTCCTCTTTTCCTAAGGCACCAATATACTAGGTCTCTAGGCACCCGATCGTATGCCTTTTCCAAGTCTATAAATGCAGTGCACAAAAAACTGTTTCCTTCCAGTGCCTTCACTTGTCTTTGCCTTAATATAAAAATAGCATCTACCGTACCTTTTCCTGGCATAAATGCACATTGCATTTTGTCGATATCGATTACGTTTCTCAACCTTCCGTCTATTGCTCTCTCATACACTTTCAGTCCATACTCTAGTAGTTTAATTCCTCTATGGTTGTTACAATCCATCACATTTCCCTTTCCCTTGTATATTGGTAACATAATATTTCCTCAGTCCATAACCGATGCAGGAACTTTACAAGCCATTCGATTCCCTCATTTCCTAAAGCCATAAAAATTTCACTAGTCACTTCTGATGGACTCTCCGCTTTTCCATTTTTCATTCTTTTCAATGCTTCTACAACTTCTTCTACACTGATGCTTCCTTCTGAGCCCTCAACCGTCGCCTGCTACTCAAGTTCCTCCCTCTTGTTTTCAGTATTCATAAGTCCATTAAAATACTCCTTCCACCTCTTTTTTATATCATCTCATCCTGTCAGAATCTTTCCATCGCCATCTTGAACCACAGGTATGTCCCCTGCATCAGATTTAGCTCTGTTTCTTGCCTTCGAAATTTTAAAAATCTTTTTCTGTCCGGGTATCTTTTCCATTATAAAATAGCTTAAATCCTTCTCCAATCTCTCTGGCACGATTTCCTTTCCACTTTGTTTCCTTTACACAGATGACGTCAATTTTCCATCTCCTCATCACATCTGCTATCTCTCTTCCTTTCCCTGTCATACTGCCTACATTCCAACTGCCTATTCTGATGGTACTACATTGCTATTGTCTCTTTAATCGCAAACGGGCACTTTGCGACACTTGCTCTCTTCTCACAGCACCTGGGGAATGCTGCACGTCGCTTATGAGGAACGATCTAGCCATATTTCTATCTTCGTTGATGTCTAGATTCATTTTTGGGTATTTGCCACTGCTTTAACCCGGCTGGCAAGGCCTGACGGCATCACTGTTATAGGCGGTGCATCAAGCCTTTTGTGTTTCAACACCTACTCACAAGGCAGTGAGGGATTTTTAACCCATTCCTGGGTTAGCAATTTGGTGAGTGTGATAACACACTGCACCCAACTGGGAGCTCATCCTCCGATAACAAAATTTGGCTTTCTCAATCTAGCCAGAACCTCGTTAGCCGGAATCCTCACGGAAACCGTTTCCAGGGCGCACCACGGGGAGGTGAGATTGACTTGGCCACAAAGTGGGTCACAGATAGGCTACTTGAGTTCACTGTTCGCCCTGAGGCTAGTCTGCCCCAGCCATCCCAAACGGGATAGGCCGAGCACTCCATGCCCCTTACGACCCTTGTTACCCATTAGTATACTTTGGCTCAAATTAGGGAGGGGATTGATTGATATTTTAATTAACCGATTTGTTAGGATTTATATTTTGTCAACAGATTAATGTGGCACTCGGTGTCCTGTCATGTTGTCTGGTCATGTTAATCTCGTCCTGTTGTCATATTCTCGCGTCATATTGTTAAGTGTCACTTGATAGGAAATTAGAAAATTGTCGCGCCAAGTGCGAAATAAACATAATTACATGTTTGTTACATGTATCACCTTCTTGTTTGAGTTAGTTTAGTTTTTCATGAGATTCGATTGCGTTAAGAACAGCGTGTTGTGATCTGTATTCTAAGTCTCATTTTTGAAGAACTCGCGACACTAAGGGTGAAAAAATTTAAAACAAAAGGAAAAATAATATAGCTCCTTTTATTGCTTGTGGAAGGTCAATATAGCATCACGTACAATCACCGTTAAGTTTATCTCAAGTTGCAGTCCTATTACTTCAAATCACCTTTAGAAGCAATGCATACTGTACATGTATGTGGAAAATAGATTTAATACGCAAACAGCGAAAGAAGACCTTCAGAGCATGGGCTAGGTATCAGTAACACAAAGAAGGAACAAATCTAGCATTTCTATTATCTACATGACAATCACATTTTAATATCGAATAGTAATGTGATAATTTGTGCTCAATTTAGAAAGGTCAGTGTGCATGGTCGACAACCATGAGTGCTTTTAATATAATATTTCAGAATTTGGAACCCAAACAGTTTCCAGAACATTTCATGGCTACAAATTAGTTGGATGGAAGTTAGTAAAAAATTCTACTCTCTTTTCTCAAAACAGAGGCAGAATAATAGATATAAGGTTTCTACTAAAAGTTCCACATAAGCAGTGATTAAAAGAAGTAAGGTAGCAATAACTAAAAACTACAAAACAAAACCTTACTAATATTTCTATCAGTTCAGCAAAAATATTAAAACAACTTTCAACACACTTCGTCTTAAAAGTAAGGACTTTTTTAAGGTCGGTACATGATAAGATTGGGGGAAGCAGCTTTACCTACAGTCTTAGTTCCTTTCTTATTTCTAGACTTCTTATGATATGTTACTAACAAACGTACTGCCCCTATCCCTGCCTACAGATTGGTGTAAATCGGTGTCACTGTATTATGTGATGACGTCATAATCGATAGTAAAGCTCAAGCCTTCCAGTGGAAGCCATCTATAAAATACAAAGTGACTGCGCATACATTGAAATACAAGAAAACAATAAACGATATCAATGTGTGTTAAGCAAAGAATTTTGAAGTCAGAAGACAGAAAATTTATTTCCTCTATAATGTATAGTTGTTAGTTGATATAACATCTCGTTAGCCCTGTAACAACGAAAAATTTTATTAACCACACAGACCCTTACATTTCAGTTTCTATTTGTACTACCAGGGTGTCCTGCAGTAGTCGGGGCTATGCTTGACCGATCAATGTAGCATTGAATCATTGCTGTTGGAATCAATACGTAAACTCTAAATCTAAATTGATCCATCCTCATATTCTGGGGGTAGCTTAGCAACTTATGCTAATTTCGTTTTGGGATTGTAAATTATTAGCAACTGGTCCGCAACATCCCCCTTTTTAGGTCTGGTGTCTGCTTTGACAGTTGCATCGAAAAATAACATAGCCTTTATTTAAGGATGTAAAGTAACACAACACCAAATCTGTGCTTTCTAGCTTCCTTGATTAAATTTATTTTACGATGTTGGACCTCTAACTTTGGGAACAGGTCCACAGAACCCTACTTTTTCAAGACAATATTAATGAATTACTAATAACAACTCATTTCTAATTACAAAGTAATGCCTTGGGTTATGAACACTGACTAATCTCTGTGGACTGTGATTTTGTCTTTTCAATGATTCGAGTGACGTCAGATGACATATTTTCCAAGCCAAAATTACTTTCATGCAATGCTTGCTTGAACCATCTTGAATAAAGAGTTAATGTGATCCCCCATTTGAAAAATATAAAAGTCCAAACAACAACTACGTAATAGCCATGCATATTTATTCCTAAATGGACAAAAAAAACGACACGTAAAAGTAAGTAATATTAGCAGTAACAAATTGTTAACTTTTATTTTGAGTTGAGGATGGAGGGCACAAGTTACAAAAAAAGGTACTATCCGGTAAATTTGTAGCAAGATAAATACTGTATATTGGCTGCAAGCAGTGACCTTGCTGCAAGAATTTAGCGCATCAAAGAAATATGCTCAGATTGCCTTTCGTCACACTTAAACTTTGCTACTGTATTAATAAACAATAACTAGAAATGACCTCCGTTTATAAAAAGCTTCCAGGTTAAAATAAAAAGTCAGAGTATAAATAAGTAAAAATTGTTTGTTAATGAGTTTAGTTAAATCATTAAAAAAACTATATCGTCTTAAAGAAGAGTGATTAACAGCATGAGATAATTTCTTGGTACAAAAGTAAATGGTTTAAGTGTTGAGAGACCATCTTACCTGTTTGTATCCTTTTTTGAGTGGACGGCTCTCAGTTACATCATCCTATGATATATATATATATATATATATATATATATATATATATATATAAATAATTGGTTTCACCAAAACCAAAACCTACTTATGCTCAGACTTTTGTGAAGACAAGGATACTGAAACCCTAGAAGATAAAAACCCTCTGAATTACATTGGACTGTATTTGCCTTTGTATTTTGAATTCTTGAAGCAGATGATGATGTCCTTGTAACTGAGCCACACTCTCTGCTCTTTTAATGGTTTGAGCACTCTGTCTCGTCACAATCTTTTTTCTTCTGGGTGTGCGCATGCCCAGCATTGTCATACATTTCTGCGCTAATTGTGATTGATAGGGTATTTGTAGGGAATGCAAACATTCAATTCCAAGCTGCACTTATGATCTGTTTACAACAAAACACATGAAAGAAAACTAAGTTAGAATGTATTTCAGGGTTCACTGTCGGTGGCAAACTAATTTCGAATCTCTCTCATGCAGATGACATTGCACTTACAAATAACTCTCGGGAAGAACTTAAAATATTTCTTGACTGCATGGTAAAATTGTCAGCTGAAGTTGGAAGTTGGAAGCTGGAATTTTTATCAACATTTCAAAAACAAAATGTATGACAACCCATCCACACAGCAATCTTGATCTCAGAATAAGTGGTGGAACCATAGCACAAGTACACAATTTTGTATATCTTGGGCATACACTCTCTTCCACTAATGATGGTGAGAAGCATTCTTATGTATGTCAGCGAAAGTTGGACAATAACAGAGAAGGTACGAAGAAAGATAGAAGCTTTTAAAATGAAATATTACAGTAGGTTGTTGGAATATCTTGGAGAGAAAGAAAAAGTAACGATTATGTGTGGACCAAGATAATGGAAAATTTTCAAGGGGCCATCTAAAGCCGGAAACTTTCATGCAAACAGTGACGAAAAGAAAACTGACTTTGTTTGGGCATCAAAGTCGTAGAGGATAAATCACAAAAGACCTCATACAGGATAGCTGTGAAGGTTTGAGAACTCGAGGGAAGCCGAACAGAACTTGGCAAAGCGACATAAGAGACTGGACGGGTCTTAGCTTGCAAGAGGCCTGTCGTCGGACTTACGATAGAAGATCGTGGAGAAATGATGTCAAATGATGGGTGCACCAACGGCCTAATCGGCTAAGGTCCTGATGATGACTAATGATGGATTAACATCTGTTAAACACAAAATAAGTTTAGGATGCGCGGCCTTTCAGAAAAACAAACTGTTATTGACTACAAAAAGAGTGCCATATCACATCAAAACCCTCATTTATAAAATTTACATACTTCCAGTTGTACTTTATGGTCTAAAGGTCATTAACTGGGCAACTTCCTTGTTGCTGAAAATAGAAACATTTCAAAATCACATAATGAGATTCACGACTAGCAGCAGACTAACAGATCACACCCCAATTAAGAAACTCCTCAGGATCACAGCACTGACACCAATCACTTCAGTAATCAAGAGCAAGGAACTAAAACCCTTTGGGCACATTAAAAGGTCTGAAACCGGATTATCTAAAATATATCTATAAGGAATGGTAGAAGCAATGAGAAAACGAGGACGGCCGTGCAAACGTTGGCTTAACAACGTTTACGTTTGGTCACAGTTAGCTTTAGACCAACTTAATATTGTAACGAAAGACCGAAATCAATGGAAAATACATTCACATGTCAGTGCGCAATCTGTTTAACTGGAGACAGTGTCACATGAGAGGTGTGTGTGTGTGTGTGTGTGTGTGTGTGTGTGTGTATGTATGTGTGTGTGGTGAACGACAAAAAAATCAACAAAACTTAGTTTACAACATGTTTTCACATTCGTGAGCTAAACAAAACGATTGTGAAAACGTGAAACTGACAGTTCTAAACTAAGTTTTGTTGATTATTTTGTCGTTCACCATGTGATAGCTCTATTTTCTTATATCATTGAGCACTGTCGATAGCTAATAATTACTTCGATGCTGGTATATATTATATATATATATATATATATATATATATAAATTTCAACAAGAAAGGCATTTTGTAAGATGGGACAAGCTTTTATATATATAAACAGAAGCAGGTCATTACTTGTAAACTCTTCAGCCTATTTCTAAGCCTTTCTCTGAACAACTTGTCAAGTATAAATGATTCAGTAACTAATTATTTGTCTAAAATAGCTAAGGCGTAATATGATTCAAGAATGTTGGTAAATAGATTGATTTATTGAAGGGTGATACTATAACTGGTTACAAACAAAACAAGTTAAGCTAAGTAAAAATGTCGTTAAGTACTGGATCACCCAGTCTCATTTTCATCGCATTTAGGTATTTTGCACTTGAAGGAGTAATCTCCTTGTCCTAGTTAAAAGACTTTCTGTCCCTTTGAATAGCAATTTGTCTTAAAAGAGAAATTCAGATCACTTTCGAAAGAACAAGCGTTGTGAATAAAATGGCTAACCAGCTCGCGAAACCTAATTTTTCTTGCATTTCTGATCGCCTGGTATTATATTAATGTGAAGTGTGTGTGTGTGTGTGTGTGTGTGTGTGGTGGTGGTGGTGGGGGGGTAATGTAGCCTACATACAATCAATCAGCCCAGCTTTCACGGACGAAGTCCTATATTTCAGGAGGTAACTGAACTTCGTCTCCTGACTAAACAGGGATCTTCCTGATTTAGCAAATGTATGCTAATAAATACGCTACAAGTTTTTATTATTTCAGGTTATATTTTATCTTACCAGTTTCGTGGTTGACCACTCCAAGTATAATGTAGGTGGGGAAAAAGGCGAATCCTACCAAAGTTGCAATTATACCTAAGAACATCGTAANGTGTGTGTGTGTGTGTGTGGTGGTGGTGGTAGGGGGAGGGTAATGTAGCCTACATACAATCAATCAGCCCAGCTTTCACGGACGAAGTCCTATATTTCAGGAGGTAACTGAACTTCGTCTCCTGACTAAACAGGGATCTTCCTGATTTAGCAAATGTATGCTAATAAATACGCTACAAGTTTTTATTATTTCAGGTCAAATTTTATCTTACCAGTTTCGTGGTTGACCACTCCAAGTATAATGTAGGTGGGGAAAAAGGCGAATCCTACCAAAGTTGCAATTATACCTAAGAACATCGTAACTTGGAAAACCTTGTAATTCATCTGATAATGTATGTCGTTTTGAACAGCAATTAGAAGAATTAAGGTTATAATTCCCCATATTGTACAAAGTCCAGCCCAAGCAGATAGCTGAACGCTCCCATAGACAATGGAAAACACTGGCACAGCTGACGAAGCCATAGAAACCCCAAAAATTGTAAATCCAAAACGAAGCCAAAGCCTTCTTCCTTTAGCTCTGTATACCATTCTGTTGTAAGGGGTATTATACTATCAATTCCTTTTACCAAGGATTTACTATTTGTGCTTTTTCGATAAGAAATGTCCACCTAAATAGTCTGGCCTAAAAATCCTTCGGTTGTTTATTACACTGAGAATTGACATTGTGAAATATGAAATTGGAAACTGGTTTAAAGCTAGTTGGTCAAATTTCTCAGTCATCTGATATTTTCTCACTTAGGTTGCATTGCTCAAGAAATAGGACACCGTCGTAAGCCAAAGAAGTCATCCTTACACGAAGTCAAAAAGGGTCCAAAGTGACAGGGTCCTTTAATCAAAAAGACTTCTGCTCTTTAGCTCTTCTAATTTCTTGCTTAAAATTGGTTTCAACTTCAGCACAAAAATTGAAATACATAAAAACAAAGTTCAACCCTTGATAGGAAAATCCACATGTCATTACATTAAGTGTGTGTGTGTGTGTGCTCTTCATGAATGGGGTTTTACTTTCATGTTTTTTTATTTCTTTTGTTTCTCCTCCATAACTCATTGATTGTAATTTTCTGTTACAATTTTTTTTTCTTGTATTCAATTGAAGCATGATTAATGATTTACTGGTTTAACCCAGGTGTTACACTTTTCTGTAATTTAATGCTCTTGAAATCTGACATTAATTTTTTAACTTTTACGTCCGATGTCATAGATTATGTTACTGGAAAAAAATAAAATTGAGTTATTTTTTAAGTATTGCCTCATTGCTTGTATTTGGTAGTACATTTTTTTGTGGTCTTAATGACCTCTGATTGCAATTTTAATTTTATAGGAGGATAAAGATTAGAAAAACCATAAGACCTAAAATAACCTCATGATAAAGAATCCTCTTACTTATTAGTCGAATATAAATTTTAAAACTCAGACTTTCGGAAACAAACAAATTTTTTATTTCAAATTTGTTTAATTTTCCAATGGGTTTGTTGCAACTAACTTTGATCCAAATTTAGGAACCTTATCTTGTCAAACCATCTGTAGCAATGGCTCATAGTTGCATTTCAAAGCAAGGATAAGGAAGTGGAACAAAGAAATCAAATTTCTGTTAACTCTAAGCTGGTAAAATTTACTTGTCCAAGAGAGTTTATTCATGACTTTTTAAAAATTTATTCAGTTACTGAAAAAATATCTTTAACCAGCAAAAAGACTGGGGGTTGACATATACTCTTACAAAGTGGGTTACGCACAGTACTAGAAACCCTTTTAGTATTGTATTCAGAAGAATGTTGATCTTATATTTTTCGTAATGTACAAATTATTTGTTCCCTTTCATTTAAACACATAAAATCTAATTCTTAATGGATAAACCTGTAGCTGAAGGACTTTGTATTTCAATTATTTATCTTTCTTTCTTAAAAGATGATCCCGGAATTTCTTTTTGGAACTTTCCCCCCAGACATCAAATATAAATATTGTCGAGTCAAACAATTTTCAGTAATTCTAACATTTTATATGAATTAATTCATTCAAATTCAAGATTACTTGTCAGAAACATTAATTCGGTAAATGAAATTTGTAACCACATTTGAGAATAAGACTAAAATAATCACTTTCGAGCCATACAAATAAACAAAAATTACAGTTACCGGGCATTTAGCCAACTTACTGACTCGCTCTTATTTTAACACTTAGCTTGGGACCCCCAGCAGATAAAGGAGTGGTTTGGGGCCAAGGTCATCTTGGGTACAAAGAAAAAGTAGACAATTCAGGTCTGAGTCAATAGGAAATAAGTGTTCTGCACTTTTTATGGAGATTTCATTTTTTTTCTTCTAAGCAAAACAAATTCAAAAAGACACGGAGACGTTATAACAGGCAATTTTTTGAAATGAATAGCGAGAAAGAAAGAACAGGCTCCAAGATCGTAACTTGTTCAAGCTACTAGGTCCCATTCGCAAAAAAATAAAGACATGACGTCCTGGCAGATGCATCCCTATATAAAATGTGGTACTCATTCTTTTTCATAAATTCAGTGAGAAAAGAGTGTACATTTGTATCAATCTGGGGTTTTCAAAATTGGGTGGATTTTTTGCCCACCGTTAGAGATTTTAGGAAAAAGGGTCCGTTATATAAAACATGTCCGGAAAAATTTATCTACCTAACAGCATATACCTTGTAGAAGACAATTGCACTTGAAAAGAGTTGTCATTAAAAATTAAGGCAAGTTTCACACCAACAATAATTCTTATCTAAAAATATACTAGACTTTCAAAGAGACATACTCCAACTTGGAAAACAATTATGCCAGTGAAAGGAGGTGACTTTAAATGTACAATGTCAGTGAAAGGGTAATTTTATCAAATACCCTAAATTAGAATACATTCATATACAGTCCAAACTACGAATTATAGACTACGATTTTTATCATCAATTGAAAAATGACAACTTTTCTTTCTGAGAAGAATGAGGGCAAGCTATAATACAATACCGGTCATAAAATAATACAATGACTTACTTTTGTTGACTTAAGCCTGTTCACTCCGGCATGGAGCATAGGCCGTTAACAATCTCCCTCCATCCACGTCTGCTTGGGCTGCAGTCATGATGATGTGCCAATTAGTCCCTGCTCCTGCTCCTTTCTCTGACTTGAATTTCACCCTTGTGAATGAGTTGGTGCACCTTTTAAGCTTTAGATGTAGCTTTCCTTCCACCAGGTGGTGATCTGAAGCTGAATCTGCTCCTCTCTTACTGCGAACGTCAAGGAAAGATCTTCCGAATTTGTTGCGTACACAGATGCATCAATCTGGTTTTCAGTATTTCCGTCCGATGACACCCATGTCATCTTGTGGACATCCTTGTGAGGGAAGACTGGTCCACCGATGACTAGGCTGTGTTGCATACCATTTATCACTCTCTGAAGCCTGTCATAAATTTCTTCCTTGACCTCTTCGTCTGCATCATTTGTTGGGGCATAACACCTTATGGTTTTGAGTGTGATTCTCCTGTTGGATGTCTTGAATTTAGCCTTGAGTTGATTGGCTCGAAGAGCACCCAAGAAGACCATGGACTTGGAGAAGCCCAGGAGGGGAAACAAAGAATCAAATAGACTACATAACTATCAATAACGGTTTCAGAATGGCAGCCCAACATTGCAAGACATACCCTAGTGCAGACTGCGGAAGTGACCATCTACCTGTCGTCTGCAATTGAAACTGAAACTAAAACAGCTAAAGAAAAAGAAGACAGAACCAAAACTGCAGTATGAGAAATTGATAGAAGATCCAGTAACAAGAAGAGAATTTAACGTAGAAGCCAAGAATCGTTTTGAAAACCTTGAAAATGAAGGTGAGATTAATTCCTTCTTGAAAAACTTTAAAGAATCGGTAGTCTCAGCAGCAAAGAAGGCCTTATCGGAGAAAGAAAAACAAACTAAAAAGAAATGGATGACATCAGAGANACATACCCTAGTGCAGACTGCGGAAGTGACCATCTACCTGTCGTCTGCAATTGAAACTGAAACTAAAACAGCTAAAGAAAAAGAAGACAGAACCAAAACTGCAGTATGAGAAATTGATAGAAGATCCAGTAACAAGAAGAGAATTTAACGTAGAAGCCAAGAATCGTTTTGAAAACCTTGAAAATGAAGGTGAGATTAATTCCTTCTTGAAAAACTTTAAAGAATCGGTAGTCTCAGCAGCAAAGAAGGCCTTATCGGAGAAAGAAAAACAAACTAAAAAGAAATGGATGACATCAGAGATCTTAGAACTAATGGAAGAAAGACAACAAACAACAGACAGAAGAGGCGCGGGATATAGAACACTCGACCATCAAATCAGAATAAAATGTAGAGAAGCAAAAGAGGAATGACTCAATACAGAATGTGAAGTGATAAAACAACACAAACAAAGAGATCCCGCAAAGATGTACCACAAGATCAAAGAAATCAGTGGCTGCAGATCTCCAGTTACCTCTGGATGTATACAATCTAAAGATGGGAAGATCATCATGGAGAAAGAAAAGGTGTTGGAAAGGTGGCCGGAGTACATCGATGAACTGTTCAAAGACAACAGGGGAGACAAACCGGGCATAAATAAGAACATTGATGGCCCTACAATTCTGAAATCTGAAGTAAAGTCAGCACTAAAGAAAATGAGAAAGAATATAGCTGCTGGACCCGACGAGATTGTTACGGAAATGCTAACATCTCTAGAAGACTTTTGCATAGAAACTAACTGATCTGATAAACAAAGTCTACGACAGTGGAGATATCCCTGAAGATCTAAGTAAATCCATCTTCAGCGTACTACCTAAAAAGCCAGGTGCAACAGCTTGTAGATTACATCGTACAATAAGTCTGATGGGTCACGTGATCAAACTGATTCTGAAAATCATCATGAACAGAGCTCGAATAAAGATCAGAAGAGGCTTTATGGAAGATACGGGTACCAGAAACGCCATCTTCATGATTCCAATGTTGGCTGAAAGGGCGATAGAGATGCAGAAGGGTCTTTACCTGTGTTTCATAGACTATCCGAAGGCATTCGACAAGGTCCAACATGAGAAAGTGTTTCAAGACCTCATAGCATTATATCTAGATGGCAAAGATCTTCGCTTCATCTGCGACCTTTATTGGGAACAAACTGCTTGTATACGTGTGGATAATGAACTGAGTCAATACGTCAAGATCAAGAGAGGTGTAAGACAGGGCTGTGTGTTTTCTCTGGACCTGTTTAACCTATATGGGGAAAAGATCTTCAGAGAACTGGAAGGCTTGGATGGGGTTAGTGTTGGTCACAACCTGAATAACCTGAGATGCGCAGATGACTCTACGTTAGTTGCAAACTCTCAGCAAGGACTGCAGGACCTCTTGAACAAAGTAGTGGATGAAAGCAAGAGGAAAGGACTCGAAATAAATCGCAAAAAGACCATGTGTATGGTAGTAAGCAAGAAACACAGTCCCAGATGCAGATTACTCATTGGGACTGATCAAATCCAGCAGGTGGACAAGTTTAATTACTTGGGAAGCTACATCACCCAGAATGGTAAAGGTGACGTTGGAATAAAGCGGAGAATTAGATTAGCAAAGGATGCCTTTGATCGACCAGGAAAAATTTTAACACACCAGAAAATGTCGATGTCCACAAGAATGAGAGTACTGCAGTGCTACGTAACATCTACCCTGCTGTATGGATGTGAATGCTGGGCAATATCAGTCGGAATGGAAAAGAAGCTGGAAGCCACTGAAATGTGGTTCTTGAGAAGGATGTTAAGAATATCATGGACTGATCATATAGCAAACGATGAAGTTTTACAAAGAGCAGGAACAGAAAAGAACCTGTTGAGAACAGTCCGAAGAAGGCAGATAGAATTCTTGGGACACGTCATGAGGAAGGAGGGTCTGGAGAACTTCGTACTGACTGGACGCATAGAAAGAACCAGAGACAGAGGGCGGCAGCGAAGAACATTTTTGGGAAATTTGAGGGAGCATGTGGCAAAAAACTGGAGGAATGTAATACAAACAAGTGAGATTTTGAGCTTTTGACATGCATATTTTTGTGGCGTATTATGCACATCTAATTTGCAAATATGAAACTGTTGCCGAGGTTTTGCCTTGAGCCTGAATTTGCAAGGTTTTTTCATAAATATGTTCGAAAAATAAGAGGGAAAAGACAACTTTGAACAACACTGAGGCTACAGTAAATCCCCACGACAACTTAATTACTCAAGATCAAGTAAATAGTCCCTCAAAAGTTATATGTAGTATACTTTACCATGTACCAAACGAATACCCCCTTAAAAATTGCTTTTTTTCCCCTGAGAACTAGCTTCAACAAATCGTTTCCTGGACGATTGCCCCAGGATGATTGCCCTCCAACTTATTGCCTCCTGGATGGCTGTTCTTTAAAAAAATGCCCTGGATGATCGCCCCTTTCTTTTTATTTAACAAGGGAAAATCATCAAATGCAGAAAGTCCCAAATGGTTTGAACTTGTCTCCTTGGAAAATATTAAATCATACGTTAAACGTTAATGATAACAACATTTGTCAAGTATTTTTGTAATAATATATGTACATACGCTGAGCTACAAGAATATGTCTAGTAGGATAGTACATAATAAAGTGGGAAATCTTCCAAGGGGCAATTTGTTAGTGCAATTTTCCTTTCCTGTATTAAAACTAAAATTCGTGTGATATATTTTCAATACATTTTATATAATAATTCAGTTTTGAATGAAATTATTGGCTATGTTTAAAACGTACACAGGAAGCATTTCTGACGTATATATATATATATTTTAAAAGATCCAAAATAGAAATAAAAAGATGTTTTCTTTTTCCAGCTTCCGGTACAAAATTGACCAAACGGTCATCAATTATTGAGCTTTGTGTCTCTTGGAGGGAAATTTGAATGAGAAAGGCAGGAAGTAGGAAGTAATGAAAGTCCCAAAACTGTTTCAAGGTCTTGGAGCTCATACACAGATCTTGTAACCATCATTAATTAATTTGTAAAAAACATTCAAGATAATTAAAAGTAGTCTCCTTCAACCTATTTTTCCTTTGTTACTATATTATATATTTTCTATATTTCTTATGTATTTGAAGGGACATAAATGTAACCAATAGAGACAGCAAGAGTCGCGATTTAGCACTTTTTGACATTTAATGTCTAAAATTTGAAATATAAGCATACTGTTTTAGATAAAATAAATTTAAGTTAATTTGTTCATTCTGATAGACATATTGAACATAACAGTAAGGAGCATAGGTAAAATTGTTATAAGACAGACGATGTAATTTTATTTATTAACTTCAAGTGTTTCACGTCATGCAATTCTACAGATGCTTGATACTCTTATTCCAAGTAATGATATGGTTATACTATCCTACCACGTGCTCACAGTAAACTCGTTGACATCTTTTTACCAATTAACAGATCTAATTGCCAAATAACAGCTAAGACAGTCTTATTTCTGATAGCTATAGAAAAAATTGTACATATGGGCTCTGTAGCTCTGTAGCTCTGTATTCCTCTTGATGCTTTCCATTTCTTTAACGTAAGTACGATTTGCTTGTTTGACAGATAGCTTCATAAATTGGAACTCACAGGTAAATATGAATAACCAAATATATCTGTGATTAAACGTTTCTCTTCTTAATAAGAAAATGTTAATGGCACACGTCATTCTCCTGATCTAATTTAACGCGGCATAGCATCAGATGATTTGAGGTTTTTCGTCAAAGTGTTTCATATACTTACTCATTTTATCTTTGGCACTGAGTGCTTTCTCTTCTACTCTTGGGTGCCTAATAGAAGAGGGCTTTTGAATAAATTAGGAGCTGGAAAAATCCCCAAAACTTAGTAAACAGGGTGTCGGAATAGACGTGGGGTCTGGGCAATAAGTTTGAAAAATGAAGTCAAGAATCAATGTCTAGTATCAACTGCAACTTCCTAAACGTAGGGTAATACAATACAAACAATAGTTATTCGAAGTCATGGAAGTCTCCTACATGCCTTCCAAGATTTGAAAAATGTTCCCTTTATCGTCCTCCTCGATGACAATGTTATCGCTAACATCTGTAATGCACTTCTTAACACTTCTTCGAGCCTGGTAAAACCGCCCTAAACAAAACAATACATCATATGTTACCAGCGTGGATTTCATATTTTTCATATTTAAAAAAATATTTTCTGCTTGCCCGCCAAAGTACCTCCTTAAAATATTGTCATGGGTGGGAGATAACTTAAAATTTTTTAGGCGAGGGCTGAGGGTGGAATAAGTAGACAGAAGGGATTCTGTCGTATAACTGAAAACTATTTTTATAACGTTAAATATTATACTATGTCAAAATAGTAATAGTATAGGACATAAATAGAATAATATGAATTTCTATCTGGGAACCGTCGTCCCAATAAGAATATCCTAGGTGGAAAATTTTTTTAAATATTAATTAGCGGGGGGACCTCTATTAGGCACCCAAGAGTACTCATTACACTCTGGTTCAGCTAAAAGAAAAAAAAGCAACCCATCTGATTGAAGGAAACTTTCTTCTTACCTCCAACTTCAAACTAACTTCACGACGACTGGATATTATTATTATTGTTATTATTATTATTATATTATTATTATTATTATTATTTATTCTGCATATGTTTATAAAAACCGTCTAAGAAACTATTAGGCTTTAAGGAAACATTAGCTTCTGTAAAAGGCACTATAGTTCTATCATAATACAAACTTGTAAAAAGCATGCCACAAAGGCTTTGATATTCTTAAAAATCTAAAAATTTTAAACACATCTAAAAATTAAGTCAAGGGCAATCTATCACTATAAAAAGCACTAATTTAATTAGGTCTTCCGATAGAGTGTTGCAGTGCATGGCACGTGTACATTGTTCACTGTTTTTATAGTCTTATTTTTGCAAAAGACTCTTAGATGCTTGACAGCAAACTTGCATTTTTAAACCTTTCTTTAATAAAACCCCCACATAATTCTGATCGGCTAATCATCCCAACAGCAGTCAGCGTCCCCGATATAGTAAGGCGAGAAATAAGTAAGGAAGGTCTAATTAAAATATTTTATCTACTTGAAAACTGAATTAATTTTCACATTTTCCATTAGTATGAAAAGCAGTTCCTTCTGTTGATTCTGCCTAGCGATTTTGTGTCAAAGTTATTTTCAAATTCATAAATTGCCTGCAGTAAATTTTCTCAATTCTTCAGAACCAGCTAAATTACTCAAAAAAAGAGTTAAATTTTTGTGTAAAATATTGGCTTTATTATTGTTTTACACAGTATAGGTATTTTATTCCAATGCAGGTTTAAATGCAGTTGCATGAATTTCCATGACTGTTATAGTTTCTTAATTGCTTAGGGTATCATCATTCTCCTCAGGTACCGTATCCTTCCAGGACGTTGGTGATCACGCTTTTCCACTGAACTCGGTCTTTTGCTTTTTCTACCAAATTTGTTGTTCTGATGCCTGTCCATGTCGATATACTTTTGAGGAACATCTTCCGTTCTCTTCCTCTTCCGCTTTTTCCATTTATTTTGCCAGTGCGTGCTAGGTGTACTAAGCCTTCTTTCCTCAACACATGCCCAAGGAATGACAGTTGCCTTTTCCTGATCATGTTCAAGAGTTCTCTGCTGTGGTTGGCTCTTCTGAAAACTTCGTTGCTGATATGCTCAGTCCTGGAGATCCTTAAAATTCTACGTAGCATCCAAACTTCAGCAGCATTTAACCTTCATTCTAATTCTGCCGTAATTGTCCATGGTTCACATCCGTATGTCAAGACTGGAAGTACGTAGCACTTTAGGACCTTCAACTTGGTGTCCATTTTGTTTAATCGTCACTTTAGAATCTTTGACATCCTCTCGAATACTTTCTTTGCTATAGCGATCCTCTTCTTTACTTCCACTGTATTTCTACCATCCGCGGTAAGCATGCTTCTAAGGTAATTAAATTTGTTTACTTGTTGTATTTTCTCTCCATCAATCGTCAAGTGGCAATTAACTTGTTGTTGTTTTTTCCTTATTGTCATGCAAAAGGTCTTCTTTCGGTTAATGTTTAAAACTCCCCTTGTACTTTCTTCTTTTACAGTATTCAAGATGCGTTGTAGTTTCTGGGGTGAATCTGTAATGAAAGTTGTATCATCTACATATCGTATGTTATTCAAGTTGCATCCACCTACAGCGAAACCGTTCATGTCTTCAATAGTTCTCATTATGTTTTCGCTGTATAAGTTGAACAAGTCTGGAGATAGAACGCAACCTTGTCGAACTCCTCTTTTGATGTGGCTGTATCTTCCTTTAGTATTCTGAACTTTAACCCCCGCCGTTTGTTCCCAGTACAGATTCCTTAGAATTCAGATGTCCCTTCCATCTTTGTCTAGGGGTTGTAGTAAGTCAAGCAAAGTTTCGTGTTTCACCTTGTCGAATGCTTTGCTGTGATCAATAGAGCATAGAAACAAACCTTATTCCATTTCTATCGCTCTTTGAGATAACATTCTCATGATGAAGATAGCGTTCTGCGTACCTAAGTCCTGAACAAACCCATATTGATTATTACTTATTTCTGACCTCGTTGTTTTTCGTATCCTTGCCATGATGACTCTTATAAGAATTTTGGTAAAGTGGCTCATGAGGCTTATGGTTCCATGCAGTTCACATTCTGCTGCTCCTGGTTTTTTAGGTAAAGCTATAAATATAGATTTTGACATGTCTGAAGGAATTTATCCAGTGCTATAAATTTAGTTTACCAATTCTGTTATCTTGTCGATACCAAAATCGTCCAGTGTCTCAATCATTTCAATGCAGATGTTGTCTGGTCCAGTGGCTTTGTTTCTCTTCATCCTCTTTATGACTGATTGCACTTCGCTTCTCAGAATGGGTGGGTCATCAATTGATTTTCTGATCACGCGTTTTTCTTCCCTGTCGTCTGAGAAAAGTTCGTCTACATATTCTGCCCAATGTTCCATTACCTCGTTCTTTCCCATCAACAAAGAGCCATCTGTGGCATTAATGATCCCTCTTAAAACGCATGTCTTCCTTCCCACTAAAGTGTTAATTTTCTTTTGTAACGATGAGGTATCTGTTGTTCGGCATTTTTCTATTTCCGCACACTTAGCATTTACCCACTCTTCCTTCGCTTCTCTACACTTCCACTTGATGTTTCGATTCAGAGTTCGATACTCTTCTGAGTTCCTGTTGCTTATTTTCTTCTTTTCAGGTGGTATCACCTCTTTGACTGCTTTAACCATAGCTTTTCTCATTATGTTTCATTTGTCTGCTTGTTCCCTTTCTAAGACATCAAATCGGTTTTGCACTGTAATTGCATATCTAGCCTCCATCTTTGCGTCTTCACGTAGTAGATTCCATTGTAATTTTGATTCAGGTATCGATTGCTTCAATTTGCTGAGACGAACACTGATGTTACAGATTACTGGGTTGTGGTCAATGTCACAATCTCCTCCAGAATATGCTTTCGCGTTTTTGACTGCATTTTTGAATTTCTGTTTGATTGTAATATAGTCAATTTGGTTCCTGACTCTGTCTTCAGGATCTTTCCATGTCCAAATACGTCGCTTGTGGTTCCTAACGAAAGTGTTCGTTATCACCTGACGTTTTGATTTACACCAGTTAGCCCATCGTTCACCTCTTTCATTGTTGTTCATGTTCCAAGACCGTATCTTTCTGCTACATAGGGAATCTCTTCGTTGCCATCTTTAGCATTTAGATTGTCCATAATAATTATGATGTATTGCGATTTACAACGTTGTCTTGCTTCGTCAAGCTGCTCGTAGAACAAATTTATATCTTCTTCACTACTATCTGCAATTGGTGCGTATACCTGAATTATACTGAGGTCAAAGGGTTTGCCTTTTATTCTCACTAGTATGACTATGTCAGACAGGGTCCAGTAGCCAAGTAAACACTTGCTTATTTTCTCATCAAAAATGATTCCAACTCTTCTTTCATGTCTACTTCCACCAGAGTATATGATTCTTTTGTCATCTATCGTGAAATCTCCCAAACCAGGCCACCTAGTTTCGCACAAATCTAGAAAACTGATCTTCATACGATCCATTTCTTGAATGACATTTGAGATTTTTCCCCCTTGATTCAGAGTGCGAACATTCCAAGTTCCTATTCGAAGATAACTATTATTTCTGACAGTCTCTGGATGCGGTTTCCACCTGTCGAAACCGACCGTCATCCAGAGACTGCCAGATTCCTACCGAGCGATGTGTTAGTACGCCTAACCCAATTCACGCTGTTAGTGTTGAATAAGTTTTTGTGCATTAGCATGATATTCTTGGGAAAAATAATGTGGTGGTTTCTCCTTGACTTCCACATCCAGTTTATTCGAGCTGAAACTTTAACCTTTGGTCCATCTGAACCTATCCCACAAGACAGCGGGTGCGGTAAGGTGATAGCCATTTCCTCGATTAAACACAAGTACTTGCCTACTACCCTTATCAGTGCTACCGTTGGCCATATGTCAGGCTCTTCCGCCAGCATCCTCAAGCTCTGCTCCATCCCAGTGCTTCACCATTACCCAGGTTAGGGAGGCTAAGCAGGTACTTCACCTTGCCCAAGGGTGACCTGGAACTATGCATTGTATGGTAGGGTCGTCCACTCCCCAAGGCCTCAAGGCCTGCATACACGTAGGGTATCATAGGTACATGAAAATATAAATGTGTAAGCTTTTGTATGAAAGTTTTTGTGAAATAACCCTACATAGCTGGCTAAAAGCTGTGTTTTTTGTTTCTGCTTTACACTGACTACACCTTTTACGTGTGTCATTTGCACCATAATAATTTATGTTTTCCGGTCCTTCATTGGAAAATGACGTTACAAGACAATAGTTAGGTGCATAAAGGCAGGTAAAAATAAACGAATAATGGACATCCTTAGTTTGAATGATTATAGCAAAAATGCTGTTTGGGAGGTTGAAAAAAATACTGACAAAAATGTAGGCATAAGAAGTCTAGAATGGAACGGGAAAGAAATTAAAGGGTAATGATAGTATTTCCCATATCACGTTGCAGATAGAGTGATTAGTAGATAAAAACATAGTCAACTTAAGGTGAAAGCGATCTCGTTAAATTTATGGAATAAATGTGTCTGGAATCAAAATGTGCTTTTCTGTACTCCCAGACAGCTTACTATGCCTTCATGTTTGGTTTCCATTAAAAGGTCGGTTACATTCATCACACATTACTAAGCGTTGTTTCAGTCGTTTTGTCTTTTTTAACGTCTTTAATGAATCTGTGTCAGAAATTGTTGTGATACTTGACTGCGTACCTTCCTACGAATAGCCTAGCTGCAAATGGTGCACATAAGTACAGATTCATCGCATTGAAGGCATCCAAAGATATTTTTATAATATCGTTGACTTAGCATGCTTAAACGTTTGGAATATGTTAACTTGAAATATGACTTTATTTCATGTGTGAATGTAAAGAAATGTTCGTGTTCTTACTTGCACTGTGTGCGCATGTGCGCATGACTTCTCCCTTTTCCCGCTCATCAGATCTAAGATTTTATTGATTATCCATTTCGGAATTTGCTAGGGCTAAAAATAATTTTTATTTATAAAACTAGGGTCATATTAGGCCCCTTCCTTTAGGCATTTCCATTACTTAATGTGTCAATCAGAAACAAGATGAAAATTTATCTCCGATGAGAGTCCAATGAACAAAACCGAAACAAAAGGGAGGAGTAAAGCAGCTTATTAGCAGGAAGTACCTTTTAAGAGGCGTATAAGTTAAGATAACGATTTAACATTTTCTTTCTACAATTTCATAATGTTAGTGCCAAGAGTTTAGTTAACGAGCGATTTATGCACCTAAAGAAAGAGACTAACATTTCTGTACAACTAAAGAGAGTATTAAAAGTACACCAGCAATTCTGGTGGCACATTCTGGCAACTCGTAGTGTTACCTTCAGTTGCCATAGCAGTTCCATGTAAATTCGTTTTGGCTACTCTTTCCTGCACACTTGGCCAAGACTTTTACTCTCTTGTTAACTGAATGTGCATTTTTTTTACTACAGGGGTAATTGTAAGAATGATAGGGAGTATGCAATTTTATGGCCCCTTTTGTATCCCATTCCTCGTTTCAAAAAGGCAGGTATTCCATTTCTATAGAGAAACGCTTAGTGTGGCCAGCAATTGTTTTGAACGCTACTGATGCTTCTTCCAATGAATAACATTTGCATTAGCCACATGTCTGCAGGTTGGCAGCCACAACTGTCATGCTGTACGCTTGTATATCTGTTATTTAATCGTGTATTTGGCGCTCAGAATCACTCTATCTGCAACGTGTATACCTGTTGTTTTATCGTGTATTTGGTGATCAGAATTTGTTTATGGAAGGCGACTGAAACGGAATAAGAGATGTTTACTGACATGAATAAAGTGTTATCCATTGTACCTACTAATTCCATGTATGGTATAATTACTACAAACATGATGAAACTTTTGAAGATACTATTCCTTTGTATTTTCTAAAAGACAGAAAGATGAAAGTTCTCCATTTCTAGTCTAACAGCATTGTAATCTGCAGTACTTAAATTATAAGTAAAGAAAGTGTTTAATTTTTTCGGAATAATTAGTGCTACAATAGGTAAATATGTTTGAATAGGCGTTGACAAAGCTACCAACGTCAGTGGACCTCGTATACAACTAAATAGCAGGGTTATATGAACCGGCGAGGAATTAATTTTTCGTTAACGTGCTCCTTCGTGAAAGAGAAGATAGTACCGACATTTCATAGTTTCCTATAGACAGTAAACTTGAGCGGAGTAAAATATGACAATGTTCTCGGTGTTGTGATGGACTCTGCTTCATACACGAAGAAGTTATCTTGGTTTTGTATGGCAAAGCAATACAGCACAAAACATTCACCGATTATGTAAAGCAATCAGGTCTTTATCCCAGAGTGAATAACCTGGTTTTTCTTGGTATAAAAATATGCTACATCTCATAGCCAACCAAAAATACAAGGGCATTCTTTATCTGTACCGCCTGATCCAGTGCTGAAGGACAAGGGTACATAATCTGTTACTGTACATTATTACGGGCATTTTGCTATTTTTAAGGATATTACCTTATCTTTATATAACACCACTGCTAACGCAATTAAACATCTAACGAAATTTGTTAAAATAAAAATAAATAACGCACATCACTGTTACTTCAAAATATGTTTTTTATTTTCAATATTTTTAATATTTCAATATTTTTGAATTTTTAATATTTAATATTCTTAATGTTCAAAATATGGATTTATCATATCTCTTGCAACAAAGTAAACAGCTATTACAGAAGCACTAGCAAAACAGGATAATCTCAAGCAGAAGTTGACTTAACCAATGTTTTGGAAAATCTTGACATTTAAAAGAAGAAAGGATTTAAATCTCTTATCAAACAAGGAAACTTTGCATTCTTCTTTAAAATATCTAGTCGCCACTCTTATGAAGAAGTGAAATAGAAACACATCGTATAGTAGGGTAGAGAATTTGGAGACTATTGAAATTTTTTTTTTTTAAAGTGGTAAGAAAGTTATAGGCCTCTTGTTTTATAAGAAACATGATTTTATGAAGCATAGGCTCAGATTGCCTAAATTTTAAGAAACATCGGCAGGCTGAGTCAAGCAAAAAAGGAACTTTTTTTGAAAAGTAATATTGTTCAGCATTATACTGAAAATACATATACAAAATAAAATAAAATACATCATTTTGTTAACTAGTCAACAGACATGGCATGACTGATGATGCCGAAGATATTTCTATCACCATCTACCTCGTCTACCATCTCTCTGAATGAGTTATCATCTTCTTCTTCAATATCTTCATCTTGGAGTGACTGTCCTGGCTGGGAAGAAAGACCAAGACTATCATTTGGAGAAATCATGGTAGAGGCAGTGGTGGACACTTCGGAGGAAGGGCGAGGGGGCGGCCGCTCCCAATAATTTTTAAGAAAAGTGAAACTTTGAGTTTACATTTTAGGCCCTTCGTTCATACAGCGTAAATGCATAGGGAAATGATGCTATAATAACATCAATATTCAACAACTACAGGAATATTATCAAATTTTCAAATCAACTACAGTAGACTCTCGATATAACAAACCTCAAAAGGAAATAAAAAAGTTCGTTATATCAAGAGTTCGTTAAATCGAAAATGAAAGCAATCAAGAGTTTTGTGCAAATATTAAATCTTATCTAAGAGTCGTTTAATTATACAGTATATATTTTTCCAATTAGTGAACCAAAATAAGAATAAAGATGTTCTTTACTTTCGATCTAACATAGGAGTTTCTTAATCGATCTAAAAAAGCTTATTTCAAAGAAAAACAATATGACACACCTTGTTTTTCGAAACATTTGAATTTTGATTTTTTTCCAAATTTTTCTTACGTTTGTTTGGGAAGAACTGCAGTGCTGACATTAAGTTACATTTTCTGCACTTAAAAATTGTTTCACAAACAGTTTGAACTCTGATATTTCAGTATTTTGATTTGCTTTTTGTAATGTCTAGTGCTTTGAGTTTGTTATATCGAGATATCTTTGATTGGTGGGAGAGAAAATTTGGTTCGTAATACCGAGAATTCGCTATACCGAAGGTTCGTTGTATAGAAAGGAATTATAAGACTTTTGTTAGAGTAAAGTAAAAGGAAATGGATTTCAGTTCGTAAAATCTGGATGTTCGCTAAATCGAGGGTTTACAATATCAAGGGTCTACTGTATTTATGTGCATAAATTGCAATTCTAATTAAACGGAACTACTTTGTCTTTTGGATGCACCCAGTGGTCTAGCACTTTATCTAAATGTAAAGATTTTAAAAGTACCATGAAGTGACTTGCCATTGAAAAGCCCACGCTATTGTGACTTCAGCTCAGCACACAATTCATTGCACTGAAGCTGTGCTCAACCGTTGCGGAACCAACAGGAAGAGTTCTTGTTATTTGAACAAGTTGCTCCAGATTACTGTAAAAGTTAATATATATACTCTTATTACCCTTTATCACAATTGACAATCGTTCACACTCTGATTTCAGCAATCCAACATCAACCTTTAGGCAATTGCCAATTCCTGAAACCAGGGAACACATAGTTTGGTGATCCAAGTAAAGTTCTTTTGAGACATCTAGTGAATTCATTGCAGCCAAAACGTTGACATTGTCGTTGTCAAAACGTCAGTCAAGCTCTTCAAGGATTAGTGTAATGGAGCTCTTCTTTAGATCTTCGCAAAACTGTATTTGGCTAGCATGATGTTCCGGAGTTTCTCTTTGAATGTGGTTGGGATCCTCAAAAGTGTTTGATATTAAAACAGAAGAGCACAGTGACTTGGCAACCTCAAGAATGTCATGTACGTTTAGATCGTGCAACAGCTATCGCACAGCCAGCATTTCACTTGAAATTGCAATCCATTAGATGTTGCTCTCTTGCATTGCTTTACTCAATCCATTCATTATGGCCAAGACACGATGAAGAAAACAAAGGGAAACCATGAACCTACCGGACAGCACTTTATGGTACAAGCCAGCTGCTACGTCTGGTTGGTTTGAACTGGAAGCTGCAATCTTTTGAAGGCTGACCAGGATCGTTTTAAACCTTCTCACTATCGTGTTGGCTCCCTCAAACTTGCAGACCTATCGAACTTCTGTCAGTGAAGAAGCTGCCATCAATGGTTCCTTTGGGTACTTTTCCTTCTGTCATTCCTCAAAGATTCCCCTGTGCTTTACAATGTTGAAAACCTTATGTAAGACTTTGTATGCTCTAATTACCTCCTTTGCTGCTCTGACTTTACTGAAGTACGTTGCAAGGATCAGATTTAGGTAATAAGAAGCACAGTGAATAGGGTACCACCGTGCAAGCCTTGCAGCAACTCCTACGTAGCATCCACTCACGACAGAAGCACCATCTGCCCCCACAGCAAGCAGAGTGGCTGAAGTGTTCATTGTTTTAAAAGCTGGCAATATTCCTGTATTGACTATTGTTGCATCATCTGTTTCTTTGAGCCTGGCAAGATCGTAGAAGTGCTCTTTAATCTCCTCTGCATTGACGAACCTAAAGTATATTGCCAGCTCCTTATGTCCAGTTCCTTATGTCCAGCTCCTTATGTCCAGCATTGTCCTTACTCTCAACAATCAGCATTGAATACATGCCTGCCTCGTTGATCTATTTTTTGATGGTTCTTCTCACTTCAAAGGCCATTTCTTTGACCAATTCATTGGATGAACGCTTTGATGTGTAATTGTACGTCCTGTATCGCTGCTTCACCTTATCATAATCTTTCTTGAACAACGGGTTTGGTCAGAGCATCAGATTGATAAATTCCTTCCATTTTACCAGCATTCTGTGATTCAGGTGTTTCATCATGTCCTCGGTATGCTATTTCTTCCGAGCAAAAATATTGATGATACTGGAGTAGCATCTTCATATGACCTCGGTTATTGCTAACAACGGAAGGCCGCTCTGGATCCACCATATTTCTGATGCTAGCTGCTTCCTGTTCTCGTTGGCTAGCATGCGACTCACAACGGGCCATGGAAAGAAGATGCTCGCTGGATGCATCATGCTTTCGTAGCCCTCGATTTGTTTCTATAGCCTCGGCCCAAGCATTCCAACCAGTTGCCCTGAATGCTATGGTTTGTGGAATAAAGTTAGTTTCGAGAAGGATTCAGCATTCAGCTTTTACTGGAACTGAAATTAACCAAAATCTAGATTTTCCGGTAGTTATTATACACATATGATGCAGTCTCTTATAAAACGTTCGACATTTTGGTCGAGCCTACATGACATGGAGCATTTCTACGTTTCATCCATTACATGAAGCAAAAAATCTAACTTTCCACATAATAACTCAGAGGTGGAAATAAATACCGGTGGTCGATATTTATTTCAAACAAACCTCAGATTTTGGAAAATACCGATAGAAGAAAGTCATTGGTTTTCAAATATACTCTTCAAAAATGGAAAGACAATTATTTTACGTTGCTTTACTGGGCAAAAGCCCAAAATTTCATGAATTGTGAGAGAGTCATTTCTAACATTTCCAGCTCCTTTTTCACGTTAAGCTGCTATGCCGCCGTTTTTCACCGTCCTTAGATTTTCACCGATGAAACGCAAAATGCTTATCTCCGCCACTGTAACAGTCAATGATAATTGCCAATACCATGTGATATTGTTTTCTCCTGGCAGATACCGAACATTTCAATAGACATTTTGCCTAGATATTCTAAAATGAATCTTAATCGAACGATATATGGATGTCCTGGGTACGACATTAAACTGCACCCTGGGGTTCCCTTGAGCAAGGATAGTACCCCATAAGCTCCCCGTGCCAGGGTTACGGTGAAGCTGCTGGCAGCAGGGTGGCGGATAGTCTACAGAGGCGCCTACAGTGCAACTGTATGAACGGCTCAGTGGACGTTACTCTTGGCAGAATCCAGGTCCAACCAGAAAAACGGCAAGGGTAACCCTCCTGAGTACCAGGAACTGCGAGCAAAGAAAGACCCTTGGATCTTCTACTTTGCTTAACCTCAACTCCTGACAACACAACTCATGAATCGACAACCTCAAACTAAACCATACCGCATCGCTCGTCTCGCGGGTAACCAAGGTGCTCGTCGCCCATCGAGCAACCAGGCTGGTGATGTTAAGCATGCTACTGAAAGAAAATAAAGGATGAACCTACGAAAAGAGTACAGAATCGGTACTTGGAATGTTAGAAAGATGAAGGAAGCAGGAAAATTGAGCACACTCTGCAATGAAATGAAAGAAAACAACATACAAATTCTTGGGCTGTCTGAAACCAACTGGAACAATCGAGGGAGTTTCAAAACAACGGACAACAATATAGTACTCTTCGCTGGCAAGGACAACGGATACAGTCATGGTGTTGGAATCATTCTCACCAGCGAAGTTGCCAACAGTCTAATCGGCTACAACCCAGTGAATGACCGGATAATGACAGCACGGATAAAGGCCAAACCCCATAACATCAGCATATTTCAGTTCTATGCGCCCCGATCCACAGCCACCGATGATGAGATTGATGATTTTTACAACCAGCTACAAGAGGTCATTGACAAAATCCCTAATCGAGATGTAAAGATCGTCATGGGAGATGCAAATGCCAAAGTTGGGAAAGCGACCGTGAAAAGCGAAACTCAAGGACAATTTGGACTTGGGATCAGAAACGATAGAGGAAGTGAACTTATTGACTTCTGCAAAATCAACAACCTTGTGATTACCAATACCTGTTTTCAACATCATCCAAGGCTCTACACCTGGATATCACCGGATGGAGAAACAAGAAACCAGATAGATTATATTATGATCAGCAAAAACTGGAAAGCTTGTGTAAAGAATGTCAAGACCTACCCGGGAGCTGACTGCAATAGCGACCACCAGCTTCTTGTGACGAAATGCAGAGTAAGGCTTAAAAAGATGCAAAAGCCCCTATCACCACTGAGGTTTGATACCTCCTTGATAGATGAGGTATACGCTGTTTGTGTAGAAAATAAGTTTGAAGAGTTGCTAAGATGTGAAGAAGAGAAAAGTCCGAACGAAATGTGGGAAATAGGCAAGACCACCATACTGAAAATTGCCAAGGAGAAAATCCCGAAAAAGAAAAAGAGGAGATACCCATGGATCTCCAACGAAACACTAAAGGAAGTAGAAAAGAGAAGAGCGATCAAAGGAAGAGGCCTCTCCAAACCAGAAAACAGGGCTGCCTACAAAGAACAGAATGCTGTCGTCCAGAGAATGATGCGGAAAGACAAACAACAAGCAATTGATGCACAATGCAAGAAATTGGAAGACAAATCAGTCACCAACTCAACCAAGGACCTATACAGCGTTGTGAAAACTCTGACCAGAAAGTTTAAGCCATCAACCGATGCCGTGAAAAGTGAGAATGGAGAAATGCTTACTGAAGGACCAGAGGTTAGAGAGCGTTGGAAGACATATTGTGAAAATCTGTACAAGAAATCAAACATCCAACCAGTCAACCAACATGCACGAATGGACCAAGGAAATGAAACCCCACCAATATACTCAGAAGTTGAAAAAGCTATTAGAGACTTTAAACCAGGAAAATCTCCAGGTATAGATGATCTTCCAGCTGAACTTTTGAAGAATGGGGGCAACAACGTCATCCAATATTTCCACAAATTATGCACAGCGATTTGGGAACAAAAGGCATGGCCATCAGACTGGAGAACATCAACGTTCGTCAGACTTCCGAAAAAAGGTGACACTTTCGAATGCAACAACAACCGAACTATCGCCTTGATTTGTCACAGTAGTAAAATCATTTTGAAAATCATCGCTAATCGTATGCAGAACAAGTTGAGCACCGAAATAGCAGAGGAGCAAGCTGGTTTCAGACCAGGGAAAGGAACCAGAGATCAAATACTGAAATTGAAAATGGTACTTGAGAAAAGCCGTGAGGTAGGAACAGATGTCTATCTTTGTTTCATCGATTATCGAAAAGCTTTCGACACAATTGTACATGAATTCCTCTGGAATGTGATGACAGATATGGGATTTCCCATGCATATAATTGATCTAATCAGGAGCCTGTATATATCTCAGAAAGTAGCAGTAAGAACAAGTCACGGAATGACAGACTCCTTTGAAAATCGGCCAGGGTGTTAGACAAGGATGCATTCTGTCACCCCACCTTTTTAATATATATGCCGAACAAATAATGCGTGAAGCACTCGAAGATCACCAAGTAGGAATCAAAATTGGTGGGAGAACAATCAACAACCTGAGATATGCTGACGATGTCGTTCTAGTTGCATCATCTATGCAGGAACTGCAAGACTTGACCAACAAGGTAAAAAATGCTAGTGAAGCAGCAGAACTCTTCCTTAACGTCAACAAAACAAAGGTTATGAAAGTAACTAAGACGCCAAATGACGAAAGTCTAACTGTGGACAATCAAACTGTTGAAATTGTTGAAGAATTCAATTACCTGGGCGCACTTTTCACAAATAAAGTAGACGACAGCAAGGAAGTAAGGCGGCGCATTGCAATGGCAAAGACTGCAATGGTTTCACTAACCAATATCTGAAAAGACAGATCCATCACACAACGTACAAAAAACCGACTGCTACAAGCATTGGTATTCCCAATAGCAACATACGGGGCAGAGTGTTGGGTCTTGAAAAAAGTTGACAAAAAGAAAATCGCTTCTTTTGAACTATGGTGCTACCGTAGACTTCTTCGAGTTAGTTGGATGGACAGACGTACGAACGATTGGGTTCTGGGGAAAATCGGACCATGCCGGAGACTGATCAACATTATCAACGACAGTAAACTGCGATTTTTGGGACACGTGGCCAGAACAGACAGCCTAACGAAAGATTTGCTCTTTGGTACAATCCCTGCGAAAAGAGGACGCGGGAGACCGAAGACAAGAATGTCAGATAATGTGAAGGACATCGCAAACATAAGCATGGTGCAGTTACTCCGTCTGGCGCAGACCCGCGATCTATGGCGTCGATTCGTGAAGAGTGCCACGGCTGATCAGCAATGACCATCCCGTCAAAGAGAGAGAGATATGGGTACATTTTGTAGAATTTTCGAATGTAAACAAAAGTGACAGTAGGTCTATTCAGTTATCTTAAAATGATTGAAAAGCCAAAGATCAAAACTGTCTACTCAGTTCTTGATGCATCCGTTAGGGAAAAAACGATGTTATAGATTGACTTTTGACCGATTGTTTTCCTTTTTTCACCCTGGCAAATGGATGAAGTCACTATGGTGAAATCCTGCAATGAACCTGATTTTCGGCGTTCTTGTGACTTTGATAACTGTAAAATCTCTACTGAAATGCAGGATTCATTCCATCCAATAAATAGAACTTTTCAAAAAGTTATTTACAATATTTTACTTCACTCTAATGTCTTTCCCCTCTAACACTAAATTGGCTTTGCGTCTTGATACTCATCGGTCATTGACGTACACAAATCGATATTATCTCATAAGTTTATGGTAGTCTGCTCATTAGGAGGGTCTGGTTTCTAGCTTCCTATTACTTCGACCTGTCATTATGTAGCTATAAAGTCTATCGTGTCATTATCAGCTTTTAAGGTGAATACTGTATACATGACGTGAACAATTGCAAAAGCTCAAGTATAACAAGCTCTCATTCCATTCGTAATACTATGGTGATACACATTTTCATTAAAATTAGATCCTTTTCTGTGCTTTCCTGCCTGCATGTAAAAATATGCAGATTCATCGTAATGTAGCTGCATGTGATGGGCTGCATTTGATGATTTTCAATAAATAAAAAATTCATCAAAATGTTTTCTGCGACTTTGAAGGACGTGGTCACCAAAACGTTTCAGGCCCCCGTGTTATTGTCGCCCACCCCACCCCCAATAAATTGCAAAGTGTCGGCCTGGGTAGAGGGTGATACAATATAATTTGGACCTTCTGGTTGGACCAATTCATCATCTGTACCATCAGCTGTGAGCAAGCATCCAGTTTTTTTGAAACAAGCAACGGCGGTAGTGGTCAAATTTGGCATCAGTTAAGCTTTCATAAGCTTAACTGATTTGTCTGTCAGAAGCAGAAAAATTTTGGTCCAGGTCATACCATTTGTCGGTGTTTTTGAAGTCTAGCCAATTGAAATGCTCCTGTCTTATTTTCATCTTTAGTAACTCCGCATAACCAGGATCAACTGGTTGCAAAATGTCCGTTGCACCAGGAACCCCATACCGGAAAACACCGTTGAGGTTTGCAACAGCTTCTTTAAATTCGTCACTTGTCTGGTTATCAAGATTGTCAAGAGACAAGACAAAACGTTCTTTGACAACAGGATTGAGTGTTTCCTCCACTCATTCAAGACAAAACTCCTTATCAGCCCATGCGTTCTTTTGGAAAAACACATTCACATTTGGATGCCATGACAACTTTTCAGCTTCAGAAATCCTCTTACCCATGCCTCGAAAAATGATACCAACCTTTGGTTGCTCTCCTTCAGGACGAAAACAAATTTTCAAAGTGCTCTGTCGTTTCTCCAATCCTGACCCTGACTAGCTGACCCAAACGTTTTTGTGACGATTTTTTGTACTCTTTGGTTCAACATGTTCATAAGTTGTTTTGGTGTCTGTCACAAAAGAAAGTGGGGACCGATCAACATTTAATCTTTGTTCTGGCATGAACCCATCATAAACCGGATGTTGGTTACTAAGACTTTTTATAGTTTTGACAAGACGTTCTCTCAGAGAGGAATGCCATTTTGCGATTCAGCCCAAAACTCTTGTTTCGCTGCATTTTTGTTTCGTTGCACTCTTCTCAGTTTCAAATGCTTCTGCTTGGTAAGGCTTACGATAACATGCTTCTTGATGTCTGCGTTAGGGTCTTGTTGTTGTTTGTTATTGATCATCCGTGCTTTGCTCCATAGCCAATAAAAATGAATACGGTGTCCTTTGTTTCGTGCATCAAAAAAAGTTTCTCGAGTTCATCATGAAGTGCATTATACTTTATAGTTAGTCTGACTTTGAAAAGTTGTTTATTTTTGTTTATAACTGCCTTTACTGATTATGTCTTTCTTCTTGAGCTATTTCGAAATTTGTGAACGATTCACATAAACATTTTGGTAGCATCTATCGGCTTTTCTCCTGAAGCAACCACAGCACTTGCCCTCCCTTTGAAGCCATTCGTTGGGTTCAGTTACATTCTTTTTTGTTCTAAAATGGAAACTTGCATTCGAATGTCTTCAACAACAAGCGAATGGCAAAAAAAGAAATTTTCTGTGGAAAATTTAAACTGAGGTACATGTACTTTTAAGAAATATTTAAGAAACATTGCAGGCAGAGAATATGAAAATATTAAGAAACAGTTAGGCTCAACTCAAATTTCATGTTTCTTATAAAAAGAAAAATGTGTGGATGGATAAAGAGACAACTGGAGATATTTTGAACAGAGAAGATTCACACTAAAGTTATGGAACACAAATATACTCGGGAAAAAAAAATTTTAAGGCATGTATGGGACTAAATGGCATTGTAAACTTAGCACTTACTATACCAATAGCAAGGGGTTTGAATATGGGATCTCAAGCCCAAATACTTACTGGAAGTCAGTCAGTGGGTTCATTTTGGCTTTGATAAAAATATCTTACAAATAGGAAAGGCAAACAGAAAGGCATGGTAGCCATCGAGCTTTAGCAGGACACATTAAAGCGATAGTGTCCCTAAAAAGAATTTATAGACCTGTATCGGCACTTTTAATAACCTGGTAACGCATGAATAAAACTTCTGTAAAAATAAAACTTCTGTAACATTTGTACTTTATATAATTTAGTGTTGTTGGGTTAGCCTAATCTTCACAACTTTGATCTATTAACTTCTGGGTACCCACGTTCTCGACCAAAAAAGATGAACATAGTTACTGTAAGAGCCAGTCGGTCACGCGTGTAGCCGGAGGTGTATCCTCTAATACCGACACAAATATGCTGAAATATATGTTACTGGCTGTGACAGTCTGTCACTGTTCTCCAAATTTTGTATCATAAATGAACTCGAAATGAGGATGACCAATAACAACAATAAAAATGATGCTACACAAGGAAGCAGCAGCATTAAAAAGATTGGAAATAGGAAACAAAAAAATTTCTCCAATATATTTATTTCAACTACAAATATCCGTATATAAAAAAATTAACTTAAAAAGTGCCACCAGTTAATACTGCAGAGCACCTTGAAATTGAAGTATTAGACCTGCAAAAAACACACATTTACGTCAACTGGATCATTGAAATTTAATAATGAACCAGCCCAAGAGTATTAACTTATTACAGAGGGCAAATGATATTAAACTTTGACGACTTTTCAAGGTTCACTGTTGTTTATTTTATGGAGAATAAGGACAGAACTTGTTGAGCAATTCCAAAGATTTTGTTGCTAAAATGACAAGGCACACCTGTAGAAAGGTTAAGATTTTTTAAGGTCAGGCAATAGAGGTGAATATGCTAAGGAAAGGCTGACAGAATTTTTGAATCTTAAACGCATTTGTCATCGGTTATGAATCAGTTTTCACTCCAACCGGCTGGTGTGGTAGAAAGAAAAACAAAACCATAGTTAAAGCTGCCAGGACTATGTTACACGTTTATCATATTATCTATGGACTATGGCGGTCAATACGGCTGTACATGTATTGAATTCGACTCTAACTAGAGCCGTGGATGGTAGTGTACCCTGCGAAACTTTTATGGTAGAAAACAAACTGCAAGGCATTTAAGAACATTCAGGTGCGACTGTTTTATGCAAATACCAAATCAGAGAAAAAGTAAACGGTGCCTATTAGTGTTAAACACTATTTTATGGGAAAGGATAAACAGAGAGAAGGGTATAAAGTATTTAATTCCGGAACAAAAAAGTTATTGTAAGTTAAGACGTAAAAGTGGTAGAAAACCCACTCAGTGGTTGTGTTAAGCATGCATCTAAATTAGAGTTCAAAATAGAGGTTTGTTTTTTTTGGTTTGGTAAAAACATTGCAATTTTGTACAATTGATATCTAATCAAGTCAACAATGTCACTCCATTAATTTTGCAATATATTTCGAAGTTAATACTTCATCTTCAGGCTACAAGGCAAAAATACAAAAACAGTAAAACTGCTGAATACAATATTTCCTATCTCATGTCAACATCTCTCTACAGTATACACAGCTATAACGAAATCTAACACAGTGAATTCAAATCTTCAATCTTTTTGAATAAACTATGATAATTGAGAAACCTCCCTTGAGGGACCCTGTTGACAAGTTAAATTTTTATGACTAATTCGCGGCTTTTGTACTCATCCTTTGTATTCAATGTTGGTTTTATTTCCCGAATGAGTAATGCCTCTAATGTCATTAACTTGTATTCCGACTTAATCGACTTTGCTATGATACAGGGCTGACCCTGCACTTCCACTCACTAGCTCCTATGAAATATAAACGCTCTGTAGTCACCGGTCTTGTGTATAGGATTCACTATGCATGCAGTACGTGGGAGAACTTTCACCAAAGCCTCGACAAAGCAAAAACCCTCCTGGAGAACAACCAGTACTCCTCATCATTTTATGATGAAATTATTGAGAAGACTCTGGACAAGATTTATCAACCAAAACCACCGACAGAAGAAAAAAGTAATGATGATAAAACAGAGAAAAAACTTATTTTTCTTCAATATCGAGGGAAAGTGACCGAGAAATTTGAACGCTCGTTGAAACGCATTGAGGCACCTTGCAAAATTGTCTCTACGATTAAGAAAATCAAAACAGTTCTACCATCATTAAAAGTACCCGTGGAAAAACCTATGCAAAGGGGTTTAGTATATAAAATTACGTGTTCGTGATGCCTATCGTGTTATGTGAGGCAAACTACCCGACATCTGCTAACCCGTGTAAAGGAGCATAAATATAAAGCCGTGGGACAGCATTTTAAAATGTGTAACGTGGAGCTATCAATCAATCATGCACAAATAATAGCAAAGTCGACTGAGTCGGAATACAAGTTAATGACATTAGAGGCATTACTCATTCGGGAAATAAAACCAACATTGAATACAAAGGATGAGTACAAAAGCCGCGAATTAGTCATAAAAATTTAACTTGTCAACAGGGTCCCTCAAGGGAGGTTTCTCAATTATCATAGTTTATTCAAAAAGATTGAAGATTTGAATTCACTGTGTTAGATTTCGTTATAGCTGTGTATACTGTAGAGAGATGTTGACATAAGATAGAAAATATTGTACTCAGCAGTTTTACTGTTTTTGTATTTTTACCTTGTAGCCTGAAGATGAAGTATTAACTTCGAAATATATTGCAAAATTAATGGAGTGACATTGTTGGCTTGATTAGATATCAATTGTACAAAATAGAGGTTGACAATAAAAGGGTCACACATATGGAGGAAACAACAGACGATGCAGATGAAAAGTTTGCCCTATAAAGATGCGGCAATTTTATCAATTTTGAAGCTATTGCAATCTTTGTCTTCAGATGCAATCAGTTCTCCAGAACCTGACTTACAAAGAGGCAAAGCAGAGTGAAGAAAGTGGTATGTGGAAACTAGTCATGTAAAGTTAGTATGATTCACTAGTTAAGAACACGTTGGGAATCTTGCGAAGTTACTTCCAAGACGTACAGTAGTAGGAAGTAAAAGGATTTATAAAATCAAGTATGATAAAGATGGCTCGATAAGTAGTTACAAGACAAAGTTAGTTGCTCAGGGGTTTTCCCAACAACCGGGCGTAAATTTTGACCAGGGATTTTCCACGGTCGCATGATACACGTTGATGAGGGGGCAATTTTAGCGCTTGCAAATAAATTAGATCTCAAGGTGCATCAAATGGCTGTACACACTTCTTTTTTGCTGGGTGAATTGCACAGAAGTTTATGTGAAACAGCCAAAGGAGTTCTTTTAAATGGGTAAGGAAGCGCTTGTATGTAAGTTAGACCAAAGCATATATGGGCTAAAGCAAGTCTATAGATGTTCGTTTGTTGCAATGGATTTTTTTTACAAGACTAGTTATATGTGGTGTGATGTAGTCACCTGTGTTTATGTGAAAGCAGTGGAAGAAAAATTCTTAATACTAGCATTGTTTGTCGACGATTTGCTGCTTGTTACTGACAAAATTGACTTGTTAGCTAAAGAAAAGAAGACTTTGTTAAATCGTTTCGAAATGAAAGATCTAGGTGAAGCCAAGTTTTGTTTAAGAATTAAAATTATGGGAGATCGATAGAATGGGGAAATTTGTCTTTCGCAAAGGAGTTACTTGGAGACTATCCTGCAAGTTTTTCAAAACCGTTCACTCGCTTCAAGAACAAGGAATGAAATTGTCGAGGAATGAAGTGGGGACTGTAGAGCTTAAGCGACATGAAGCCTCAGCAGGTAACACAACTTCAGCAGTTTGCAGAGGAAAGCTATGAAGCGTATTTTACGCTATCTTAAAGGGCACATTAGACCACGATTCAGAATTCCGGAAACTAGCTCGAAGGTGATTCATTTTAGTGGTTAGGCAGATGCAGATCGGGCGGTAGTGATGAAAGGAAGTCGCAGTCAGGTTGTGTGTTTATGCTTGGAGAGAGTCCAATTTCGTGGGCAAGTAAACGGCAGAGTCTTTAGTTGCACGTTTTGCAGCGCAGGGGGATTTTTGGATCTGGAATTAATTAAATGACTTTAGATTTTGACCAGTCTACCTTTACGGTAATAATCAGAGCTGCACATCATTATCCATGAAAATCAAATTTCATGGTAGAAGTAAGCAAAGAGATAATAAGCCAATTTATTAGAGATATATTAAAATCTGGACAGGTTAGTTACTGTATTGTCCATCAAATGAAATCATTGCAGGCATTCTTACAAAGCCATTTCCGCTTTACATTTTTATTACATGTTAAGATTATATATCCATGAAACAGGTTTTATCACGTAATGATGGGCGAGTGGGGTGCTAAACCTGTTTTATTGTACGCCAACCATTATATGGCTATGTCGTAAATCACACCTATCCTAAGAATCAGGTATCACAAAGAAGTTGTATCTCAGTTTTTTGTATTCAAACAGCAAATAAAGTGGTACCAGGAGATCGCTTGGTTTAAACTCATGTTTGTGTAAGATATTTGTATATTACTGGATTCTGCGCAACTCAGCGAAACTTACCTCTTACCATATGGGGATTTCTTTTCGGTTTTGAGTATGATATAACTCAGATATGCAAGGACGGGGCACAGCAAGCTGAGGATAAAAGGATAACTTGAAATAATCTGATGGCTATTATATTCAGATCTTTCCATCGTTATCGACAATACCTGTTAACGGTATGATCTTGATATTTCTTTGCAAAGACGAAAACGCAACTGTCCAACAATGCAGACATTTAAGAAAAAATAACTCTCACTAAGATTAGGGAAAACGAAATCAAAAACGCCTGCGAATTGAGTTATCGTGATCAGCTGTTGACAACAAAAGGCAAAGGCAGCTGCGCGACATAAACATAGCATACGCTACTGCAAAGTTTAATGAGTACATAATAGTAGCCTTCAATACAAATGTCAACTTGAGAGCAAGAAGAAAAATGCTGGAAGAGTGCTTTTGGCGTGCATTAAGGGCAGCAGAGAACTTTTCATCAACATGGGTGATCGGAGACTGTGGAGAGCCATGATCGCCGACGCTGCTCTGCAGTATAACACCCCATGATGATGAAGGTTTAAGAAATCCTCTTAGCTCTACTATCTTAACCAAAGGATCGCCTTGGTCAAGATTACAGAACTACTCGAGATTGATAACCAAAAGACAATGAGGGTCACCAAGAATAAATGGCAATTTAACAAGATGGTTTAGAGACGATTTGACCGGATTCTATGAAGACAAAGTCATTCGAACGTGGCCTCATGGGAAGTTTCGATTTCGCAACCTTCACTTGCGCTATCCTATCCTATACCGTGGTAAAAGAAATTCTAAAACAATTAAAGTTAACCACGGAAAATATGCAAGAAAAAACAATTGGCAAATATGATTATTTTTAAATGGCTTGGCCTTAAATAGTGAAATATAAAGGAATTAAGCAATTCACGGGCTATACAAAAATACCTGGTAAAACAAAATTTTGCATTTACAACTGACATTTTCAAATACTAACTCAATTAGCTTTTTTGTTTAACCTAAAAAAAACATGTGCATTTCCAACTGAACAGCGTATGCTAATTAAAAATAGGCTTGGCCTTGAATAGGGTAAACACAAAAAACTTCAGAAACTCCGACGATATACAAAAAAATTACAGGATAAAAAATCACTTTACATTTTCTAACTAACATTTCTAAATGATAACTCGGTTAGTTTTGTATAACCTAACAAGCAAGAGTCTTTATAACCAAAAAACATAGTACACAAAAATCTGTCTTATTCCTTCTGAATTAAAAAATAGTATTATGAAATCAACCTTGCACTGTCATCTAATCCTCCTTGAATGTCACCAAATGCTTTGCGCATTTCATCTCTGTACCATTTGGAATGTAAAAGTAATGCCAATCCCCATTTAAACAGCATGAATGCCCATATTGTAACAATGAAATGACCACCAGCATGAACTCCTTAAAGTAATGGGAAAAAATAAGTCGTTGCTAGTGTCAGGAATCACAAAAAAAACCAATCCTTGTACCCTGATACTTGCAAGGAAAGCTCATTAAAACAAATATTCACCAACATGAAGATCGCTATTACTAGCCCTATAACTGAGACACGTTTCACTAAGCACAAGAATTTGAGAAGAGTTAAAATAAAAGAGAGCTTTCATAAAAAAATAATTAGAACAAAAAAACTCTGACATTACAGAAAGCTAAGGATGTGGATTGATTAAAAAACACCTGGCTATTACGGGTATGTGTAGAGCCAGTGCTGGACATGTTAAATCAACATTCTCGGATGTGGAGTCAGTATTTGGTTTGAAGATGCATCTCCTGACCGAGCACTTGGGAGCATCGTTTTGCTTGAAACTGTCATAAGAAAAATTGAAAACAAAAATAGAATTCCCAAATCGTAACCCAGACCCAGATTATCAACAGGTTGACTAACTGCGTTCTACGGTCATGAGGCTCCTACTAAACGGAACTCCAGGAGTCACCGTCTATCGCACGTTTTCAGAGTTGTCAGAGCACTAGATTTCATAAACTCGTTTGCAATGTAATAGTAACCAGAACAAGATATTATCAACAATTCGATTTCTGATAAGATAAAAGTAGCCAACAAAATGATTAAATTTCTGTTTAAAGAATGCTCTTATTCTTGGTATATTTCCATTGATGTTTTCCAGGTCAGAGTATTCTTTTTCAAAACAGGTAAAGAATGTTGACTTTTCTAATTGCTTTTAATTCTGGTTCTGGTTTTCCAGATGGAGTCACATATTTCAAACATGACATTTGTCCTTTAAATTAACTAGCTTTGGGTGGTACTGGAATAGTGAGACCTTATCTCTACATTCAAATAGGGTATAAACAAACCATGTTACTAAAAAACATATTCATTGTTGTTCAATTTTAATCGACACAGTTGTAAATAAATTTCAGAAAATCATTTTTCTTTACAAAAATTAGTATACACAATTTAATTTTTAGAACAAAATGCACTCTCAAAACCCAAAACATTTGACATTGCTGCTGACAAAAAAGGTATATATATAAAGAGAAATAAATAATTAAAGGTTGATGGATGGAGAGTATGAGGGGGAGAGAGGGGGAGGAAGAGGGAGGGAGAGAGATGGATAGATAGATAGATAGAAAGATAGATAGATAGATAGATAGAAAGATAAATAGATAGAAAGATAAATAGATAGATAGATAGATAGATAGATAGATAGATAGATAGATAGATAGATAGAAAGATAAATAGATAGATAGATAGATGGGTGGATTGACTGATTGTAAAATAGATAGACAAACTTACCTCTTCTCATGAAAACGGACTTCAGTGCAGTAGATTATTTTTTACTAGAGATATTTTATTAATAATTTCCTTCTACAACCTATATCTCAAACTAAAAACACACTTAGTATTGTGCTACCTATTACTGGCAAAAAAACTGGGTACAATACTTTAAGGAACATGACCTCAGGAACTCCTTGCATGATAGCCTCCTTATTCATCACTCATCCACTGCTACTGCACTACTGTTGTGGCAGAATTAGCTGTCACACATACATATTACATATTACATAATATATATATATATATATATATATATATATATATACATTACATTACTTCATTATTTTTTCCATTTCTCATTATTGCCCTTGTCCTGCCCCCCCCTGCATATCCTGTTTATGTCTTAATTTGTTTATATATACATATATATTTATTTATTTATTTTTAAATTATTATTTATTATTTGTGTATGTCTTTCTCCTGTTCAAACATCTTATACAACCCCAAGGTTCTGTCACAACTTCTGTGCCTCTCAGAGTCTGTCATCAAAATTTTCATTTAAAATGTTCAAAAACATTAAAGGCAGGAATGTCATAATTACAGTTATGAAGTGAAACAAGCATACAATATATTTCACTTGTTTGCACTGAAGCTGTTGCTATTTTGAATTTTATCTTGATGTTGTTTTCAGTAGATTTTCCAAATGTGGTGGCTCACTTGTGGTGTCAATTGCATCTATTTTATAGCCATCCATTCATTACATTTGCATGAAATTGGCCATTTTTTGACTCCGTTTCCCTCTTGCTCACACCTGTTTGCAGGCAAGTACACCCACCATGCAAATGTACATTATGCTTTTTTGACCATTGTTGGTAGTTGACATTTCTATAAATTTGTTAAAAATTATGTCATTGATTCTTCTTTTATAGAAACTCACCTGCCCAAATTCGAAAAGTAAAAGATTAATGCTAGGCAATTGTTGTGAGAAATGAAAGCAATTATAATTAGATACATGCTGAATACTAACAAAAGCAATTCCATATAAACAAACAATAAATGTGTAAAAACAGAAAAGAATAATTACATCTGTACACTTGTCTTTCACTGTCACTACTTTGTGAAAACTGTAAGCTTAAATGTTTTTTAATGTGAATGTTCTCACCTTGTGAATCCCACTCAGCCTGTTTGCTTTCATTTGCTCTTTAGGATACCCCCATTCCCCTTAGTGTGAACATAATAAATGGATGGCCCCTTCATTGTTTTGGGAAAATCAATTAAATTGTTTGAAATTTTGTTGCAAGGTGTGGAGAATAAGTATGTTTTTAGGCACTTTCATGCTGACCAAAACTCTTTGCTTATGGTATTTTGAGCTATCAATACAGGTCATTCAAGAATGATTATCTAAGGCACAATTATGGTAGGTCCTTGAAAAATTTTACCAAAGCATCTGTTAAATAAATTAGCCCATCAGAATAGCACAAAGTTTTTTATTCAAGTGACCAGTTTATCTGTTTTGATGTCATTTTTATGTAAGTCAACCCTCCCAGTGATCTCAAAAATACTTCATGGGTTGATTAAAAAAAAAGATGTCTCTCTGTTGAAATCAAAGTTTCATAGCTTGTATTTCATTGCTGTTTCATAGCTTGTATTTCACCAGTGATAGATTTCTTTACAGTACTATGTAACAAAGTTATAGTGGAGAAAAAGTGGCCACAGGAGTGGATGCAAACAGTCTTCATACCAATCCCCAAAGTAGCGGGTGCAAAGCAATGTGATGAACACAGAACGACATCCTTAATAAACCACAGCAGCAAAATTCTACTCCACATTCTTCTATCACGAATGAAGCCACAAGCAGAAGCAGAAATAAGTGAAACCCAAATAGGTTTACGATCGGGAGTCGGCACTAGAGATCAGATTTTCAATCTTTGTGTAATCACTGAGAAGACCAGGGAAAATAATGTGAAACTATATTTAGCATTCATAGACTACAGTAAGGCATTCGACTCCATCCATCACTCTAAAATGTGGAATGTCTTACAAAAGTTGAACACAGATATATCCACTGTAGCAGTGATTAAAGCTTTGTACCAAGATCAGAAGGCCTTTGCCCTGTGAATTGAAAAAGAACTTACTGAATGGTTCTCTGTTGAGAAAGGAGTGAGACAGGGTTGTCTCCTGTCACCACTTTGTTTCAACCTCTACACAGAGTACATTATGAGAGAAACAGTAGACACAAGTCAGCACGGAATAAAAATTAATGGAAAGAATGTGAACAACCTCTGGTACAAAGATGACATTGTCTTGATGGCTAGATCTGAAGAAGGACTACAATCAATATTTTCCTTGGTAAATAGAGTTTTGAAAGAATATGGCCTTTTCATGAATGTCAAGAAGACCAAAGTAATGATGATTGGTAGGGCTCATGAGAACTTAAACATACTATGCAATGGAAAGGAAGTACAGCAAGTTCTGCATTTCATGTACCTAGGATCAATTATAACAGAAAATGCAGACTGTGTGTCAGAATTAAATGCCAGATTAGGACAAGGAAGACAAATTATAAAAAATCTCTCGCAGATATGGAAAAGTAGAAATATATCATTAAATTCAAAGCTTAGGTTGTTGAAAACACTAGTGTGGCCAGTAGCAACGTATNGAAGAAGGACTACAATCAATATTTTCCTTGGTAAATAGAGTTTTGAAAGAATATGGCCTTTTCATGAATGTCAAGAAGACCAAAGTAATGATGATTGGTAGGGCTCATGAGAACTTAAACATACTATGCAATGGAAAGGAAGTACAGCAAGTTCTGCATTTCATGTACCTAGGATCAATTATAACAGAAAATGCAGACTGTGTGTCAGAATTAAATGCCAGATTAGGACAAGGAAGACAAATTATAAAAAATCTCTCGCAGATATGGAAAAGTAGAAATATATCATTAAATTCAAAGCTTAGGTTGTTGAAAACACTAGTGTGGCCAGTAGCAACGTATGTATCAGAGACCTGGATGATAAGAAGAAAAGAAGCCAGAAAGATTGCGGCTTTTGAAATGTATGGTTACTGCAGAATACTCAGAATCAGCTGGAGACAAAGAAGAACCAATCAATTTGTACTGGAGGAACTTGGAACTAATTTGAGCCTTCTAACCAATATAAAACAGAGCAAGCTTAGACACATCACAAGGAAGAAGAACCTAAGCACAGTTATTCTTCAAGGGAAAGTAGAAGGGAAAAGAAGCCAAGGAAGGCAAAGAACTAGGTGTAGTGATAACATCAAGGAATGGACTGGAAGAGATGTAAACAAATGCAGTAGACTGGCACAGAATCGAGTTGACTGGAGAAAAACTGTACAAGCTGTGACAGGAATCGCCAACCCTCTGACCTGAGGGCAGCAGCTGATGATGATGATGATTTTATTGCTAAAAGTAAATATTTTGGCTTGAGATGGTATTTTGATGAGGTATGAGGGTTTTTTTTCTTGGTATCTGTTGATAGCAGCCCTACATTATTGTGCCAAGACAATTTTTGTTGTTACCAGCTAACTGTTAAAATTGGTGAATGCAATTTTTACCACTAGTTTACTAATGTTGGTTCAATGCTCATAGCAGCATTCTAGCCCTTTGAAACAATATATGTTCAACTTGGGTTAGAACACAAAATAAACAACATACTCATCTGTTGTATCACTCTTTTAAAAAATAATTACCATACACACTCCAGGCTGACCCTCAAACTGAGGTTGAATGGAGATCACAACAGTAATACCCAGAATTAGGAATGTCATTTGGTGAATAATGTAGAATACTACATCCCTCACCTTTTTAGATTCTGTCATTATGCAAACATACCAATATGCTATAATACTCTTCTTTCATTAGCTGTCCATCAGGTCCATTAATGACTTACAAGAACATACTTCCTTTAGGTAGCCTGCTGTTTTCTATTCTATTCACATGGCAAGCCCATCTAAGGTTATGTTGGATAAAGATAGGTACATCCTTGGCAGGTGGGCTTGTATGAGAATTTCTTTGTTGGAGACAAATTCTATCACTTTACACTCAGAAAGTGTCAAAGATGCTGCATCATTAAGTGCTAAGTTTGTGAGCTGCAATCTTGTAAACAGGCCATGCCTCACCTCCATAGAGTAGTACTGATAAAATTATGGCACTGAATACACTACATTTAGTCTTTGATTGAACCACACCTATTTTTTCAGCCATTCACATGAGATTGAAGCATTCAACTTAATGGTGTTTATCCTCTTATATATCTTGTTGTTCATAGCAGTTGACCCAATGTACTTAAATACAGTGACTTTAGTTAGCTGTTGGTTAATTTTAAGACTGTCATCATGACTTCCTGGTACTGGCTGGTGCATCATATCTGTCCTTTAAATGTCAATTTTCAACCCAAAGGCTTGAGCTGATCTAACAAAACAACTTATTTTTTCCTGAACAGTGCCTTGATTGCCATGGAAGCACTCACAGGGACATATTATCAGTTTTACAAGCTGACTAGAAAGGATTGATGCTGAAGATGTCAGCTTTGAGTCTAATTTGAATCCATGAAACTTTGTCTATCCATACTACTTAACATAACCAATTCAGGTCATTAACTATAACATCCCTTTACTTGTACAAACATATAAAAAAATTACAAACAACAAAATAGAGGAAAACTGCACTAACCACTAAGTCCAGCTTCCCATTGCTTAACAGTTACTGTGGAGGTACTATCACCAAGAGGGTCTGAGATTAAATCCCTGAGTGGACAAAAACTTTGGAACTTAACAAAAGAAAAAACCCTTGGTTGACCTTAGAAATTGGCGATGTCTTTCCACTGCAACAAGGTCACTCTGAAGGGTACTGTCTGGACCCAGTTACTAGGAGAAACTTTAGGGTTATCTTTCGCTCTCTTTGAGCAGAACCATACTTCTACCATAAAGTCATAACTTTTAGTCATTTCCTTTACTTCACTTTTTACTGTCTCTGTCTCTGTCTCTCTCTCTCTCTCTGTCTCTGTCTCTCTCTCTCTCTCTCTCTCTCTCTCTCTCAGGCATACACATACAACACTGCATCTATCTCACTTGATAAATTGTAGCCAGCTGTCTGATTTCACTCAGAATTGGAGTCCATACCTAACAAAGTATGGCTTAATTGTTTGTATCACCTTCTCATTACTGGTAGACCCCATTAGGAAAGTTTCATAGAACCTGAAAACTCTTTCCACTTAGCAGTGGCCCTATTACCGCTATACCAAGGTTATCCTGGGTTCCTTTTAGAGTTTTGATCCTTTAAATGGTTCTGGCTTCCTTACATGTAATTTGGTGATTGCCGTGCTCTTTTTACATCATTTTCTTTGCTAAGATTTCAGCTTTTCCAATCCCCTAAATACTGTTGTAGTATGAAACTTCAAGAGACTGCCAGAGCACCCCATGCATCAGAGGATGTCCAAGCCTACTAAGTGTTGGTTCAAAAGATAGAGCTTTCTGCACGAAATTTGTAGACTAAAGAGCCTCGACTTTGACATAAAGGAACAGAGCACTACTCCTATCACACTCAATACTAAACTCCCACCCCAAATAGGTGGCCACATCCCAGAAATAAGACTTCTCCTGATACCAGGCAGGGGAGAAAAATCTCAAGCACAGAGGAAGGTTTTTACCATGTCTTTCATCCTTCAGGCATACCATGTAGGAGAATGGCCATATGCTTTTTCCAATGATAAGCAGAGTGCAGCAAGAAATGTGGTAAGGAATAAACAGTCATTTTCTCTTGTGCACTTGTTATCTTGCAAGCACTTACCAACTCCAGAATAAGGGCTTTGGTGAACATGCAGCTGCAGTGGAATACCAAAGCAAGCTGACTTATTAAATGGGACATTTCCTCTTTCAACAACTACAAGCAGTCGCCTCTTAACGTTCGAGTTTTTCAATAGCCTGCCAACCCTGAATCTTAACCTTAAGGGGATATCATGGTAACTTTAATGGGTACAAAATTGGATTAAAATAAAGCCGAACTGTACCTGTTTCTTTGTCTAAAATTCCTTTAGCAAGATAAATAAAAAAAGACGCGATCCCAGCCAACATTCCAACAAGGCCAACTAAAAGGGTTTTCTTGAAGGTGGCACTGCGAATATTCATGTCTTTATCTTTGTGAACAAAAAGATGAAGGAAAAATGTTATCGCTGCCCATGCCGCAGACAAGATACTCCATACTGAAACATGGAAGTTGTGATATACAGTTCCAAAAGCAAGTGCTGCTGCCACTCCTATAATAACACCGGTGATTGCCAGCCCAAATCGGAGCCAAAGGCGCCACCCGGATACTCTGTAAGCCATTTGTTGTAAAAACCGGTCTCAATTCAATTTACTTTACCTTGATGGTAGCTGCTCTGGTTGTGTGCTTCAAAAAGTGAAGCATTCAAAGTGATATATTCTCGAGAAAAACAATATTAACTCCAAATGAATTAAAACGCTTCTGAAATGTCAAGAAAATTAACTCCAGGTGATTGACCAAGAGGACTTATTGTCTGAGAACAATTTTCTTTTGGTCTGGATAACAAATACAAACCAAACAAACCTCAATGCAAAAACGAGTATGTTGCTGTGAGATGAGGCGGGGCAAAGCCTGTCCACTGAGTACTGTACGTACGTGGGTTGCCGAGAGGGGAACTGCTTGTAGTTACGCAGGTTGGCGTATTTAAATGAGCTATCCCAAACAAAAATCATGTGTTGCCCTTTATGCCAATATCACAAATTAAATATTCTCTTCGAAAGCGCCCTAAGCCAACAAGGAAGAGTAATTTCCTTAAACTGACAGGGAAAATGTTCAAACAAAGATATCAAGGTCACAGGGAGTTGGGGGGGGGGATTTCCCTATCCTCACGGTACGATCTGTTAGACCAATAGCGGCCCCCGACTTATGGAGTCAGGAACAACCAAAGGCTCATACCAGCAATTGCGCACTGACATGGGACAAAGGATCAGAGGAACTGAAAAAGCTTATTTGAGTGGCTATACTTGCAATCCACGAAGCCATGTACTGTATGACCTCAACTCGCATGCTTTGGGTACCATACTTCACGAAATAATTAAGATCAAGTGGGGTGCCACTGATTTCTCTGAGAGCAAGTTTAAAAACAAAATAATATCGTTACATGAATATGATTACAGCACTCCCGGGCCATTTCAAAATCGAAGATCTTCTGAGGGTTACTATACTTGTGATTAAGTCGATAGTAAAGCTTGAATCCTAAAATTATTTTGCCAAGCGAAGCTATGTGTTTCAAGGGATGATTAAAGGCAAAAAAGCAAGGCGCTGTAACTGAGAATTTTCTTCTCAGTCTGCAAATAAAAGCTAGTTAATGCGGAGAAATCAACAGCTGATAACATGAAAATACCTCTTAACCTCTGCAATCCAAACACGAATTTTTTAAAAAGCCCTTTTATTTCCTGTTGAATCTAGTAAGTACTGGCGGTTCCAAGATATTCTGTTGGGAGAGGCCTTTTGTTTTGAGTTTTGCCCCTTTTAATTTTCAGGTTCCTGCAGTGCCCGAAAATTTTGAGGCACACGAATCTGAGACATTTTTCTCGTTAATTTCATGAAAAATCCACAAAAACAACAGTATTGACAACTGAATCAAATTATTTGAAAGACAAATATACTTTAGTTATAAAAATGTCAAAAATTTTAAAAGAAAACAATGCCATTGGGGAAATGTAAAAATTTGAGTTTAAATGCGTAGCAAAAAGCACTACAAGCAAATTATCAAAAGCAACAGATACATTATACATATTTACTTTTCGAGATCATCACAATTAATATCCAAATTGGGTACTTTCAAAGTATCGTCATCTATAACGTTAGTAAGTTCTGGATGGTTTGAAACCTCCGTTGGTTTGAACTTCCCTAATAATAATTTGACCTAGTTGTAACCCCGCTTTGTATCTTTCTTTACTGCAGCACTTTCAGCCATTTTTTCGTAATACGATAAATCTTTATCGTTCGTGCAGACCTTTTTTTGGTTTTGTTTTTGTCAGTCACTTTGTTTGTTTTTTTCCTGGTCTTTCGATTTTACAAGAATTACCTCCTCTTACGCTTTCCTTTCTAAAACTTTTATCTCTTGATTCTTTCCCCATTACATTCCTACTCCTCTTACCGATAACTTTTTCAGCTTTATTCAAAATGGTTTGCATATTTCACCCGGTACCTGCAGCAATGTTTCTCAACCGGTCTGCCATGGGAGATTTTCAGATGTGCTTTGATTGGATCTAACAGTTACCTAAGTATCACGCTACTTTGCTTTAACTGTAATTAAATTTGGTGAATTTTGTTCCATGTCTTTTATTTCAGGTATCCGCGAATATAAAGTTGATCAATTACTTCCATTTCAGCACTTTCGCGGCCTTGAAAAAAATTGTCATAAAAAAGAGGAAAAATAGCTGATGGTGGTAATAGTGAGGAAACAGAAAAAGGAAACCCAAGCGCTTCACCCGAAATAAAAGATGCCAAGGGAAGAAAAGTCAGTTGTCAGGCAATACTTAGACAACTACCAACAAAATGGATCCAGTTCAAGTGATCAGAACTGAAATTCCATGGCTGAATGTATTGTTCATGGTGAGAAATTCTGCAATGAGTCTTTGTCCCCAGAAAAACTAAAGAGACACCTAACGACGGGAGTTTGGAAAAACCTAGTCAAATTCATTGAACAACTGCTTCAAACAGGAAATCAGCACGAAGAAAAAATCCCACAAAGTTCTGCCTATGGCTCAAGAGGCGAGTCACTTAGTAGTGGAAATAATTGATACAAGAATGAACTCTCAGAGAGAAGATGAGACAACTACCCTTTCTATTTGCTGTGCAATAGTAAAAACAACTTTTGGGACCGAGGAAGAAAAAGAAATAAGATTGATGATATTGCAAACAGCAGCATTAGCAGGCGGCTAGATGACTTGTCCATGGAACTAGAAGAAGCAATACGTTTCCATTGCAAAGCACAGAAACATTTTTGCACTTCAAGCAGACGAGAAAATCGCTATTGATGGAAAGGCACACCTTTTTGAATTCACTGATTAAACCATGAATAGTAAAGTGCAAGATTCCTTTTTTTTTTTGCAAAAAGCTTAATGAAAGAACAACAAGACGGGTTGCATTTGTTGCTTTAAACATGTACTTGTAATCCGTCTATTTATTATGAAAGTCCTGTGTTGGAATTTGTATAAATGGTGCTCATTCTATGTTTGGTTTAATAAAAGGATTTGTCCCACAAGTAGAGGAGGAAACAGAAAAACTAAGATAACGCATTTTTTCCATCGCGGAGTGTGTGTAACCAAAACTGTAGAGAGCAAATTAAAAATGATACTTGATTAAATGCGTAAGCTGGTCAACTACGGAAAAGTAGACCTCTCATGTGAAGACAGTTTACACCCCTGTGCGACTGCCTTGGTGCTAAATATGTGAATACACTGCTTCACACAGAGTTTTGATGATTATTGAGACAGAAAGTTTTGTCAAGATCTTCTGAATTAAAAAACGAACTACTTTTTTCCACACAACATAAACAGAATGATTTCCATATTCTACTTGAGAACGAGGTCTGGTGTTAAAAGATGGCATATTTCTCAGATATTTTTGCCCATTTGACCAAGTGCACTTAGTAGTCCAGGAATCAAACAAAAGCATTCCTTTTTTTCGTGTTATAATTCTGTACATACTCTGGATATTTGTAACATCAAGAAAGTAAAATAGAGACCTTAAAGCAGTACCTCAAAAATACCAGGACTTGTTGAGGAAAAATGACCTGGTCCAGGTATTTTACTGCCAAAAAAGGTTGAGAAAGGCTGTTTTCATTTTCTCCAATTACACAATGTAACAGCATTTTTGCTTGACACACTCTTGATGTTTTCCAATGTATTTTTGTGCGCTGAATCCGAAAATCACATTTATTTTTCTCAACCATCGTTCTTTTCTTTGATACTGGGCATAGTCACTTTTTGAAAAATACTGAAAATTACCCGAAATATGAGTTTAACACTAATGCATTACAACAAGACAATGAACCACAATGTGGTTTTATTATGATAAATAGCACGTTTACACCATTTGCGCCTCCTAAAGTCCAACCCTACGTCCCCGTCGTGGGAGGTGGAAACAGGTAACGCTGGCTAACAGGGCTCTGGTGAAGCTTCTGGGCCAATCTCCCATCAGTGGATAAAACGGATTACAGAAACACAAACGATCAACAACACTACCGGCAACCGTCGTCGAGGACCTCCTCCAAGAGGAAATATGATGTCAGCTAGTGAAAGCCTTAGAGAAGCTAGAAGATGGAATCTTCTTTCGACAAGGAAACCAATCAGATTCGGAACATGAAATGTGCGAACTATGTACGAAGGAGGAAAGAGTGGGAATGTAGCAAAGGTGATGAGGAGCTATAAATTGCAAGTGATAGGTCTATGTGAGACCAGGTGGACAAACTCTAAGGAAACCAGACTGAGCACAGGGGAAACCTTGCTCTATGCAGGTCATGAAGAAGAAAATGCACCACACACGAAAGGAGTCGGAATCGTGTTGTCAGGAGAAGCATCACATGCCCTTATAGAATGGGAACCAATCAACTCAAGGATGCTAGCTGCTCAGGACATCAAACAAGGGAATCACACTTAAAACCATAAGGTGTTATGCCCCAACAAATGATGCAGATATAGATGTCAAGGAGGAATTTTATGACAGGCTTCAGACAGTGGTAAANGACCAGGTGGACAAACTCTAAGGAAACCAGACTGAGCACAGGGGAAACCTTGCTCTATGCAGGTCATGAAGAAGAAAATGCACCACACACGAAAGGAGTCGGAATCGTGTTGTCAGGAGAAGCATCACATGCCCTTATAGAATGGGAACCAATCAACTCAAGGATGCTAGCTGCTCAGGACATCAAACAAGGGAATCACACTTAAAACCATAAGGTGTTATGCCCCAACAAATGATGCAGATATAGATGTCAAGGAGGAATTTTATGACAGGCTTCAGACAGTGGTAAATGGTGTCCATGAGAGAGAGAGATGGTTATCCTTATGGGGGATTTCAACGCAAAGATTGGACAGAACAACCACGGATACACAGCAACCGTGGGGAGACATGGACTGGGTACCATGAATGAGAACGACCAGATGTTAGTAGACTTCTGCACTGAAAACAACCTAGTCATCGGTGGATCAGTCTTACCTCACAAGCATGTCCACAAGATAACATGGATGTCACCGGACGGAAACACTGAAAACCAGATTGACTACATCTGTGTAAGCAAAAAATTCATAAGATCTCTCCTTGACGTTCGCAGTAAGAGAGGAGCAGATGCAGCTTCAGATCATCACCTGGTGGAAGGAAGCTACAACTGAAGCTTAAAAGGTGCACCAACTCATTCACAAGGGTGAAATTCAACATAGAGAAATTATAGGAGCAGGAGTATGTGCAACAATACCGGATGACTTTGAGAAACAGATTTGAGGTTCTGCAGGAAGTGGATACAGAAGAGGAAACTATAGAGGGATATTGGAGCAGGGTCAAGGAGAACTGGAAGGCATCATGCGAAGAAGAACTGGGTAGAAGAAAGAAGCAACAAAAACCGTGAATATCACAGGCAACTTTAAATAAGATGGATGAGCGGAAGAAGGTTAAGAACTCACTAAATAGTGTCCGGACAAGAGCAAAAAGGGCTAGGCTTGAAGAAGAATATCGACAAAAGCACCAAGAAGTGAAAAAGAGTGTTAGGCAGAACAAGAGGGCTTTTGTTGACGACTTGGCAACTAGAGCAGAGGCAGCAGCAGGACAGAGATTTATGAAGGAGTAATATGACATCACCAGAATCCTAGCAGGAAACAGGAGGGCCCCCAGAGAAGCCAATAAAGGAGAAGAATGGTGTCACCATAACAGCATTGGAAGGACAGACAGACCGATGAAAAGAACACTTCAGTGAGCTGCTGAACAGGCTAGCACCCGAAGAGAGGCCAAATTTCGCTCCGGCAGACGAAATGTTGCAAATACTACTGCACAGCCCCACCAGGGAGGAAATCAAAAAGGCCATCATGTCACTGAAAAATGGCAAATCAGCAGGACCAGATGGGATCCCAGCAGGCGATACTTACTCAAATGTCCCTTGCTGCAATTATTTTGGGCTTTTTGTCAACAAATTTGCCATTTATGGGGGGAAAAGCTGTAATTACCCCCTTCCTCCATGATGTTCCAATAACACCACTTGGATTTAGAAAATCAACTATTACCAATTCTTGAAAAGTGCCTTGTTGCTCGTGGCTAAATTTCCAGTGCAAGGAAATTTATGAAAGAAACTATTATATCCTTAATTTGCATAACTGCAAAATTTTGTGTTGTCATGGCAACAAATGGGGGTAACTGGCAAGCAAATTTTTCCCAAACGTATCCTTCAATATTTGATAGTTGACATGGAGAATTGTATTCTTAATTGTGTTATGATTTAGGCTTTGTTGAAGATTGTTGAAACTTTGTTGAAAATTGAAGCCTGTTTAATAACAATTTGTAAGTGATTTCATTTATTGTTTTCATGGCAACAAGCACCCCAAAATTAACTCCAAACAAATTTTATTTCATTGTTAACTTGGGTGCCAAGTATCATCAACATACCATTTAAAGTTTAAGAGTTATGTCTATTTATGTTGATTAGTTTTACCTTATTTGAGCATTTCTGGTGCCACTCAGAGTACCATTCTCCTATACAACTGTTAGTAATTATTTTCCAAATTTTTTCGTGAAATTAGTTTAATTAAACACATGTAACTTTGGATTGGAAAGGGCTATGGCAAAAAGGAAAACTGTTTTAAGCTTCTTACAACAGTATCTTTAATTTTAGCTTACAAAATTGATCACTTGCAGGAATAGAAAATTCACTTGAACACCCTACTCTGAGAGACTCGTACTATTTACTGCCTTTCTCCACCTTTATGTAACACAGATAAAGTGTCATTAAGTGTGTTCGGATTTGGTGGTAGCCACACATCTTTATAATCCATTTCATCCTGGAAACGTGTTTGAATCCAAAATATATTGTTTAATGACAAAAATCTATTAGCGTCCAACTGTCACCATTTAAGTTACTTCTCAAGCTGAAGAGTCCACTTACTTTTCCTGACCTAAATTTTCCAACATTTTCATGGACTCTATCAATAAATTACTCTATCATATTTCAAATTTCATCCATAACTCTTCCAAACGAAAACAGGTTAGTTTTCGATGCCGACTTTTGTATCATTATGGGGTCTTATGATTGTACGACTGCAATAATCTGGTTGAGATATGAATCTCTAAGCTTGTCATTAACAAAACTGTTTGTAGTACCACTTTTGACGAGCTATAAAGACCAATTAAAAAGGTGTGTTCCACTTTCCTATCGTCTACAGTATTTGCTCTTATCATATCCACTTATTACCTGGTGACAATGACTCCCATTGTCATCGCAACTTATTCCTTTCCCTTTAAGTAGAAAACCGGTCCAACTGAGAAAAGGAAAAATCACATTTGAGATTAAATGTATTGACTAATCCTGTCATTGAATGACATTTAATTGGCATAAAATGGTTGATAATAGAAAGCAGAGGCTTTTGAATGAAAGCAATTAAGTTTTACAATATCATAACAAAAAAGACATAATTTTCTTCCATTAAATAGGTTTCATTAGTGTGATTTAGTAGAGTACGTCAGGTTCATTTTTTATGGTTCAACAGAGGTTGGCCCTTATCAGTTTTTTTACCCTCTCTTTTTTCGCTTCCCCCTCTCTTTTTTATCCAGTTAAAGCCTCTCACTTTGCCCAACACCAAAGTTGCCTAAATATTAAGAAAATTCATCAAAATAGCTGTCGAGAGAATAAATTCTGGTGATCTTGTGGCCCCTCAGCTTAAAAAGCTTCTCACACAATATTTAGATAGGACCTTTAAATTTTTCATCTTTTCCTATTTCCTAGAGAATTTTTCAAACAGACATAAATTAAGGCCATGTTCCTTTTTTCTTGCAATCAACGGAAATGATGAAATGTTGATTTCTCATCAGTTTTCTCTTTGTGTTCATGTTATATATTTTTCATATAAAACACAGGGAAATTTCTAATGGTGTAGTTAAAGCAAGCAGCCATCTTCCATAGAGTGACACACCTTAAAAAGTTGATAAAAGGGTCTTTATTAAAAATACAAATGTGAAAGCTGGATAACATACTTGTCTTTCCTAGAAAACCAATAATAGATAGTTCATTAGTTGAGTTAATGTAGATCATCAAAATATTAAAAGTTTAATTTTTTTTCTACTTTTTGTCTTTATGTATAGGCATTAGTATTAACTTTCGGTCTAAAGTATTTGTGTCATTTTTTGCAGTGGTCACCATGTGAATTTTTACAGAAAATGTATGACACAAACATTTTTCTTGACAATAATTATTTCGTTAGAAATGGCTGGAAAAACAAATAAGTTGGAGTGGTTACTAACCTCTATTTTCAAACTAAAAACTTACCTTTTTGAGACAAAGGTTGATGAAAAGAGGAGGAAAGACAATTCCTTTTCAATTGCATATGGTTTGTTTATGATATTTTTTGTCTCAAAAATTAAGCATTTTCATACGAACCAATTCTCAGAGTTCAGTGCTTAACAATTATTCTACTCACCCACCAGCACAAGAAATATTAATATTTTCTGATGACATGTTGTAGTCCTCATATGAGAGTAAATCTAGGACATTTTTTAATTGGCTCTATTCATTGAGATGAAAAATTTTTTTAAATGGTACTAAACCATCTAAACTTAAATTTCAGGACAAGACACACTTATTGCCTAAATAAAAACAAAAAATTCCTTTGAATTCTATGGCCCCACGCCCACTGCTTTAAACAAATCTGACACATTATGAAAATAAGCGAAATTACCGTCAGCTATGTAAAATTGTAAGAGCCTTTTAACACTGTGAAAAATATTACCTCTTAACCATGATGGAGTAAGTTCTTTTCACTCTATCTAGAAGCCAGCATTCCGTTGAGATTTTCGGAAGTGTTACTGCTCCTTTAATAAACAATTCATTTTTTTCTGATAAAACCCAAGCCCTTGGATGAAACCAAAATATACTCCATAACCGTAATCGACAATATGACCTGTCATATCCTCCTCATTCTCATGTAAAGAAAGCTTTAATTCAAATTAGCATAGGCATTTCATTTGAATGCGAGGCTAAATCAACTAGTGAATCCATAACTTACACTTTGAATATTAATTCACTACAACTTTTTTTTCAAAGCTCTCAACAGTAATCTTGCGCCATAAAAGCTAGCAAATGCTGTTTTTCTTTTATTCTTGCAAAATATCAGGGAGCAATTCTTACAATTTAATTTTAGCTTATTGCTCAGCTTGCATTTTTTATAGTTGGCAACACTTGCAATGCTTCTTACATACAAATGGCAACGTTAAACGATTGCTGGTGACATAACAGGAAAGGATATGGCAATTTTTACTTCCACGATTCGTCGTATTATCTGTACTACATTGGTAAAAAGGTTATTTGAATTTTCATAATGCTGTTAAATGTATGGTTTCACTAATGATTCTTCAATATTGTCTGTTATGTCGAATAATGATTGCACAGTTGAGTATGACGGAAGCTTTTGTAGGAATGCTTTTGGAATGGGTTTAAAAAATATCTAAAATGAAAGTAAATACATTTCTCTCTACAGGAATTCCTTTTACAATCAAGGTCAAAATCCCAACAATTGACACTCCTTTGGTTGTTGCCTTCTCTGCAAGGCCAATTGACGCAAGTTACGGATCTACTGTTATGTTGCATCCCTTAGCATTCTTAAATCTGTTGAAATTTTTACCTGGATACTCTAGGTAATTACCTGTAGCAATTACAAAAAATCAGCTTACTTCACCAATAAGGTCTTCCGCTTTTCAGCCAAATGATAAGGTGTAATACGTGTAATGCACTGATGAATCACATAATGAATAATAACGTAAGTCAAATTTTGCACACTTCGATGTATTGTATTGCTTGGATTTAAATTGCCTGTTATTTTTATGTGTTTCCTCCATTGTCAAGTAAGACCTCGGTTACACGAGGCTAGCGTTAATTTGCTTCATCTTTTTGAAAAGACTGGAACAGAAAAACGTGTGAAAAGTTTTGGTCTCCTTTCCAGTTTCTCTGTCGTTGAACTGCAAAAAGGGGGAAATACAAATTTGTGATACGAAATTAAAAGAGAATTTTGTAATTCCACCTCAATGCTGCACTTAAATCAAAAAAGCCAAAATGTTCTCTCATTTAAAGAAGAATAAACAATAAACATCTTTAAGATTAGGTAATGTTTTACAGAAACTTGAATCTTATTGTTTGTGAAAGTTACCTCAGGTTCAAGTAAATCGTCAAGAATAAACAAACGAAATGCTTGTAAATAAGTTATAACGAAACATGCAGCATTTCTGAGACCTGGATTATTATACAGAAAATGTTGCTATGGTAGTCTACCTCAGTTTAGTTGAATATTTTGCTTGACAGTTGTACATTTATAACAAACAGTTTTAAGTACACTATAGTATCTGAACTGGCAATATTCTTGGTATAAAAAACCATCAAAACTATATACCTTTAACACGTTTTTATTATTGGAGAAAGTTTGTCTATCCACAGCGATACTGGCAATTATTTGACTTGGCTCAGTGGTTTGATAATTTTCCAATTCCTTATCAAATTCACATCATCACTAGAGGATTTGTTATCAGTATCTTAGTTGGGAGACACCTGCTACTTTTTTTTACCTTCAAACAACTTATTACGAAAACTACTTTTTTTGTCATCAAAATCCTTTAAATTCTTGCCAAAAGCACTTCGTAAACATCTGCACTAACATTCTATCTTTTCTTTGCAATTTTTTTTTACCTGAAATATAAAAGAGAACCTGATAAAGTTAAATCACCACTTGCTTTTTGTTTCCATCCGTGCATTCACAAATGCGCATTCAACTAGAAAAAACGAATGTGTTAAGGCACCACAATTCAAAAGTAAGATAAAGCTCATAGAAACTTAAATGCATGATATACTATTCATTCACTATTCATTCACTTACTTTACTTACTATAAGTAAGTGAAGTAAGTCAAGTAAGTCAAGAAAGTCAAGTAAGTCAAGTAAGCGATGTCAGTCAAGTAAATCAAGTAAGTCAAGTAAGTCAAGTAAGTCAAGTAAGCCATGTCAGTCAAGTAAGTCAAGTAAGTCATGTCAGTCAAGTAAGTCAAGAAAGTCAAGAAAGTCAAGTAAGTCAAGTAAGTCAAGTAAGCGATGTCAGTCAAGTAAATCAAGTAAGTCAAGTAAGTCAAGTAAGTCAAGTAAGCCATGTCAGTCAAGTAAGTCAAGTAAGTCATGTCAGTCAAGTAAGTGAAGAAAGTCAAGTAAGTCAAGTAAGTCAAGTAACTCAAGTAAGTCAAGTAAGTCAAGTAAGTCAAGCAAGTCAAGTAAGTCATGTCAGTCAAGTAAGTGAAGAAAGTCAAGTAAGTCAAGTAAGTCAAGCAAGTCAAGTAAGTCAAGTAAGTCAAGCAAGTCATGTCAGTCAAGTAAGTCAAGTAAGTCAAGTAAGTCATGTCAGTCAGATAAGTCAAGTAAGTCATGCCAGTCAAGTAAGTCAAGTCCCTGTCATTATAAATCAGGAATATCTTGTCTAAAAGTTGAGAGCCACATTGTCCTAGGTCAGGGGTGTTCAAACTTCTACCCTTGATAGTTTTTAAGTAGCCTTCTTTATATTATTTAAAATTCACTGTATTGTGACACACGCACAATATTGCGACAACCCTTTCAGCCTATGCAATACTTTGTTTATTTATTTGGGGGGCTTACTTGTTATCATTAAAAGGTTTCATTTAATGTTACAATTATTAGTGTGTGTACTTGTTTTCATCATGTTCCTATCGTGTTGAGGCAAGTAATTCCTTTACCCAAGATGGCTTTATGCATAGTCCGGTTTCTCCAATGATGAGCAGATTATTTGAATCATATTTTGTTTTAATTTAAAGCATGTCTTCTGAAAAGAAAGGTAGTTTTTTTGGACAAAACTAGATCATTCAATGGCTTGTGGGTGGAAAGATATTTTTGAGTTGCAATAAACAGCAAGCCAGCATGTCCTCTTTGTAATAAAAATATCACTTTATGTAAAGAATATTTCCTGCCATTAAAAAAGCGCCATGGTGCAGAATTTGATGAATTCTGGTAACATGGAACTAAAAATTGTAGCAGGTTTACGGAAACAATTGTATTGTCAACAGAAGCTCTTGACATCGTCAAATGAACGTTTCCATGCATGCATCATACGAAATGCAAGCTTTTTGGTGATTGTTTATTCATAAAAAATACCCTTGCGCTTATTAGGTGGCAAATGCGTCCGTAGAGGAATTCTTAGAATTTCAAAAACCATTTGGTGCTGTAAAGTATAATTTTTATTGCAAAAAAATTTAAAAACCTGTTGCATTTTAAATTGATAATTTTATTGCGTTAATTCTTGATCAGAGCTCTTACTTGGAACGTTTTGACCAATATGAGCAACTGTTAAATATAATATAAGCTCTGCTCCAAAAGTGTGAATTCTAGGGGAGATTATCTTATAGTTAAATAGCAAATTGTACTAATGTTAGTATTCGTCATATTGCTGATGGTACAACATTCTATATATCGATGTCTTTTTGGAGCCCACTGAAGAACTTTTATCATTTGGGAAAAGTATTGCAAATGGTTGTTGACGTGCATATTTGTTTTCTCAGATAAGAAAAGGAGAACCAATAATTTTCTGACTCAAAGAAAAACTTGGCACGAAAATATGATGAAACTAAATATTTAGGCAGTCGAAAAGCATTTAAAAGTGGGACTCTACATTACTTTAACCCGTTGAGTCCCGATCACGTGTGTACACGTTTTGCAATCTTCCACTGAGGCCCGGCCACGTGTTAACACGGTTGGGGAAAAAAGTGTATAAAAAGTGTTTTAGACATGGTTTTGAAGTTTTTCTTGTTGAAAATGCTTCTAATAGGCTTTAGATTACTTAGTTTTCAACATAGAGGATTATAACCGTTTAGGCGATCTAAATTTTTATGTTAAATTAGAGTTGCTTTTTTCAGCAAAAAAATCGACTTTACTAAGTCAAAGGCAGCAGTAAAGCGAATAATAAAGGTCTTTAGAATGTTTTGAGTCCTTATTTAAGTCTAATTAGGTGGTATAAATAATTTAGAAAGTAATAAAAACATATTTTGCCCAAATATTCATCTTTTTTAAACTTCAAATGTGGAACTCTATGCAGAAATAAAACTACAAGGTATAGAGAAATAAAAAAATATTCATTCTTCATCAGATGAATTGCATTCCTGATCAGGAAGGGCAATACCAATTTTTTGATGGTGGATGCGAAAGCAAGGGTCGACACAAAGTGCTGGTTGTTCCGGGCATCTGACACATAGATATCTGCTTTCTCTTCGTAATCCATTAGATGAACAGTGTTTGCAGGCTCTGCAAGGATTCTTCTTTTTTTCGGTTGGTGGTCCTGGAGCCAAGTAGTGAAAATCTGCTTGTGGCTGCATGAATTTCTTTTCCTTTGGCTTACCGATCATATATTTTATAATGGCTTGCTTAAAGTCTCGAATTGACTTTAAGCGTCGTGGTGCTAAGGTTTGTTTAGAATAAAGATAGAAAGCGTTCGTCATAAAGATCTCAAAGATGTGCACCCCAACTTTCTTGTACCATCTGATGGTTTTTCGTAAACCAGAATGGTACCAAAGCATCTGGTCGGATCGATCAATACCTGACATGTTTTGGTTGTACACATCAACCAAGTTTTGTTTATCTTTCAATTTCCCATAACGGTTGACTGTCCCGGTCATCTCAGGAACAAAGGCATTGCTGATCATTCGAACATCTCGTTTGTCTTTCCATTTTGTTACAGTAGTGTCACCCGATGACTGAATCACCACCTCTCCTTTCTTTAACTTCTTCTTTGATACTGCCTCTGGTTGATGCTTTCTGTCTGTTCTGAGGGTACCAGTAAGATAAGTTCTTCTAACTGACATAGTCTTTGTCAATGGTACTGAATTATACCAATTATCAGTAAAGACGTGGTAGCCCTTATCAAGGTATGGACCCATGCGATGAAGAACAACAGCTGCAGTCCGACCCATTGATTTAACATCTACGAATTTGGTGCCAGAATAAATTTCTACTTTCAGGACAAAACCATCATTGGTGCACAATTCAAAAAACTTTATACCATATTTGTGTCTTTTGTTTTTGATGTACTGTCGAAAAACTAATCTGCCCCGCCAAAGCATCATAGCCTCATCTAAAGATAAATTCTTATCTGGTGTGTAAGCTTCAGCAGTTGTTTTGTTGAGATGATTCAAAAGAAATCTTATCTTCTGCAACCGATCGTCTTGAAATGCGGGTTCATCGCCAAAATTTAAAAACCTCATAATCGACTGAAATCGATTCCTGGACATGACTGACTGGAAAAGTTCGTTTTTATACAAGCGATCTGTAGACCAGTACGAACAATAAGAAGGCATAGCAACAAGACCCATGTGAAAAACAAGACCAAAGAACTGTCTCATTTCTTCCAAAGTAACATCCTTCCAGGTACTCAAGATGCTACTTCTTCTCAAAAGGCGGAAGCTATTGATAACACGGGCAGCATATTCATTTGATCGGTCAACAATGTCTTGTAATAATTCATCGTTTACAAAGATATTGAAAAAAAACATGGGGTTATCATCATTAGGAGCTTCGATCTTTAATCCTGCAAATGTTGAATTGTTTCAAGGTGGGGTTCTCATCCGACCATTCATATGCTTCATCTTCGGCCTCCTCTCCCTCATTGTTACTGTTGTCATTTGGATTCGGTTCCTCATTCTCTTGTTGTAAAGGATTCTCTTGAAAATGGTGAATCAGATCTCTGTCGCTTTTCAGGTTGCCATGGAATACTTTGTGAACCACCCCGCGTTTTAATTCCTCCTCGGCGTTTTGTACTGCCTCTGTATCTTGGTCCACCTCTAGTTCTCACCCTTCCTCGTCCTCTCGGTTGTGCATCAGGGGTAATATTTTGTAGTACCTTTCGACCGGCAAAGTCTGATTCATCAAACTCCTCAATTTCAGACTGTGAGCTTGATTCCGAGTCAGAGCTGCTATCCTCATCAAGAGAATCAGCAGAGTCCATTTCCCCATCATCATTTATAAGAATTTCTGCTGCTTCCTGAGCACTGTAGCGTCATGCCATTCCTAAAAGTCAAAACAAAGGTATAACAGAGTATGGAGACTGAAGGTATTCTCAGAGCTTCAAAGGTTTGAATCAAAAATTGTTTTTGTTAATATTCGTGTGTTTTCCTCTTCGATTCGAATTATGATGGCTCTATAGTTACATGCCTAACAAAGATTCGAATGTTGTAACACTGCCTTGATTTTTTGTAAAAGAATGCCGCGCGAGAATCACATTTAATCGCAGCCTGTGCTATATGTTACAAAGAAATCAATGTAAATATGGCCAGGTGCGGGTCCTACTGAAGGAAAATAAGCAAATTTACTACTTACTACATATGTGGAGACGTCCTCACTCGATGAATGCTTGATTGAAAAGAAAGAATTCCCGCCAGAATTCTTTGTTTTTCCCAAAGAACAGTTGTTTGATTGGTTATGACCTAAAAAACTTGCATTTGATTGGCTAATTTTAATGCATCATAGACAACGTGTATAGACGTGGTTGGGTCCCAGTATTGAAATTTTTAATACCCAGATCCAAAAACGTGTAAACACGTTCGCATCGCGGACCATGTGATTGGTCCTGGGTATTAGATATCAAATACCCATCACCAACAACGTGTATACACGTGATCCATGGTCAAACTTCAAATTATTATAAAAATATTCAAAATGTCCTCAAAAATTCGAAAAAAATGATACCTGACATGACCAGGGTCATTTTAAGCCGTGGGTCTGGCGAGGTACACCTCAAAAAGTGTCGGGACTCAACGTGTTAATAGTATTTCACAAAATCAGTATCCTAGGTAGATAACGACTCTTTCAAATGCAATTTTTACACGGTCTTTGGGCAATACCATGAATCTTTTCTTGAAATAAGAAAGAAGAAATAAAGGAGTAAAAATCGGAGGTTGGGGTATGCATCTAGGGTGCTAAGTTTAGAAAAACGTAAATATCTGTTTTCAAAATTTACAAGGAATATGAAAAATGAACTCCTTAGGTAATTTACTTTTAGCGGTGTATATTTTGGTGGGTATGGCGGTATCTTTGGGTCTTACCAAATTCCTGCTACAATAAACAAGAATTATTGTTCAGAATATGTAAAAAAATTGTTAACAACGCTGTTATTAATGTTCTGGCTTTATTTTTGTGGTTAATAGGGAAAAGTTTATGAAAATATTGCCAGTCAATAAAAAACCGTATCTCAGAACAGCAATATTATAGTAAAAAATCTAATGGAATAGAGGAACAAAGAATTAATATCCAAAGTCCGAGGGAATAAATTATCCAGTCGATTATATCCTGCGGTACGCTTTTTTAAAAATTCATCTCCTATTTCAATGAAATCTATGCTGTTCATCAGCTACTTATAGGCTATATTTTTAAAAGTTATTTAAACGTTTGCTTTCTATCGTTGAATAATACCTGACTTTTTTAATATGCAAAGTAAAAAAAATCTCTCTGGGGTACAGCATGTAGCCGGACTAACCGAGATCACGTCAGTAATAGTTGCAATTTAGGGTTTGACCTCATTTTCATTTAATGAGGTGTTACAAATATGGCATTTTTTATTATCAAAATAATGAACCTACGCTGGGTTAAACTTTGTGCGAAGTAAAGGTTTCTGAGTCAGTATAAATTTCATCGGTTTTAACATGAGTTTTATAGATGTGTGGATCAGAGGTGTTGAAACCTAATTTTTTATTGGGGGGGGGGGGTTGCTTCTTAAAAAGTTTTAGATCTGCATTCTTTAGATTAACATTCTTACACGAAAATTTTATTGCCTAGTTTCTGTATTTGACCATTCAAAATAGAAGCAATAAAACGAGCAAATAGATTTAACTGCGTCTTCGCAAGAACTCAAATGATCACCTCAAAATCATCAATTTTTTCAGTTGGTCAATAAGTGATATAATTAAATGGTCATTTTAAAATGGTCGTATTATTTTCTAAGTACTATCTATTTACGTATATATACCACTGTATGGTAAAACCTGTGTAAAAAAGGTCCAAATGTTCTGTCACCTGGACTTACCCAAGTGACAGAACAAGATCAAATAGGCTTCATTACTATCAATAGATGATCTAGAAATAATGTATTAAATTGCAAAGCGGATCTAAAAGCACGTTGTGGATCAGGCCATCACCCAGTGATAGCTACATTAAAAACAAAAATAAAAAAAAATTGAAACAGGGGAAAAGAGAAAGAAATCCAAGTTATGTAAACCCAAATCCAAAATAGCACTTGAAAGCCAATTCAAAGCATCAGTCATAAAAAACTTAACAAACATCAGCAAGTGCCTATTTGGGACAGTTTCAAAAAAGCAATCCAACAAACACCAGAGGAAATTCACACACACACACACACACACACACACTAACATAGAATGTACCCCAAGAAATCCTCGATTTAATGTTACATTGTTAAATTACCAGAGCTTTTGATAAAGTACAACATACAAAATTATTTCAAATTCTTTGCCACCTAAACATCGATTGTAAGGACTAACAAATGCTTTAAAATTTACATTGGAAACAAACAGCAGCAGTAAGAGTGAATAACAACCTAAGCAGTTGGACAAAGATTAGAAGAGGGGTTACGGAAGGATGTGTTGCATCGCCAAAATTATTCAACACATAAAGCGAAATAATACTTAGAGAGATCAAACACTTGGAGGGAATAAGATTGGAGGTCTTAATATAAATAATATATGGCATGCAGATAAGACTTTAATAGCAAGTTTTTCAGAAGATCTACAATGTCACCTAGATGAAGCAGTATAAATAAGGGCTCAATTTGGCCTAACTATCTACAAAAAGATTAAATGTTTAGTTGTATCAAAGAAACAAGGCTTTTCAAATTGTCATCTAGGCATCGACAAACAGCTGATTAACAAAAGACCAGCTTTAATTGCTTTGGTAACACCAGATGAATGAAATAAAATTGAAGTAAGGAGAAGAATTACATTTATCAAAGGAAATTTTTAAACAATAAAACTTTCTTTCCTAACAAACACATATCTATAACCACAAAGGTGAGAATACTAAAGAGTTACATCTGACTTGTTTCACTATGCACGTCAAAAAGTTGGACTCTAACACCAGAGCTAAAGATATCATACAGAGATCGATTAGCAAATGCCTTAGTATTGCAAACAGCAAATACCAAAAGAACAGTGACAGTGGCATTGAATGACAGAAACCTTAAATTCCTAGGTCACTGCATTACAAAGGAAGAATATGAATGCCTCATATTACAAGGTCGCTTGCCATGAAAAGGTAGTAGAGGAAGAGAATGCATAAAGCACATGGACAGTATGAAAGAGTATGAACCTCAGAATAAATACGCCATCTGTCTCAACACTTGATATATTTGATGTAGCTAGAAACCGTTCTTTTTTTGCCATTCACGACTACCATAGTGTAATTTGCACAAGGCACTTAGATGAAAATAAGAAGGCAGAGAATGACCATTAGGTAATGACATTTGTTGTTAGCATTACAAATAAAAGCTTGACAACTTTAGGTACTTCCTACATTGCAACCCTTTTAAAATACACAAGTCCATGAACAGTGTAAAGAGACCAAGGATGACGAAATTTCATTCTATATATTTGATAATATGTATTTGAAAGTCTTTTTCTGCAATCAACCCACAATCGAGAGAAAATTTCAGCACTTGCTAGAACAGAGTTTAGTTTCCTCCGTAATTTTCCATTGTCGTCATAGTAGTAAGGATTTTGTTGCAAGATGGCACGTAGTTCCTAATATTCTTAGCAAACTTTTTCCACGGTGCTTTGTATATGTTTTGCTTCTAGTGCCTGTCGAGTAGACATCACTTTGCCCACATCTTCTTTTTCTGATGACTGTATAAAATACCATATTTTCAGCAGCCAAGTAATTCATGTTTAATAAATCCTAAGTCTTTTTCAAAAGCTTATTCTTAATTCTCAAACCCTTGTGAGCGAATGGACCTTCAACTTTTCTCGTAAAAATCATTTTATGGTGCAGTCCTTTATTGCAAATGAAGTAGAAAGCAGAGTAAGGATCTATGTCATGAAGCAATCAATGACATTCTTAACAATGACTCTTGAAACAAACCGCTCAAAATTTTGCTTTACAAATGGTCAGACTGGAAAACTGGTGTTATCAGAGGGTGTAACTTTGTTTATAACTTCAGAAACAAAAATTTTTACTACAACAATGGTATTTGTGCAAACGCAAAAGCTGATGTAATAATGTATGCTTCTTTCTCAATGGGAGACCTATTTTTACTTTCATGTGTTTCCACTGGGGCTCTTTTGTCTTTACTTTCTTGAGATTGTAGTGTAATTTTGTTCAAGAACTATTACTTCATGTTTGAGTCAGTTTCCAGTAGTTGACAATAAAGCCAAAAAATACACGAAGTATCAAAGACCTCAATTGTTGTAGGAATTTCATATCTCTGTTCAAAGTATTGAAATGACGAAACAGACTGCTCCAGTGTTGAAGTCCTCTCCTTAAATGATCTAACGTAACTGACGCATTTCCTGAATTTCTTTCACAGAAATCTGTAGTCTTTCCTGTAAACAAATGTCGTCAACAGAAACATTTTCAAGTCAGCAGTTTGTCATTGTAAAAATGATATTTTCAACATGGCTTATCTTAATTTAATTTCTTGTATTTGATATGTAAAACGTATTCTTGACTCCAAAACGTAAAGATAAAAGTATTAAAATACATTTCAGGCTGTCTATTCTTTCATGTAATTCTTTTGAGTAAAAACTAAGATATTTGTTATGGAAACTTTTAGGGAGCTAAGGCTTCTAATCCCTTGGTTCCAAACCCATTGGATATTGATGCTTCTGTAAAGTCCTCTTGGATAATGTTGAAGAGCAGTGATTTAGGTGTCTTACAGTATTCTGCAACAGCTTTTGGATATTGAATGAAAGGGAAAAGAAGATACCGAAATAGGTATGATTCAAACCCTCTTTAGAGTGATTTTGAAAAATAATTTCACACTTTCATCCAAAGACATTTCTTTATATGTCTCAATAATTACCAGAGCAAAGGGTAAAATCCTTTTGCTGCTGACATTTGCTTTTTCTGTAATGCTTTAGACAAAGATCCATTAACAGAAAATATTTTCTGAAAAGGAGAAGACCAAAGAGAAACAAATTCTTTTATCTGATTTTTACGCCAGCAGTTTGTGCAGATACGTCGGTGTCAATGTCACCAACTAATTAGCAAAAATTGCACCCTAAAGTTTTATTAAACTTTTGTAGTTTGGTAAGGTGTTAAGGTATGCGTTTACCACATGCCACTGAGCCTTACGCACATAATCCATCCAGAGTGAGTGATACATTTTCTGCAGTATCTTTTTCCAAAAACTCAAACTGATTGTTTTTCTCCGTATTCCAGAGCCTTCATGCTCTCTTTCTGGAATATTTGAGCAGAAAAATGATTCTAATGACTTTGCTGAACACTCTTTTTTTGTACTTTTAAGTAAGTCATTGCAGAATGATCCTTTTATTTAATAAATGGCTTTGACAGTGAGTTACCAATGTCTTGCCTGTTTAACTAATGTATGATTAGCAACTCCTGATTTATTTCTCAGCATTTTGGAAACTCCTTCGAAAGCATCAGCAAAGAGATATTCCTGTAGAGAGTAGCATTTATATCATTACTTTTTATTTCCGTTAGAACTGAATACCTAGTAAAATTTTTGCAGACCGTCTCAAACAGATTGATCGTACTTCATTATTTGAAATATTCCCATATTCATCCACCCTCAGCAGCAACAACGGCAGTTCCTGCCATTGTTGGCAGTTATGCTACACATATAGCTTCATTTAACTCCATCCTAACCATAACACAGTCCTATTTACATGATTTGAACATTTCAAGTTTTCTAGAAGAACTTTTCTCTTTACCTTCACAATGTCCAAATTTGCTTATCAGTGTCAATAGTTCTTTACTACGAAACATATGGCAAAGTGTCATACACAGCAGTATGTGTTTGGGCATCGTCCACTTCCCATTTGTTGCTCCCCTACAAATATCCCGGCCAATGGATAACACAAGTCTGTTGACTCTCATGTTTTGACAGTCTTCATTGCCAGAACAATCTTTAAGAATCTTTGTAATTCTTCTGGAACAAAACCTTCAATACTCTTGAGATATTCGACTGATGAATGCCATGGCATTTTGTCAGAGTTCAAGAATGATTTCTTTATGCATTCTCGGAGGATTTCAGCCACATGAGCAGTACTGTCTTTCGTACCCAATTTGTTTACCATTCTGACTGCATCTACTGTTTGTATGGTATTATTGCTGAATATCAGTTGTGACGAATATTTACCCTTGCCGTTTTCAAAGGATGTAAATGAGCTTTCAATGTCCCTCTTCTGTAGTCTATCTTTCACTTTCTCAGCTCTGTAATATGGACACTTATATTCTGTTGCACTCATCAAGCCAACATAGTAATGCTTTGTATTACTAAGTTTCGTTATTTCTTGCTGTATTATAGTTCTCTCTGTGACTAGACTACACAACTTCTCAAACGGCTTACTGTGAGCTTCTTCCATTTCTAATTGCATATTACTCTGTTGATCATCCTGGCTCCTTCCTAGTCCAACCTCTCTAGTGCACTGCCTCCTACAAGATGAGTGGTAATGAGCCTCTACAGAGAACAGACATATTCCCCTAATTGTAATGAATAACTTCTCATCACACTTTTTCTCGGCAATCTCTTGTACTGTTTTGCCTCCTGCCATATCATACACAAAACTTGTAGTCTCTGAAACTTGACCTCGTATAAAATGACTGCAGAATGTCAAGTGAAAGCGCGACGTCATCAGTTTGTGCTGGAATGTCGCAGAAAGTGATGATGTCACTCACTTTTTTTCCGTTCTTGTATGTAATTTTATTCTGTCTAATAAGTTAAGTGGAGACAATTGTACTTGCCAGTTTAAATATAAACAAAGAAGACAAACGGGGTGGACAAATTGACACCTTAATATTTAGCAATTTATACAGCTTTTTAAATGGAATTGTTTTTATGCAAAATAACGTCAATAATAACATTTTATTTTGGGAGTTCATGTCTCACAAGTTCCCCGACTACATAATAAACAAGAAACAAATATTCTCAGTGGATGCTGGGGGTGTATGGTGACCCATCCAGGCCCCACAAGTATTGGATCGAAGAATTTTGTGCAAGAGTTATCTAAGAAAGAATTAAATTTTCATTATGACAAGTAAACAATAGAATGCAACGCGGCTGGTACGGTTTCTGGTCTACAGGTTCACAAAAGAACTCTGTGCTAGGGTCTGGCTTGTATCTGATAGGGTTACAATTTACGTGGAATATATTTTCTGGCTCTAATGCCCCCAAATGCCTTTGGAATAGGCAAAGTATTTTCAAGCTGACATTGGTATACATCAACTGGTCAAAATTAGTTCCAAGTGTCATTATATCCTGCTAAATAGCTGGTGTTTATTTAGAGAAAGCAAGGATAAGAACCTAATGAAAAAATGTCCTACGGTTGACAACATACGTTTTGATGAAGGTAAAGCCAAAATTTTGTAAAACAAACCGGAATTTGCACATCTGGATAAGCTTCCTGAGTACTACTGAGCAAAAAATGAAAATCACAAAGGAGTGGGCTTACAAAAAGAAATAAAAGTGTCCAAACAGAGTTGTATAGAAGAAAAATGTTTAGAAATAGAGGACTTTCACATTAGCAACGCTGCATAAAAGGCATTTTGACAAGAAACATTGAAAGGAAAGATAGTACTATCCAAGATGAATACTGTGTAGCCTTGTCACATAAAAGATATGAGGAAATACAGAGCGGGTACTTCAACAAATCTAATAGCTTACAAAGTGAGAATAACCGAAATAAACTAACCATCCACTATTTATACAGCCTCCCCAAGTCCAACCCTACGTCCACGTCGTGGGAGGTGGAAACAGGTAATGCTGTCTAACAGGGCTCTGGCGAAGGTGGTAGGCCAATCACCCAACAATGGATAAAACGGATTACAGAAACGCAAACAATCAACAACAACACCGTCAACTGTCGTCGAGGAGTTCCTCCAAGAGGAAATATGATGCCAGCTATTGAAAGCCTTAGGGAAGCTAAAAGACGAAATCTTCTTTCGACAAGGAAGCCAATCAGGTGCGGAACATGGAATGTGCGAACTATGTATGAAGGAGGAAGAAGTGGGAATGTAGCAAAGGAGATGAAGAGATATAAATGGCAAGTACTAGTTCAATGTGAGACGAGCTGGACAAACTCTGGAGGAACCAGACTGAGCACAGAGGAGACCTTGCTCTATGCAGGTCATGAAAAAGAAGATGTACCACACATGGAGGGAGTCGGTATCATGTTGTCAAGAGAAGCAGCACAAGCCCTAACAGGATGGGAGCCAATCAACTCAATGGTAGTTGCTAAGTTCAGGACATCCAACAAGAGAATCACACGCAAAACCATAATGTGTCATGCCCTAACAAATGATGGAGACGCAGGGGTCAAGGAAGAATTTTATGACAGGCTTCAGAGGTAAATGGTATCCATGAGAGAGATGGTTATCGTTATGGGGGATTTCAATGCAAATATTAGACAGGACAACCACGGCTACACCGCAGTCGTGGGGAGACATGGACTGGGTACCATGAATGAGAACGACCAGATGTTAGTAGACTTCTGCACTGAAAACAACCTAGTCATCGGTGATCAGTCTTACCTCACAAGGATCTCCACAAAATAATATGAGTGTCACCGAACGGAAATACTGAAAACCAGGTTGACTACATCTGTGTAAGCAAAAAATTCAGAAGATCTCTCCTTGACGTTCGCAGTAAGAGAGGAGCAGATGGAGCTTCAGATCATCACCTGGTGGAAGGAAAGCTAATACTGAAGCTTAAAAGGTGCACCAACTCATTCACAAGGGTGAAATTCAACACAGAGAAATTAAAGGAGCAGGAGCATGTACAACAATACTGGGTGACTCTGAGAAACAGATTTGAGGTTCTGCAGGAAGTGGTTACAGAGGAGGAAACTATAGAGGGATACAAAAGCAGGGTCAAGGAGAACTGGAAGGCATCATGCGAAGAAGAACTGGGTAGAAGAAAGAAGCAACACAAACCGTGGATATCACAGGCAACTTTAAATATGATGGATGAGCGGAAGAAGGTGAAGAATTTACTAAACAGTGCCCAGACAACATCATGAAAGGCAAGGCTTGAAAAAGAATATCAACAAAAGCACCAAGAAGTGAAACAGAGTGTTAGGGAGGACAAGAGTGCTTTTGTTGATGACTTGGCAACTAGAGCAGAGGTAGCAGCAGGACAGAGAAATATTAAGGAGTTATGTGACATCATCAGAATCCTAGCAGAAAATAGGAGGGCCCCGGAGAAGCCAATAAAGGACAAGAATGGTGTCACTATAACAACATTGGAAGAACAGACAGACCGATGGAAATAACACTTCAGTGAGCTGCTGAACAGATCAGCTTCCGAAGAGAGACCAAATATTGCTCCGGCAGGAGAAATGTAGCAAATACCACTACACAGACCCACCACGGGTGAAATCAAGAATGCCATCATGTCACTTAATTTGTTTTTCTCTCCCTCCATAAGACTTTAGAATCCTCCTTAAATTTCGTTGGTGAAATGACGCTAGCTTTTGCTTTATTTTCTTTGTGGCTTTCCATGTTTCACTGGCATACAACACGGCGTAGATTATTATTGACATGTGCACCTGGATCTTGATCTTCACAGTCACCTGTTTTGACTCCAAACGCGTCTCTTTGATAGAAACATTGTTCCAGCTCTATCTAATCGGCAAGTCACGTCTGTTTGAATCTCACCATTTTTGGTTACGAAACTACCCAAGTATGTATGCAAACTTTTCTAAGGTTTCAAGTGGACTTCTTTTGCTTGGTACTGATATTGCATTATTGTTTGTAGTAAACAATATTTCCTCTTTCATACGTTGCCTTATTGTTGTTGACTTTGGCACTTTCCTCTTGCAATCTCTTGATCATTTCTTGGCGAGTTAGGCTATCCCTGGCCACAAGAGCTCTGCCATCTACACAATCAAGGTCTGTAAGATTTGTGTTGTTCCCCTACAGGATACCAAAAACTTCTCCTGGCATTGTCATAGAAAGAGGAATATTAAAAAACATGCGTTTTTGCCTCATACCAGAGAGAAGTTCAAATTCCCCTGTTTTCCACGAGGGGTTATAACTCCGCAAGTGGAATTTCTTTACTTCAATTGAGTGAAGGTAATGATTTTTATTCTGTGGGCTTCCGTCACCTTTCAAAGAGACTCTGTGTACACTGTCAAAAACAGGAGCCGTGACTGGAATTTCAAACTTTGTTCAACCATATATTTCAAGACAAATATTTGGTTCCTACAAAACCTCCCTTTCCTAAAACCAGACCGTGTCCTTACGCAATTTCATTCCTGCAGCTGCTAGTAGGCGGTTAAGTAAAATTCCGCTTTTCCAGTGATACACAGCGAGGTTATGTTCCTTCAGTTGTTACAGATGAGAAAATCTCCTTTCTTTGGTAGCTACTAATTATTCCTTCATTCCATTTAGATTAAGTGTACCTTTAAACCAGATCTCATTGAAAAGATACACCAGCTGTTTCTGAAAAGCTGCATTCTCCTTTTTAAGCAATTCTCAGTTGATTTCATCAATTCCAAGACCTTAATGTTCTTTTTCTGTGTTCGGGCACATACTTCGGATGCCAGAAGACACCCCAGCACAAAAATCCTTAGAATTTGTTGGAAGCGGGATCCAACAAATACAAGGCCTGCAAAGGATAACACTGCACAAATCTAGTTAGTTTACTAAGAGCAGACCTCAGAGATGTAGGACTAGGAACTCTAAGAACTGCAAAGGACTCGAATGCTCGCTAAGGATAAAATGCAGTAGATCCAAATGAAGAAGGACTAATTGTAACTGTAGGAAGTTTGTACTACTACAAATGGAGTACATAGGCCACCATTATCATCACCAGTATTCTTTATCTTTCTGATGGTATATGCAGCCTCCCCCTTTGCGAAAGGATCATTTCCATGTCTAATTCTTGTGGAACCAGCACAATTCTCCAATCAAATTGCGTCTCTGATAAATGATTTATTACTTTTTTAAGTGCTTAGTCTATCTTTAGTTTTATTTTCGGCTTCAGTAAACACTCGACCTTCTCTGCTCTTTACTAGGTTGTTTGCATAGCTATTTTTCCTTGCGATCTGTTTGGCAATTTTAAACACTTCTCTTCTCTCATTTCCATCAGCTGTTTCCTTTGTTTCCTTTGCTTCCTTTACGTTCTTTAAAACAGCGTTATTAATCTATCCAACAACTCCTCTTTACTGCTTTTTCCAGTTAGTTATAGTGTTTTTGTTCTCGTCATTGTTTGGTCTTTGCACCTTTTGCCTTTGCAGCGCTCAAAAATCAGTTTCCAGGGATCAGCAAATATTTCTTTTCTTCTTCTTATTCCTTCTGTTGAGTTTTTGAATTTTATTAGCACTCTCGTGTATTGCATCTCTGATAGACTTCCACTAATTAGAGATACTTGCTAGGTGATTCCAACAAGGGTCCTGCAACAATTAAAGATCCTTTCCAAACATATGAACTTATGAAAGATCCCATATAAATGCTCAGACTGACCTTATCAAACGTATCCTTGTAGTCAAATAATCATAAACAAACACTTCTCTACATTTTCACTGGTGTAAAGATTATGGAAATGACTCAATGTTGCGCATAGCTAACCCTACTAAAAGAGATTTCTCCCTGAGATGGACCAGTCCCTTTGAAACTGTTAGCTTAAACTGCAAATTTTTTTGAACTTATTTTTAAAAGAATAGACAGTCAGACTGTCAAACATGTCAGGGATCAGAAGCATGCTAATCAGTCTTCTATAGATTTTTTGTCGTCCGAGCAGCTTGAATCATCCGCCAAAATATTCATATTGTATTACTGCTGCTTCATGCAAAGACAAGGCAGGACCGATTCAAAATTGGTCCACATTCACCTCTCCATAGTACGATATACCACTTTATGACATTTTTGTGCCAAAATATACAAACACCATGCCACGGAACAATATTTCTGTCCCTTTAGTGCTTACTCTTCCATATCAATATCAACGTTGCAAACCGTGTTTTTGAAGTCATTAAGCTCATCATCATCATTAAAGACAATTTACATCATGCATTACCAGAAATCTATTTCAAAAGTAGTAGGTTATATTTTAATATGCACGAGTTTCAAGACATTGTTCGTAGGTAAGATGATGACATATTTATTTTCAGAATGACGCCTTGAATAACTTCAGAATATTCGTTTTCATAATGTGTTATCTGTAAGCCATCCGTTCACGTTATCATGTTTACAAACGTAACCAATATTTCTTTTTCTATTTCTATCCGTCTTTTTCTCTGCCTCCTACCCTCCACCCTTCACCCACCTTTCTCTCTCTCTCTCTCTCTCTCTCTCTCTCTCTCTCTCTCTCTCAATAGCAGTATTTTATTTTATTTCAAGTCTTACTTCCTTTTGCTGACTCTCTGGCTCCCAAAAGACTCATCTAAAATAACTCATTTATGTCTAAATACTGAGCAATTACTTTTGTCAAACGGTAAAGATTTCTTCAGTTTTGCTACTTCAGATAACGAATCAGTCAATTAGCTAATTAGCCTCTTCATATCCTTTGCACTTCTACATTTATTTGTAACTTCCTTAGGCTTTTATATCTCTCTATAACTAATTTTTTCTTTATATGTCCGAGACCTACCTCTGCTGCCTTTATATCGTAGTTATTTCTTTTATCTTACACTTGCTGGAAAACCCTCAGTTAAAATTTTAAGAGTGTTGCTACAAGAGTTGAAAAATACTTTGTAAATTACTCCATGATCTATTTTTTTAAAGTTGATGTTATCCTGAGCGAACCTCAAAGAACGGGGTACACTGTACAAGATTGATTGTCATAAGTGCAATTAATATCTGTCGTACACGAAAGGACAAAGCTGTCTTCCGTTCTCTGAAGTGTTTTAATTGTCTTAGCCTTCTACACCAATATCTAGGTGTTCTTTGAAAAAAAAAGTTAATTAATTAACTGAGTAAAAATATATTTCTTATATACGTTTAACAAGCCTATAGCATTCAATAGATTTTGAGATATTCGCTATCATTAATAGCATTTCGCACATCTTAAACCTGAAAACGACCTTTCTGAGGTGCAACTTGGAACAGGCAAAGTTTATTTACCCACACAGCCATTTTACCTCTGATCATGAATCAGTAATACCTATCTTTACTATAAAAGTTGCATTGGATATCTTCCGAATGAACTCCTTCCGATCTCTCTATGTCTGTTAGCTGATCTCTTTGAAGCATCAACCTTTGGCCATCTACATTTTTAACAATAGGATCAACAATCCACGAAGCTGGTGGCTGTGAAGCAGAGGCAAAAGCAAGAGTAGAAGCAGCATGGAATAAGTGGAAGGAAATGAAGGGGCTCATCTGTGATAGGCGAATTCCAACAGGGGTTAAAATAAAGATTTACAGAACTGTCATCCGCCCGGTATTACTTTATGGCGCTGAAACCCTTGCCCTTAGAAAGCAAGAGGAAAACCTTTTCATGAGAACCGAAATGCGAATGATCAGGTGGAGGCAAGAATGAGGTGGTAGGTCACATACTGAGACGGAGCGATGATGAGTGGACGAAGAAAGCATACCAAGAACCAGTGAATGGCAGACGGACAAGACGGAAGCTGAGGTGGAGATATATGATTAAGAGGGGCATGGAGGTGAAAGGCGTTCAGTCACTTGATGCGGTGGATCGGACCCGATGGAGGCGAAGGATTCGAGCTGCTGACATCTAATCAATGGGATAACAGCAATAGAGAGAGAAGGAGGAGGAGGAAGATTTTTAACCAAGTGCTGTGAAATGTGTGTAACATAACTTTTCTCCCCAGTGATAAATAGTTCTTAATTTTGCTGAAGTTATTTAACGCAACAAGCATTTGATCCATATTGGGAAAATACTTCAGAAGTACCTAGATAAAATAGCTCCAGTGCCTTCGTCTAATGCCCTTGGAACTCTGTATTGTCGTGGTAGTCTCGCTTTTCGATTGATTCATTTCCAGAATGAGAATTCAGTATTGAATGCAGAATGCCTAATTCATTTAATTGCCCTTTTTAATCTACAAAAAGAAGGTTTGCCTCCCTATAAATTTTAGCTGCCTCAATCGAAAATTTTGAATACCCTCTTTTTACCTTTCAGGAGTTTACATAACTGCTATTTTGTACGTAAGTAGTATTTCTCAACAGTATCACCTTCTTCCGTCCATTTAAATAAACCCGTGTAAAAATAACCATTCATGATTGCTTGCCAAGATACCAATTGCAGTGTCCAGTGGATAAGATTTTGATAGACGTTTTTATCTCTTTATTTGGCATTGGGAAACCAAACTAACCTATTCAAAAAACCGCGTATAAAACCTGCCAGTTCTTGAACCTGTAAAATAATGTCTTAAAACTCTGTGTTGGGATTCATGGCAGCTCAAACTCCAACATTAAGCTTATGGGCACAGCAATGAACATTAAGTTCCAGAGTTATTTTCTTAAGGATTTTAATTGACGACCAATGACATACACAGATAGAATTGGTCCCTCATTATAACTTTGACCCTGATATTTGTTGATATCACACTCCAACTTCAAAAGGGAATTTTTCAAGAGTGTATCACTTCTGGTGGCCAAAGTTCCGTAAAATCCAGTATATTTTTTAAGTATATTTTTTATCGACTTAACTTCTTGTTGACTATTTAAAAGCAAACGCTCACCTTTATTTTATTTGGCTAAAACGAGCACGTCTTCATTACAAATATCTGAAGCCATTCATTTATACTTTTCTTCTCTCTGTAACCATGAATCTATTTCTACAACGTTTTTCCTTTCATACAGTGGAACTTTTAGGGAGTAATTTTTCTGGAAGTTGCTTGTAATTATTAAACTTTTGCAATTTCCACATATACTACTCGTTTATCTTCTATTTGTTTCAATTTTAGCTACAAGCAAATTTGAACTGTTTCTTTGTCGGCATTCGAAAACACAGATTAAAGAATCGACAGAAGACCGAATTCTCATGGGCTAAAAAACTTGAACAGTTTCTTTTAATTTGAAAAACTGCCTTACAGTAATTGATATTGGCCAACCTTACTTTGTGTTGCTTGTTAAAACACGACAAAGTACAGGTTGTTTTTTCATTGTGCAAGGATGCCCATGGGTATATTTTTGGGCAATTTTATTGTAACTTTCCAGTCGATATGACTTTCCCTTTGCCTAAGACTCCCTCTTCTGTAGCAGCTTCATCATCCCTACCAAGCGTTCCTGTATTCTTTTTGTTGAAAACCTTTACTATCTGACTACTTTACACTTTCGTGTTGACCAGAATAATATCTTGTTACAAATTCGCCAATTGCTATGAATGAGGCATTTGTCAAATGTGATAATTGTTGCTAGGGAAACAACTTAGGGGAATGCTTAATGGACCATGAAAATTGATCATGTTCATATGTGGATCACGTGCATGCATCGAACTTTGTACTTCGCATATTGCAAGGGAGTTTTTGAGAGCACTTGCACTCCATTGTCGTTTTGTTGTGAAGCTGAACAGACGAATGGAATGAATAAAAAGCTAAGTGGAAAACTGTGAATTCGTGTTATTTTTTCTTGTCCAAGCTAACTCGGCATTTTCTACATTAACACCATGGATAAAACAACTGATGTGATTCGATCGTTTAATGGAGACGGGAGTATAGATATTGAAACGTGGTCAAGAAAAGTGAAGTTGGTTGCAAAACTGAAGAAGATTGATGACTTGTCGTATTTTTTGCCATTGTATCTAGACGGAGCAGCATTTAAAGTGTACGATAAATTAACGATGATGCCAAACAAGTAGCAGCAATAATACAACGGACCTTGTTGGACGCGTTTGCTTTAAATGCATTTAGTGCATTCGATGAATTCAGAAAACGCAACTGGATCCACAGCGAGCACGTCTGGCGGATGCAGATGATGAAGTGCTACTTAAATGTGTTTTCGTTTGTGGACTACCTGCAAATGTCTCAGCAGTATTGAGAGCCACGTCTCGTATTAAGAAGATGACGTTACAGGAAGTGACTGAGCAGCCCCGTATTTTAATATCAGAGGCAAACATGAGTGATGCGTTGGCGTCAGCCAATTCTGCACCACGACAAACCGGAAGACGTCCTTTGGAATGTGGTGTATGTAAAGGGAATCACCCGACCTTCAGATGTCGACAAAGGAAAACTCGTCCAGATTTGACATGTTGGAAGTGTGGTCAGCTGGGTCACATTGCTCGTAATTGCACGTTGGGAAACGAGTCGAGGGCATTGCAGTGTGTACAGCCATTGCCCTTGATCTAGTTCGTTTCTCTCCAACAGCGGAAGTAACAATACATGGAGCCCTTAACATGACTATAACTGCGCTAGTTGACACAGGGTGTGTGCAAACCATCATATCCAGATACCTAGTTTCAAGCTGTAAGCCTGTGAGCACGCATATCGTTGCGGTTGATGGATCTATTCTGCCCTGCAATACTGCCACAGTATCAATTACGGTTTGTGACGTGGAGTTAACATTGAATTGTTTAGTGTTGTAAAAACTGATTAACAAATTTGATATGATTTTAGGTATGGATGTTGTTAAGCTCTTAGAAGGACTCACAGTACGTGCAGATAACAGCATTGAACCTCATACTCATAGTGGTAGTCATGTTAGGCAAAGTGTATTATGTAGTAACGGTGCTAATAATGTTGATTGCAATGACATAGCTTTGATGAGTAAGGTAGCTTTGACTAGTGATAAGTTTTTGTGTAACAATGTAGATACAATCAAGACTAGTGATGTTAATTTTTAAGCTAATTACAATGACAAGAAATGAAAATTAAGTGGAAGTGGATTAATGAAGAGCCTGTTATGTACAATACAATTGTTTGCTATAATATGAATGATTGATTTAGGAATAAGTGTGATAAAGAAATTGGAGAGTGGATAAAGTTTGGCATATTAGTGAGGGTACCAGAAGGTGCTCAAGTTAATAACATTACCCCTCTTATGGCTGTGGTTCAACCAAATAAAAACAAAGTTAGGCCTGTACTTGATTATCGTGAGCTCAACAAGCATATAGTTTGTTATTCTGGTAGTAGTGATACTTTACGTTTGTGGAGACAATTTGGTAATAACGTAAAATTTCTAGATTTGCGTAAAGTATACTTACAAGTTTTTGTTGACCCTTCTCTATGGCAGTACCAGGCAGTTAGTTGGCGTGGTACACAATATTTTCTTACAAGATTAGGTTTTAGTATGTGTAGTGCTCCAAAGATATTGTCTTGTATACTACAAAAAGTATTGTCTATTAGAGTAGCTACTAGTAATTATATTGATGATATTATTGTTAATGAGAAGTTAGTTATGGTAGAAGATGTGGTTACTCATTTGGAAAAACATGGGCTTGTAACTAAGGAAGCTGAATCCTTGTCGGGCGCTCCGCAATGCTAATTGATGTTGGTGATCACCGCGAGGTGGTCTGGAAGAGGGGTAACAAGCTTCCTCATCTACCGAGAGACAGTTATATAACTAAACGTGAACTCTTCTCTATTCGTGGTATGCTGACTAGTCACTATCCCTTGGCAGCATGGTTACGGTTGGCATGCAGTTATATCAAGAGAAATGATGGAGTTTCTAAGTGGAATGACAATATAAGTTCAGCTGCACTCTTCATGTTGAAGGAAGTGCTCACTCGAGTGGAATAATAGTGTATTGAGAATGCTATTGTATGGTGTGATGCAAGTAGCTTAGCAGTGGGATATGCTTTAGAGATTAACCAGGATATAGTCGAGAATAGTGCATGGTTACGAAAATCAGATGATACAGGTCATATCAACCTTGCAGAACTCGAAGCTATAGTACTTCTTCTTCTTCTTTTACTTTCAGCTGCTCCCTTTTAGGGGTCGCCACAGCGGATCAATCTCCTCCACCTTACACGGTCCATCGCATCCTCCACTCTCAATCCTTTTTCTTTCAAATCCTCATTGATAGCATCCATGTATCTTCTTTTCGGTCTGCCTCTCTTCCTCCTTCCTGGGACATTAATATATAGCATTTTCCTTCCGACGTAATTTTCTTCTCTCCTCATGACATGCCTGAACCGCCGGAGTCTCTGCTCTCTTTGCTTCTCTCCCAGCTTCCGTACAAGTGCTGTGCTTCTTATTGTGTCATTCCGAACCCTGTTCAGCCGAGTGACACCAAGTGACCATGGGAGCATTTTTAGCTCAGCGACTTCTAGTTCCTGCTCATGCTTATTTGAAGTTACAACCGTTTCCAGTCCGAATAGCAGAGCTGGCCTAACCACTGTCTTCTACAGCCTTACCTTCACTTCAGCCGATATCTTCCTGTCGCATATGACTCCTGTAACCTTCCGCCATCCATTCCACTCTGCCAGCACACGCCTTTTCACCTCTCTGCCACAGTCTCCGTTACTCTGTACAGTGGACCTAAGATATAAATTCCTCCACCTTCTTCACTTGGATACCTTGCATGTGTATTGCATCCTCATCCCTCCCATTCAGTGCCAATTATTCGGTTTTTGCTCTGCTCACTTTCATTCCCCTTTTCTCAAGTGCCTCACGCCAATTTTCTAGCTGCTCCTCTACCTCTTGTCTTGTTTCGCTGTATAAAACGATGTCATCTGCAAAGAGCATGTTCCAAGGCTCCTCCTTCCTAACCTCCTTCTACATCTTGTCCATGACTATGGCAAACAAGAAGGGCCTGAGCGCTGATCCCTGGTGAAGACCTACTCGGACGTTCTTATACATGACCTGGACCAATTTTACATACTTTTCTGATGCACCGGATTTCCTCATACAATACGACAATTTTTTTCCCCTGAAATACGGTCATATGCCTTCTTCAGATCAACAAACAGACAATGAAGCTCCCTTTGACCTTCTCGGTACTTTTCCATGAGGAGACGCAGTGCAAACAAGGCATCGGTGGTGCTTTTGCCTGGCATGAAGCCATATTGCTGCCTGCAGATTTTAACCTCTTGCCTTAGCCTTCCGTCCAAAATTCTTTCCCATAGCTTCATTTTGTGGCACATCAATTTAATTCTACGGTAGTTACTACATTCCTGTGCATCACCCTGGTTCTTGTATACTGGGATCAGCACGCGTTTCCTCCATTCATCAGGCATAGTCTCACTTTCCAAGATTTCGTTGAATAACTTCGTCAGCACCTTCAAACCTTCATTTCCCAGGCCATTCCAGACTTTGATGGGGATCTCATCAGGACCAACAGCTTTCCCGCTCTTCATCTTTCTCATTGCCTTCCTTACTTCAGTTGTGCTTATCCGCTCGAATTCATGATCGTTGCTTCCAGCCTCTTCCTCCCTTGGTTTTCTGGGAGTTTCCGTGTTCATCAGACTTTCAAAGTAATCTTTCCATCTTTGTAGCCCTTGCTCCTCACTGGTGATTGGTCTGTCATCCTCATTCGTAATGACTCTCACATGCTGTATGTCCTTTGATGCTCTGTCCTTCTGTTTTGCAATTCTATACAACTACTTTTCCCCTTCCTTGTATTCAGCCTGTCGTAGAGATCCTTGTATGCCTCCTCCTTGGCCTTTGCTACCTCTCTCTTGGCTTCCGATCGGCGTTCATGATACTCTCTTTTGTTCACCTCACTGCTGGTCTTATCATATACTATCTTTGCTTCTTTCTTGCGCTTGATGCTGATTTGTACAGCTTCATTCCACCACCACGTCTCTTTGTCCTTCCTCTTTCCTCCATTCGTCACTCCCAGCACATCCTTTGCAATGTCACTGATCTTTCCTGTAATGTGCCACCAATTTCCCAGAACGTCACTCTTGTAATTGATTTTCTCCATGACATGTTGAACCTTCTCTGGCATTGTGGGTCCCTTAGACGCCACCGTTTACGTTTAGGTTTGACTGTCTTCTATGCTCCCTTCTTGCTTGCAAAATCAACTCTGCACACCAATACTTTATGCTGAGTGGCAACACTTTCTCCTCCCAGAACAATGCAATCGCTCACTTCTTTCAAGTTCCTTCTCTTGCAAAGCACGTAGTCCACCTGGGAGAGTCTTCCTCCGCTCCTGTATGTCACTTGCTCATCTTCCCCTTTCTTAAAATAGGTGTTCAATATAGCCATCTCATCCCTGATCACGAAATCAACTATGCCTTGTCCTTCATCATTTCTCATGCCAAATCCATATCTTCCCATGATATCTTCATCACCTCTGTTTCCTTCACCTACATGCCCATTGACGTCCGCTTCAATGAAGCATCTCTCTCCTGCTGGTATTGTCATCATGCCCGCATCAAGTTCCCTCCAAAACATCTCCCTCTCTTCTTATGAACACCCAATCTGGGGTCCATAGGCACTTATGATGTTCAACATCTGTCCCTCCACTTCCATCTTCATACCAATCATCCTGTCCGACGTTCTATTTACCTCCAACATACCATCCACATAGATGCCTCTTAGGATGATTACGACACCATTTCTTTTATTTTCTCTCCATTATAGTAAATCTTATATCCACTTCCCAAGAGCCTTGCTTTGCTTCCCTTCCATTTTGTTTCCTGTACACATAACACATCTATTTTCCTTCATTCCATCATGGCCACAATCTCTTGTCCTTTCCCAGTCATCAAGCTTACATTCAATGTGCCAATCCTCATAGATTTATGCCTTCTTTGCTCTTTCTGGCGTCTTACCCTTTTCTTTTTCCCTCCTCTCTTCCTCCTTTGATTCCTAGCAGTAGCACAGTTTCCAGTACTGCCCTGCGAGTCAGCAGCACTGGCGGTTGTTGGTAACCCGGGCCACGACCAGTCTGGTATGTTTAAGATATGATTGGTCCGCATAATTAAATTGGCTAAATTGTGATGGCCGAATACCCTTCCTGACGCCAACCACAGCTTTTGGCGGTGGGCCTAGCCTTTGATTTGAAAATCTCTCACAAGGCAGTGAGTGGCTGTCCCTGACCGGTGACCTTAGAGCATAAGGCTCCTACGTTCAGGCGACGCACCGCTCCCACTCTGGCAGGGCGGGCCAACAGGAATAAGGCCTCCATAACCCAAGGAGGGGTAGCGACCGGGTAGTACGACTTGCCAAAGGCCGTCCCGGGGACTATTCAAGGCAGGGTTGCCCCTTTCCCTGAGGTTCGAAGGTGAACCCACATACCCGACTTGACGCTATAGTACATGGTGTCAATTTAGCTGTAAAATGGAATGTACAGAACATTGCGACTGCTACAGACTCGGCTACTGTACATGGCTGGTTAGCTTCCATTTTATTTGATGACAAAAAGATTAAGTGCAAAGGAATGGGTGAAATGTTGGTCAAAAGACATTTGTACTTAATGAATAATACGTGTGATGCGTATCAAATAAAGGCAAAAGTGGTTAAAGTAGGAACAGCAGACAACAAAGCTGATCATCTAACCAGGATAAGTCGAAAGTGGATAGATTTAGTGACTAATGAGAAACGAGACCAGCAAGCTGGCTGTGTAGCATCAATCGAAGAGATCCACAGAGTGCACCATCTAGGTACTGGTAGGACGCTGTTCTTAGCACATCAGGTTAATCCCATCGTCAAAAGGAAACAAGTGTTTGACGTAATAAAGAAGCGTAGTCAACGTGGCAGCATTGATCTGGGGCCAGTGAAATGGACTGAAGGAAAATTGGGAATGCCAAATAACTGGTCATGTCTGGGATTGATACGTTTCACTACAAAGGCATTCCTTACTTGTCCGTTATAGATTGCAGGCCTAGTCGTTTCTGTATATTGAGGAAGCTGAGGGATGAAACTGGTCAAGCTATTTTTCAGCAACTTGACCAGATTGTGCGAGAGCGTGGGTCACCCGAAGAAATTTTAATGAACAATGGAGCAAGGTTTCACTCCGATGTTATGACAACCTTCCTCCATAAATGGCAAATTTATGGATTGTACCGATGTGCTTATAAAGCTCGAGGAAATGGTATAGTTGAGTGAGTTCACAGAACAGTAAAACGGATGGCAGGTAGACCAGGTGCTGATATACTAAACACGGTGTTCTGGTACAACTCTACTCCTAAACATAAAACTGATGTTACCAGTGTGCCTCGGAATTCTGTATTTGGACATGGCTGGAGGACGCAGGGCCGGGGAGGGCGAAATGTAGACAAACTGCCTGATTATCCATACAAAGTTGGAGATACTGTGTATGTAAAGCCATTTCTAAACAAATGTACATCTACATGGCCTGTAGAGACAATCACAGGTATAAATACTGACGCTAACCTAGAGGTTGATGGCATAAATCGCCATGTATCCGACATTCGGCTTGTGCCTCTAGTTGATGATGAGTTTTACGATGAAGAAAGTTCAGTTGTTGATAGTGACAGTGACAATGTAGCAGACGGGGCTTGCATTCCTCTTGAAAGACCATGACGTGCCAGAAATAAACATTAGCGTTATGGTAATAATATATTTGATACTTAATTGTATTTTGTAAAATGTAGTTAGCCGTAGATGTAGTATTGGATAAGTTGTAAAGCTAGAGGTACGTTATGTTATGTTGTGTTATGTTATATTTGGTATTTGCTAACAAATTGTGAACTTGAGTTCAGGGCGGGGATGTGATAATTGTTGCTAGGGAAACAACTTAGGGGAATGCTTAATGGACCATGAACATTGCTCATGTTCAGATGTGGATCTCGTGCATGCATCGAACTTTGTACTTCGTATATTGCAAGGGCGTTTTTAAGAGCTCTTGCGCTCCATTGTCGTTTTGTTGTGAAGCTGAACAGACGTATGGAATGAATAAAAAGCTAAGTGGAAAACTGTGAATTCGTTTTCTTTTTTCTTGTACAAAGAGATTCGGAAAACCCACGATAACGATGTGCAGAATTGATCGAAAAAATAAAGAGCACATTTCACTAGTTCCCAGGATACTCAATACAGAATGCCTCCTAAGCTGGTACCTATGCCAGGGACCATGTTGTTTTGTTTCCCATAATTGATTTTTTGTGTAGTAGTGCTAGTCATTAACAACGAAGTCTATTTGCTGCCATGGAGGTTTAAGGTGTACATTTATCAGCATGAGTGAAAAAAGCAGTAATAAGATACTGAGCTAATGTCTGAACTCAGCTTCCTCGTTACGCTGGGATTCTCTATTTCAAAGGCGAGGGGAGAGAAAAACCTTGATGTCATGTTACACTGCTGCTGGTATCTTTAATCGTTATGATGGTTAATGCTAATTTTCACCTTTTTCGGGATTTGGTAAATTTTTTGACTATTAACGGTATTTTGAAATCTTCAGGCACCATTTTGAAAAAAAAAAATTCATGTCTTTCATTGTTTTCAGTAGGTCCTTTTAACAATTGTTTTCAGTAGGTACTTTTAACAATCTGATTTTAATATTTTTCTGGTTTTAGCTGTTTTGACAAGACCGGATTAAAATGTTTTTCAGGTTTTGTGCAAAATAAAAAATGGCGTTGAATAGTTCAAGTCAACTCCTCAATACCTCCTAAAACCAAAAAGAATCTTAAGTACATCCTTTAAATCTTCCATATTTGCCTGTAAATACCAGTCCTTGAAGTTATTTTTAAACTCGGGTTTAGAAAGGGAATATTAGAAATCGATTTATGCATATAGGGTGAAAAAAATGTGTGTAGGTGTGTATGTATGTGTGTGTACGTGTGTGTTTAGTCGGTGTCGAATCATCTGACAAATACCCTTTTTTTCTACTTTCACGCTAAATAAGACTCGAATACACTGCATTGCAAAGGTCTATTTTTCTTATTTGATTTTTATCTTTGTAAGTTTTTAAAAATTTTGTTTTATTTCATCATCATCATCTTGCGGCCTCAGCCAACATAGAATTCACTACACCTTTCTGTTTACTGGCTTTGTCACCATCTCGTATTATTCCAATAATCTGTTTTAGAATATATACTCTACTTGTGCATGAGGTAGTTTTAATAAACTAAGTCCATAAAACACCTTAGAAAGGCCTTGATTTTTCTGTCTCATCTGCTTTGATTCCTCTCTTGGTAGTAAGTTTGGAAAAACAATATGGCTTGTAGATCAAGACACTAAAAAAAAGGTTTGCCTTTCTGTTTATCATAAGAATAAAAACATGTGCAATTTTTTTGGGAAATGTTAATCTATTCCACCAAAAAGATGCACATTTCGATGTTTTTGTTGCCTGCATTCAAAACACAAACAAATTAAAACCACATAAGTTCAAAATGTTATGTGCACGGTAATCTTAATGACGCTGTGCCATTTTAAGAGAGATACTGTTTGCATATGTGATTTTTTGGCACAGCTTGATCTTGTTTACTAATATTAACCGTTTTGGGGCTTGACCTAATATTGCTTTTTTAAATTCAAAAAACAGAACGGATTGAAATCAGTCCAAACAAGATTTTATCGTCAAGGGGATTAAGTCAAGTGAAAACTGGGTGAAAATAGAAAAGGTCTCTCTTAGAGACAGGAGACATTGTAATTGAGTTTTGCTATTTTGAAATCAAATCCTTCGATTTTTTGTTATTGATATCAATATGTTCATAAATTATTGATTACGTGTAATGTAAGAACTATTCAAGTCTGATATTTAAATCTATATCCGTCTAACCTTATTAAGACAGCAAACTGAAAAATCCATTTGCAAAGACAGTCTGCTCACCACACGTTTGTCCTTTAGTAATAACGTTGGGACAGCAAAATACAAAATTAATTGTTGTAGCCAACTAATAAGTATTAAACCAACAGCTTATAGAATAAGCATTTTAATGTTTAAATCTTGGAAAATTACTAAAATACAGCGTTTCGGGCTCATAAGGTACGAAGATTACGAAATAGGTATAGAACAACACTGTTCTCATCAATCTATCTGTTGGTGACCTCGACCAGTTGACTAATTAGAAAAAAGCTAGAAGTAAGGAAGTATCAGAAACTTTGGTATTGTTGAAACAGGTAACTTAAAAGAGAATGAAAAAGACAAGCACTTAGTTCTAAAATGAAATCGTCAAAAGAAAACCTCAAAGATCTTTTATCATACTCATTTAACATTATCCTGAAGCATATTCATTGATGCTACTTCAAAAATATCTATTATATTCTGCTATTTTCCTTCTGCAATATGCAGTACCGTAATTGGTTTTTTAATAGGGGGCAAGTATGACATGGAGGGGCTTTTAAGGGCTGTATCACCACCTGTACTTACCCTTACGCCTTAGCGTAATCTTAAGGTGGGTTTTTAGATCCAACAGGGTCTGGGGCAAGAACTTTGAAGCTGATACTTTTCCAGCTTATGATTACTCTCAAGTGCTACTAAAATTTACAAGTTTTTTTGCAAAAAAATTTGCTGCATCATACCTTAATCAAAACGTATGTTAAAACCAGAGTAAATAATGTTAAATTATGTGAAACTTCTAAATGCACCACAGACATCTAAAATTGACAGTGCTGGGGATCAAAATAAAGCAAAACCAACAATCGGCGACACATGTGAAGCTTTTAAAAATTTATTCAGCAACATAACTGGGAGGCATTGGTCTTTCTACACCCCTTCGACTACAGCCCTGCTATGAGGAAAACAAAACCTCAGCAAGCTGCCTCCATCTGTAGCACATGGTTGAGAAAAAACTCATCATGTAGTGACAATTTTCAGATTTGGTATAACTGTTTTCTTCCAGTTCGCATAGGTTCACCCATGCACCTTTTCCAGTCGTTATTCATACTAAGCCAATTCCAGTAATGGTATGTACATCCATTTTTCTTACATGTACGATCTATTTTAGTATGCGACCTTTGATTTCGGCTAAAATGTGACAAATTCCGTTCTACTTTATAGAATATTGAATTTGAATTTTCAATTGGCAAGAAAATGACACGGAGGCCTCGGAAAGACTTGTAAATAGGTCTACATGTTTCATTTTCTTTGTAATCTAACATACTGTATATATACTGTGTATAGTAGTACAAAGTTCACTTTGTATTTGTAGACTGTGCTTTTAGATAGTTTATTCGATTGTTCTTACTTTAAGATTCGATTTAACTTGGTAATAGCGTTTTTGATTTACCCAATTTCGTTTTACTGCAGCTAATTTTGGAAGTATATAAAGCGACCAGGCTTTTGACCTAAATGAACTTATTGAGAGACTATTATTAAGAGACTCTATTCAATCGGCATCAATAGTTTTGGAATACTCATTGATGTGATTATTACACATTTGCTGAGTTTTCACAACATTGGTATTAAGGGTGTTTCTTTGGCAGGATCATTTTTAATTTAGTTGCTTTCTGCTGTAGTTCTGTCGATATGGTGACTAGCCATGCTATATCATCAACAAAATCGCCATATTTAGAATGGTCTGTTGTGGCCCATGTAATTCCTCTGATGCGTTCGCAGTTGCATGGAGTCGTGCCCCGTCCACCACATTGAGAGCCTGGAGACCGAATGCAACCAATCAGATAGGTTTTATCATGAATAACGATGCACACAAACCTTTAGCGAAATAAACCTAAGAGGATGACAAACCTCCGGAGAATGCCATGCGGTTGTAGGTGCTTGTTGAAGTTACTTGCTAATAAAAAATTTTATCCTACACAGTAATCATAATGTTCTTGAGAAAAAAGTTCTAATCCATAAATCAAGCGCACTTCCAGAAACCTGCTTGTAGTGATAATTTAATACTCTGTTGATACCTGCATCTATTCTGTTGAGTAGCACTCATCAGAAAACCTTTATGGTTATAGGCAGAGGAATAGTGACATACAAATCCATGTGGGTTTAAGTGTCGTTTCTTCAAAATTTGATAATGAGACCTTCGAATGTTCTTTTATACTGTGAAGTTTCAACTTTTGTTTTATGTTACAAGACGATGATGCTAAAAACCTTAGCTACTTGGTAGACTCCAGGGTTTTATATAAATTTTCGACATTTGATCTTTGAAGTAATATGGTCTAATTGACTGCGTATTCGACCATCGGGTACGTTCCCATGGGTTTAAACATGAAATTGTCTAAATAACGTCCCGCCACCCCAATAACACATCTATTTTTAGGCAAAAATCAGCAAAGCTTTTATCGTGGCTTCCATTTCACCGCATCCACATCTGCCCAATATTTTCTCGTGAATGGAATTATCTGCACTAGCTTTTGCATGTCATTAGTAGCATATAATATTTTAGGATTCAAGAGAAGACTGATATTAGTTCTTCATATCAGAGTAACAGCAAGAAACAGTAAGTTTTTAGTATTTTTGAGTTGAAAATTACTGTTTTCAGATGGTCACTGATGAATTCCCATCCTTTGAGGCTGTTTGTAGCAATCTTTGCTATGAAAATTTACAATACAGGTGTCTCTGGTAACTTATATGTCCTGAGTATAGTATATTTGCTCCTTCGTTAGGAACTAAACTTGGGATACTAGAAATTTTAACTTGTTTCTTTTAGCATCTTTTAAAACTTAAGCAGATTTTCGGAGGATAACTCGAACAGGTAAAGTTCCAATGTGGACTTTGGTTTTGGTTAAAAAAGAATTGTCAATCATCCACGCCACCAGCATGTTTCTATGTTAGCCAGTGCTCATTTGTTGCTAATCTATTTTCAACGACCAGAGCTTCAAGTGAGACTACTCTATCGCAGGCAAGCAAGCAGTACATTAGAGAAGACATATTCGTAAACAGTATACCGCTATCAGTAAGTATTATTTTATTGAAATCACAGAGGCTTTATTCTGTAATCAAAGACCTGCAATAGGCTAGATATTACTGTGAAGAGCAAATTACATGATCTCCATGCAATCTTGAAATGGAAAATGTAGGTTATCTTTAATATAATGCCAGGTACTAGAACAAAATATATTATTACTTAAATTAAAGAAACTTTCATCAGTGTTTTAAAGGCAGGATTGGCACTGTGCCGTCTCTTTTCAGGGAAACTACAATTGTTAACCGTACAACACAGCTACCAGCCGCTAATTAACTACTGGTTCACTAGCTAAGTATGTTTGGTCCTACTTGACAAAATCAACTACCTTTATGAGATCGTAAGGAATCAAGGTGAGATTGAATTCTTCTAGTTACTGACATGAGTGAAAACTGCATGTTAGACTGAAGGGAAGACCGGCATCCAGTTTTGACAGTGCAGGCCTCAGAAACCCTTTTCGACAAAACTTCCTTAGCAAAAAATAACACAGTCCAAGGTTAGGTAGTTGAGGAAGAAAAGGATATTTACGATTTGAATGTGAAAATTTGATAGTAATATTAGAGCTTCTATGGTGTTATTGGAGAACTGAAGCGACAACAGACGGAAATAACAAATTTAACAGAATTAACAGAATTACAACAATTTTGAAAAGAAGTGCAGGTAAAAATAGCCTAATAAATAGCTTCAAAATGCAGATAGGAATGGGAAAAACATGAAATTAGGACATTACAAAAAATGTGCTTTTGACTTCGAAAAAGAGTGTACCAAGATGCAAGCAAAGCTTCTTAAATTGTCTAAGATAAATCTCGTAGGTACAGACATGGAAGGGGGCTTGTTAGATTCTGAAACAAATTCCATACGAGTTGAAGAGCGTCATTATAGCTTAGGTAACATAGTTTTCTCATCTCAAAAAGTTAGTTTTTCCAAAATACTCTCCCATGACGTACTGCTTAACAGTGATATTTATGAGTGAAGATCCTGAGCAAGTCAAAAATATTCCCAATGAAAATGGACAGACAGCCAAGTAAAGATATCAAAGCTAATGGCAGAAAAACAATAGACCCTCCTGACTAGTTTGCATTGCATCCATCCGAAGTATATACATTTTGTCGGTAATTAAGAACAATTTCAAGCGCTAATGCCCATAGCAAAATTCGGAAAAATAAAACGTTTGACACTGGATAAATTCCAACGAGACGTAATAAATTTTCTGAGTTATTACGTTTTTTAAAAATCGAAGAGAATATACATGTATTAAAACGTTAATTGCTGCTCTTTGATGATGCACGAAACTTATTCAATCTTTAGTGATACGGTTCCGATTTTCTTAAAAATACTGTCAAAAAAATATATAATTTTTTACTGCATTTTCTAAATAATTTTGTTCTTGAAGCACCATAGACTTTTCTTCTAAAAAATTAATCACAATGTGGTAAAAAGTTATGTTATGAATTTTGTGCTAACAAATTTAGATAAAAATGTGGTTTTTCAACAAGATTTATTGAAAAAGTTTATTACCACCAAACAATTATTATATTTCCATACCACCATTTCGTAAATAAAAATGGTGTTGGACCTACAACAAAAACCTATCTTTTTCCTGTAGGTCCAACACAAGCAGGTGATAATTAAAAATATCTTAATTGCATACGTGAATAAGACAAAATTTATCAGTTATTCAGAATGTCAAATGGGATAAAAAATACAGGAATGCTATTGAAATTTAATTTTTACATGTACTTTTTTTTAAAATTGTGGTTTGGAATGCTTTTTCTTCAAGCATCTTGACAAAATGAGTTATGGCTAAAGTGTCTACCTCACTTTATTTGCTTTACAGTCCTTGAAGTGTAAAAATTGCATCCGTGCTTAACCTTGTGCACCAGTCCTCTCATGATGCCGTTAGCAAGTTTCTTAGAGTAGATTTAGTACTTCATCTTTTACTTTTTTAATCGTTTCGAATAACAGTTCAATTATTCGTGCCTCATTTCCTCCAGAGGAATGAATTGTTGGAAAGCGATACCCTGGTATCTGATTGGTTTGGTTGCACGATAATATTATCTCCTAAAGGTTTGCTTGTTTTTCATCTTTTATTAAATTTGTCAAACAGCAAGCAACAACAAGAACCACACAACAGTATCTCTTTGTATTCATGTCTGTTGCTTTCCATTGTTTACTGCGTGCCTTTTGTTCATCTTTACTTGTTCTGTTCGCTCTGTTCGGGTATCGCATAGATAGATACCTGCAAAAGGAAATAATGTCCGCAGTTTTTACCAGGGCTACTATCAATGAAAGACCCAGTGTCTCATTGGTATATCCCGTACCATTTCCCTTGATTCTCTTAAATGTGTTGTAAAAACGTCCTGTCTTGGCATGATAATATGAGTAATTTTATCTTTGTTTGTTTTCATCATTAGGTCATACACATTGCATAAGGTGAGACCATTCACCATAGAGAGCTTTATGTTTTTTTTCAAAGTCAATGAATTTTTTAATGAGTTGGAAAACAAGTTTGGGAGGACATTAAGGTTTACATATACAACTTTTTTTCTACGTTTTTGCACAGCAGTTTTCAAGCTTTTCATCTTCCATTGTTCGATAAGGTCATGCACTGGGATTTCCTCATTTTGTAACCGGTATTGAAGAGAATGCTTGTACAAGTTTGGTCTGACTGTTAAGGGTGACAAAAAAGGCCTTCTTTTTCATTTCAGAGCCATTTCAAAATTCAGGCATTTCAGTGTATTCTGGCTAAGGAATAGATCAAACAGTTTTAATTGATTTTCCAATAGTACTCACATCACACTTTGAACGAGAAAATAAAGCCATTTGTGATGGAAGGGAAATTTTGTATATACTTTGATCTAAAATTATCTTTTACTTCTTGGGTGTTATGCACAAATTAGGTACCACGACAACATCTAATCCTCTTGGATCCTTAAGTCTTTTTACCACCACTGGTTTTAACATCTCGATATAATGTCTGCTTACCTCTTCAGTCAAATGTTCGCAAGCGGTATTTATGTTGACCATGTGTAGATAGCTTACTGCGTTACAACATATATTTCACTCCAGGATAACTATTCTTGAATGTCTTCAAAATTTGTCAATAGAAACTTCCCTATCTGGAGTAGTTTGTTGTGTAAAGCACAAAGAAAAAGTCAGAAAAAGTACATCCCAAACAGAAAGCCTTGCTTGGAAACCATTTTCTTGTACAACTGCTTTACTTTGTGTTAGATTTGTGCACTCAACTTTTTATTGGCACCTGTTGGAAATATCCTTATGGCTTTCCAGGACTTCACACACAACTGAAATAAAACAAATATATTTATTAATGTAACCAAAGCTTTTTTTTTGCACTTTTTCTATTTTTCTATTTCTATTCTTTCTTTTATTTATAATTTGAATCTACCATTATCTGATATTACTTTTCTGCCTAATATATAATTTAAATGCAACACAAAACAATTTGAAAAGGAATCATTAAAAATAATTCTAGAAACTCCTTTTAAGTTTTCATGATAGGATAGGGTAACGATATAATTAGTATAACAACAATCTCAGTAAAGAGTAGTATAGCATTTAAAAATTAAAACCTTCCTTTTTTTTCTACACCAAAGGATAATAACATATGTCAGATATTATCATCACTTACTGGAGTAATAAAGCCATGCTCTGCTTGGGACTCAGGCAAGATTCTATGCAGACTTTCCAATGTTGCGAAGCCTGCTTGATCAATGATGTTGTTTCATTCGAATCCAGCAATGAAATTAACAGTAGCCTACAAAAGGATTAAACAACTTAATCATTAATAACGAGGGACTCATTTTGTTATAAGTATTACATACAATAGAAGAGACACTAGAAGGTGTTTTTCTTGATAATAATTTCTTTCCTTCGACAACCCGTTCTGTGCTCTGTCCTACTCAAAACTATCTCTATTGTTCGTCCGAGCGCGTTGTTGTTTCATATTCATAATGGCGGATGAAAACATTACGTCATTGCATAAATATACAAATAAATACCAATAAAAACTTCTCTTTTTCAAAACAAACTATCCCTGTATGCTAATCTTATGCTCCATTTCAAGGAAAACCAAAGCACTAGATCAACTTTATACTCATATTATTGTAGCAAGCAGTTGGTGGTGGTTTATTTTGGAATACACTTTATAACATTCAGTAAAGTAAGCAAAACTCCATATCATCATCATTGTATTTCCTATTGATTAGTAAGTTCTCTTTCGGTGCTTCTACCCGATATTAAAAAATATGATCAAGCAGTTTCATACACTCTTTCGTACGCATCATTGTTTTTCTTAATTGGCTCTCATCAACACCAATTGCTAATGTTAATTTTCCCAACGACTGCAATTACTATTGGATGCACAAAACAGAAATTGCTTCTCAAGAGAATCTTGTCCAGGGCGGGTTACATAAGCAATATACTTCAGGTGTTGCTTTGCTTGACACAGAAAGCTATCAGTTTTCAACAGTTTTTGGTATCTGCCTGAGCCTCTTGTTGTTGATTTTATATGCCTAGTTTATTTCAAACTGAGGGATACCTTTATCGTTCTTGTTCTTTAGTGCATTTTGAAATTTGAAACTTTATTTTACTGACCTTCTCAAAAAATCATACCATATTGACTCCTTTGAATATCTTTCGCATTGAAACTCCAAGCTTGTACTGAGTAAATTGAACCAATTTGCTAACAACTGTTTCAACATATAATTGTTCTTTTTTGTACTGCAATATGTGTGCTACCTTTTTTTACAAATTTAGTCATGTGAGACTGTCCAGAAACAGTAGATTAGTTGGATTACGACTGTCAATATGCACCGTAAAGAGTTTATGCAATTTTGTATTTCATTAAATGCTTGAAAGCCCATACAAGTAAAGTAGAATTTTTGTGCTCAGAAAGATCTTTTTCACCATGGGTTGGTCAGAGATCAGATTTTTCATTTCATTGTCTTTTTTAACTCCACCCTGCAACCAAAATTTTTGGCTCAGAGATTGTCATCCATGAAAAATATTTGAGGATTTGTACTGCCAAAAAACCTGAACAAATGGATACCATGGACGAATACATGTACTTACCTATTAAGGAAAGTTGGAAATAGTTTCAAACAATCAAGTGAGCGATGTAGTTGCAATGAAACTTGACTGAGTTTTCAGTCCTAACCTCCTTGGTCGAAGAAGAGCTCATCATAAAACTATAAGGATTGTTTCAAATCAGGCTCAATGTGACTTCAACTTATCTTTTTTTTTCTTCTAGATTTTCAAATATATCTTTCAGATTAAAACCCAAACCCTTCTGTTTTCAAGAGCATTATTTTATCATGGCAGTGTTTTATACTTAAGCTGTTTGTATCCCTGTGTCAACTTTTTGTGTTAATAAGCATACGGAATGACATGTTGTTTTATCCCAATAACTAACAGCAAGTGATAAATATTAATGTTAAATATGTCGAGTATATTATGTTTCTTCCTAAGAAATCGCGTGCTCGCTGTTTGGCGTATGCAGGATATCATTAAGACCATGCTGTATATTTCAAACTTCTTGATTTTCAGAGTATAGATTTAAGCCCTTATTGTAGGGACTTAGAGAAGAAAAACAAAGACAAGTTGGAAAAAATTGATTGTTTAGATATTCTAATACGTTATCCTTCGTTGCTATTTTATGATTCGCTGTATTTAATTTAATGACTATATAGGTTTGAACTTTTTCTTAAGGGAAAAATACCAACGTTATGCTAAAAAACTTCACCAAATCTGTAAAATATACAATTAATCAAAATAGAAGATCAACTAAATGTTACAGAAGGGATTTCAAGTCCTAGTCACTACAGTACCGAGATGGATTCCATTACTTTCTGAAGTCAGACGAGTTGACTGAATCATGCCCATGTCTATTTGTGTTGGTGGTGGTACCCAGTTTTCTTTTCCTTAAAAACCAGTAACAATATCGGGGGTAGTTGATTTTTCTCCTTAGCTTAATACTGTTGACTGTACTTTCTTCATTGTGACAACTACAACTCCATCTGGTTTCACTGAATTTTTAGATGTGCTTAATTAACAGAGGGAGTGTTTTTTAAAATTGATAAATACACCCTCGGCCAGGTATACAGCACTCACAGAGAAATGAAATATTCAGACGTTCTAGTTTCTTGGATACCAGTTTAGATCGTCTCTCACAAGCTCGTCTTTTCTAATTCTTTGGATTTTCTTTCAATAATGTAACATTTTAAAAAAACAGTTTCATCAAGTAGATTTGGTTGGTATTTTTGAAATTTGTACTCCCAAGTGGTTCTTTGGCCTTTAACCCCCCCCCCCCCAATTAATCCCTCTTCTGTCTATAATTTGTGTCCTCGGGATCATTTCAAAGAAACGTAAGAAAGTGCTTGATAGTGAAAGTAGACATTATTACTTATTCTGTCTTATGTTCTTTTCTTAAATGTCTTAAGGAACATAGGTAAATACTGCTTGCCACATCCATTAATAATTGACTGTGGGGGATTATCCTCTAGTAGACAGCAATCTTTTAAAACAATAAATAATTGTATTGTACCACTAAATATCGCTAAGGTTGTGAACTCCAGTTATCATTTTTTTCTTTCTACCTATAACTTGAAAATATAGGACTTCTCTGGGGGATTACATACATAGCTTCCTTTTCCCAATTTATACATATGTCTATTAGTAGCATTTGAAAGGTTGATTGGTGTGAGGTTGGAGTGAATCCATCCAAATGTTCTTACGTGATGAAAAGGTCTATCGTATATTTGTGACAGAATGATTCGATAGAGAAGTGTCGAAATAGCCAGTTCCATTAACAGACGTTTGTATCTAATAGTGAAAGGAGGATGATAACCTACTAGAGTATGCCAAAGGACTTTCCAATCTTCCCAAATCACTTTAAGCAATGGGTGATTTACATAGAAAAATTACATTTGAGGAGAACATATACTACCATGCAAGTTATTCATTGAACTGGCCAAGATTTTTAGTTGTCACAAATCAGAAAATAACAAAATTTACTCTGATCTATGACCGTTGAGACGCTCGTCCCTATTTCCCCAGTTAGCAACAAATCCAACATCTTTTATTTTGCACAAGTGTTTAGTGGCCTTTAATATGGTGCTATGTATGACTGGTTCAACAAAAGGGGTTCTGCTCTCTTACTTTATTCTTATAGGTTGTATCGCCTGTGATTTATTGGACCCATTACAACAAGTAAGCCCACAGTGAATTCTGTTTTCTTCGGAAATTTTTTTCTGGTCAACGCTGCAGAAGGTAATCAATGTAAATTCTGTGAGCAGCCTCAAAGCTAACTAGTTTTCAAAGCTGACTCTTTGAAAGGAAGAGCTTGAACGAAAGCAAATTGCTCCAGACAGCTAAGAGTTATTATCAAAGATTTCGACTACCAGATTTTCTGTGTTATGAGAGAAAAAAATACTGTTATTATTATTATTATTATTATTATTATTGTTATGTTTTATCTCTTTTTCTTTTATTTGTGCATTGTTTTAGAACTTCGTAGCACCGAGTTATTACCAATAACCTAGGGTACTAGGCCGTTCGTGATGCATGCTGTTTTAAATAAAGATAACTGGTATGTACCATTTTCAAACTGACAATGTTCTTCGTAAGATAGGGGCAGTGCTGTTTAGCACTATTTTTTGAATTTCGATTACAGACAGCTTTCCTGGGATGCCTTTTTTGATCATTCCAAGTGCCCCCACAATGACAGGAATTGTTTTCGTCTTCATTTTCCACATTCGTGATACTTCAATTTCCAAGTCTTTGTATTTGCTTAGTTTTTCCAATTCTTTCGCCGATATGTTGTTGTCAGATGGTACACTCATGTCAATCAATTGACACGTTTTATTCAGTTTGTCTTTAGTAACGATATCTGGTCTGTTAGCTTGGATAGTCCTATCAGTTCTTATGGGGAAGTCCCATAATATCGTTATACTTGGCTGGTCTACGACAGGTAAAGGTTTGTGCTCATACCACTTGTCTGTTGTTTCAATGCCATAGTGGTTACAGACTTTTCAGTGAATGTATTGGCCGACACGATTGTGTCTGTTGGTATATTCATTCGGTGCAAGGATCGAGCAGCCTGAAATGAGATGGTCAATTGTTTCTGCGGTTTTGTTACAGAACCTACACTTTTTGTCTGCACCATTATGGATTACATTCGCCTGGTAATTCCTACTGAAAGCACCGAGGATGTCGATTGGCACGGAACATGAGAGTTAAGTACGCGGTCATCTAGCTTTTCATTAGATTTCTTAAAATATTTTGTTATATCCATCTAGCTGTCCTCTGTATGTTACGAAAGAAACCACGTAAAAAAGAACTGGACAATTTAACAAAATCACAAGAAGTATTTCCAAGGTTTGGCAATATTGTTAAAAAAATCTCCTTCTTAGATCTTTTACAATCTAATGATGTTGGAATATCTTTTTATGAGCAACGGAGGAGAGGACTCAAGTATCAAATTACATTCGAATCATTAACGTTTAACAATAGATTTAAAATAACAACAATAAAGTTCGAATCTTTAAAAAACAGATTACGACACAACAGTGTGTCTTGTTATTTAGACTCTTTGGTACAATGTTTTCGTTCTCTGAAGAGATTGGAAGTCAAGGATACCATGTTTACCGGAACACTGTCTGGAGAAACATAAGATTACACCAGGCTGTTTGTTATGTTGAAAGAAGTTAACGATATTTCTTTTTACATCGACCCTTATTGTTTGTCGAATTACCATAAAGAGAGTCGACCGAATTAGACCTGTGACAGTTGGGCATGTTCCTAGAGAATTGGAAAGGTTCATTTTTTATTTCACACAAGAAGGTTCAGTGACAGGAACAGTTTCGAATACCACGTCAAGGATTTCACCTATTCCCGAAGGCGGATTAGAGGTACCTATCATGATGTACTTCGCGCATGAAAACAAAGCTAACTTTTCAAAAATGGAAATGCAAGTGCGAACTCACATTGAAAAAATAAAGGAAATTTTCTTTAATGAAGAAGAAGTAGAAGAAGGAAAAGATAAGGAACGAGAGGAAGGAGAAGAAGGGAATGACGAACTCCCGCGCCCGGATGAAGATGACATTTTGCGAGAAGAACCCTTTCCGATTCGTGCAGAATCAGACGATGAAGAAGGAGAAAGCAAGAAAGAAAGTAGTATAATTGTAATTGATTGAACAGGATGGATAAAAATTAATGAATAGAACAACAGACAGAAATATAAAAATATGTAGTCTCCTAATTTTTTCGTTTTCCTTATCACTGGGAGGCGTAAAATGCGGTCCTAAGTGGCGTTATCCCGATTTGCTAGTCTGGTGGAATTAGGGCCGGCGGATTAACGGCCGATAAGGTAAGCAAGCACAGCTCAAGTCGATTTTAATTAGTGCGGGAAAAGGGAGTGCACAATACAATCTGCTTCTTTTTACGATTGGTTAAAAAAAATAAAGAGGATTAATAATAGGTCACTTCGTTTTGTGACTGGTTGTCTAAAACAAATAAAAGACATGGTCATTGAATTTCAGGTCCTCTTGAAATTCAGTGATTTCGAATTTTAGGATATCAAATATTTTCTAATAATACACTCCTTCTCTACTCAACTGATGTTGGGTTGACTTTGACATGCTATTTCTGGTAAATACAAACATATTTTTGAGGTTTGAAAGCTATTAACAGCGGTATTATCTGCAAATCCACACGGAATAAACTATCACCTAAGCAACTTCCACTAAGCCATAGATAAGCCTATATTTTATTCCTATTGCTACTGCGAAGAAAAGTTAGTATGCCCGTTAGTTGGTGTGTGCCATTCTGGAAACGTCCAGCAGTGATAAGATAAAGGTTTTATCGTTTGAATATTCCTTCTATTAGTTCTAATATTATTACTATTATTATAAATGTTTATACAGGATACAATACATATATGCAAAATGTGCATATAAACACATCCGTATTTTACATAGACTGTAAAAACCACTATCAATGTGGTCCGGTTTTGACACGTTAGTAAACAAAATGGAAAAATAAAAAACATAATGAGAATAGGAAGCTAAAAACTGCTTGAGGGCTGATCTAAGACTATTAGCACACTGTAAGACACTGAAAATGCTGAAAAACGAGCCTAAATTGAAATAACGGAAATTAAGAGGAATTAATCACCAAAATCTAAAAACCTAAAAATTAAAAGATGCTCTTTGAAATCATTTTATTTAAAAATCATGCCTAATTTCTTAGTAAAACTTTTATAATCTTCCTCGTTACGTATTTATAACGGAGATCATTTGAAAGTCGACAAACTTGGTAATAGAACGATTGACGACCTATTTTTAGTTTTATCTTAGGACGTTTTATTGAAAAGTTATTATTTCTTGTAACTCGAACGTGCGCTTTAACTTGAGAGTAGTTGCTGAACGGGCTACACACCTTCCCAGTAATACATTTATGGACAGTGCTGCAGGCTTGCTTCTTCATTCTTTCATACATTGACGTCATTCGTTTTGATGAATTTTTGCCATATATCAGCTTAGATGCACGATAGTCGATTGAGGCTAGGTTGACCTTCTGTGTATCAGTGAGTCGTATCTTCACGGTCCAGGAGTATGCGACAATTGGGACGATCATAGAGCTAAAAATTTTCTCGGCAGCATCAGATGTCAAGAGCGGTCGGATTTTTGCAAGGAGTTGTAATCGCCCACTATCTTTTCGTAATCTCTTTTTGCAATCTCCTTTAAGATTCATTGTAGCATCAAGGAAATTTCCAAGGTATTCGTACGTTGTTGTTCGGTTGATGGAAACGTTTTTAAATACGATCTCTAGCGGTTTCTCTGTTTTCGAAATTCTTTTAACTGTCTCAAATAACATCACCTCTGTTTTCCCCTTCTTTAAATTTATGACTAATTCAGGCTCATCAAGGTAGGTCAAAATCTTTTCGTATGAAATAAAAAACGTGTCAGGAGACGTTATGCTGCTGTGGCTTCTTCGATTCGTACTTTTAAAATTACCTAAAGCTATTATACCTTAAAGAATTTCTACCCCTTTCATGTGTTCTTCTAGGTCACTGGAGTGGAAAAGGGTTACTTACTCATTTGTCAATCTGCCTTGACCTTTCCATCTGGTTTTACTCATACCCACTACTGTAGGTCAGTAATTTTTCATTTCGTGAATTACTTCTGCCATTTTGCCTGTATCATGTAACATTCCACGATCCAATCATCCTAATGTACCTTGCGGGAAAACCTGCGGGAATGCAAAGTATAGATCTCTTGTCAACCTTCATTTACAATCGTCAAGGTACATGTAGGGGGTTCACAGGCGATGAAGTCTCCTGTTATATCTTTACCTGTGTTCTAGCTCTTCCTCGATACCGATGATATGGGCCGGATTGGTCACCTCTTGCTGCTTCTATATCAGTTTGATGTTTTTAAAGGTTGATTTACCAGCCCCACTCCCAGATCTTCTCCTCTCTGAAAACTGGCTTGGGGCAGGCTATGACGTAGTTGTTTTCAGAGACTTTGAAAGCCATATTTTCGCAAGACCTTTTATTGTAATCATGAAATATTCAACTATTTTAATTTTTGCACCAAAAATTGATCAGGGTCACAGTTAAGATGTAGCAATTTATCTTAATTGTTAAGTTGTGAATAGAATCAGATATCTTGTGTTCAAGTATTCTCTCCAATCAACCACAACAGACACTTTTTACCCACCCTCTCTAATAAGCACTCAGAATCATAATTAGAGTTTGACGAGTTTAGCGATAACAATGATGATTAACCGCTGGTATTAATGTCTTTCAAGGTAGGTTTTCACTCTTGTTAGGCAGCACGTTTGAAGGCGTTGAACTGTTATCCTGTTTCACAGTCCCTGTCATCCTTGTTTCACAGTCCCTGATCAAATTTCCATAAGCACCCAATAATAATTTCAAATACTAATAGGCTTCCTGGAGGTTAGAAGAAGTAATATTGTATGTCAATTTGAAAACCAGCATGCGACGCTCTATTTGATGAAACACTAGCTTCTAATCAGCAGCTCATGGTGATCTTAAATACTTTCCATCGATCCTAAAGAACTATTGGTGAAATATGAGGTATTCAAAATTTCAAAACTAAGCGGTTAGCGCTAAGATGATTGAAATAGTTCTTCAACAGATCAGTAACCAACACTGCATTTTACTTTTTGTAATGCTCATTAAAGCTAAGAATTAAAATTTTTAAATCTTGATTAATCTTAGCAAGACATTGCTAAATTTTGGTCAAAGCCAATATAAGAATTGTCAGTAAATGCTAATCTACTTTGTCAGTTAATATCATTAAATTATATTTTATTTGGTTTTTTATTAGGATTGAAAATAATTTTATAAGATGAACAGCTCATTTACGAAGGTTTAATGACAAGGTCAGGTAGGCTAAATTGAGGTTTTATGGCCGTTTGAGGAGAAGAGATGACAGCTCTGTCGCAAAGGGAAATGCTGAAGATAGAGCAGCAAGAAAGAAGGAGAAGTGGGAGACCCAAGAGATGCCTTTTGCATGAAATGTGAGAGAATATGAAAGCAGTTGGAGCAAAGACAACAGATTTGCAGAACAGACGCAAATCAAAAAAAATTTATTCGTTGTGGCGAATCCTAATCGGGATAAGCCAGAGGAACAATATCATTGATATTTATTTCATTTTTGACGCTCAATACAATCATGCATCAGCTTAAAAACATGTTCGACTCACTTGTTTTTTTGACTTACTTTTTGACCTACAGAAAATAAATATATAAAAAAGATGGGAGCAACATAAATAAATAAATAAATAAATAACTGCAATAGGGGAAAATTCAACAAATTTTCAGTATTTCTAGATTTCAAAACCTAGACATCGCTGATGAACTTCCAGCTTGTTGGCAACAGTGGGAACATTGGCCTTGAACATTGTTATCTCTACCTATTAACAGCAGTTAAGGGATTGATCTAAAAAAAGACTTTTATTTGCTATTCCTGAGAGGTATATATGAAATTTTGTGTTCCTATTGACAAAGGAACACAAATTGTCACATCTATATCACATCTGGTGCAACTTGCTATGTGTGTGGTTAAATTTAGGAGGCTTCAGCTGAATATAGTGCTGCAGCATATTATCGGCTATAACACAAAATTGCAGCAGGTTTTAAACTTACGTATCAACAAATCCCGTCCTGGGTATGACGTTAAACTGCACCCGGCAGCAGGACCCTAGTCCGGGAGTTCCGGGCTTTTGAGGAGAATGTCACTACCTCTTAACTGCAGTTGTGCTTGGTCACCCTTGGGCAAGGTGTAGCACCCAAATGCCTCCCTCACTGGGTTACGCTGCCCCAAGAGCACTGTTCCTTGTAGCTGGTGACAATAAATAAATAAATACGGACTTGGCAACCAGAGAGAGATAGCTCCCACTGCCTTGTGGGTGGTCTTGGCTGACCAAAGACTGATGGTGGCTGGCAACCAGAGAAGGCGGAAGAACCCTGTGCGGGTCAACGGCAGCTAGCTAGAGCTGGTGTTCTCAAGAAACACACCCGGCACAAGGCAAAGGCAAACCACTGCTGTATCATACCTAGTAAAATCATGGTCAAATCTGTTTGTGAAAGAAAATCTGACGTGAATGGGGTCTCCTCTATATCCAGCGGAGACACCTCGTCCGGTAGGGATGGTCATGTGCAACAGGTGACCCCAGACCGTAATCAAACTACTGTTTGCAAAAAATAATATCTAAAAATAGGAACATGGAATGTGAGAACATTGTATGAAAACGGAAAGCTACAAAATGTAAAGCAAGAAATGGATCGACTGAAAGTAAACATTTTGGGAATAAGTGAAATGAGATGGTCAGGAGCAGGAAAAATGGTTAGTGATGAGACAACTGTAATCTACTCATGTGGAGAAAAACATCAGCATGGTGTTGGAATAGTGCTGGACAACGACAGGGCAAAGAGTGTGATGAGATTCTGGGCTATTTTCGAAAGATCATTGTTAGTCAAGCTAAAGGGGTAGCCTTTTAATTTATCTATCATTCAGGTATATGCTCCAACATCAGAGCATACAGATGAGGAGGTTGGGACTTTTTATGAGAAAATAGAAAAAGAAAAAAAGCAGTGTAAGTCACAGGAGATAGTGTTGATTATGGGTGACTTGAATGCCAAAGTGGGAAAAGGAAGAGAAAGAAATACAGTTGGACCATATGGGCTTGGTGAAAGAAATGAAAGAGGTGAAAGGTGGATCCAATGGTCTCAGGAAAATAGTCAGGTCATTATGAACACTTGGTTTCAACACCAAGACGACTGTATACATGGATACGTCCAGGGGACGGAGCAAGAAATCAAATAGATTACATAACAATCAACCAGAGGTTCAGAAATGCAGTTCAGCAAGTGAAATGTTACCCAGGAGCAGATTGTGGCAGCAATCATGCGTTGGTAATGTGTCACCTGAAGATTAAATTGAGGAAACTGAAAAAATCTAAAATAACACCGAAGTTGGAAGTATCCCTTTTAAGTAGGAATGAGGTATTAAAACAGCAGTTTAAAGTGGAGGTTCAAAATCGTTATAGCGCTTTGAAAGATGAAGTTTGAGCACCTGATGAATGGACTATTTTTCGGGATGCCATAGTACAAGGAGCTGAAAGTGTCATTCCTAAAATCAAGAATAGGGCAAAACAAAAGTGGATGACTGACGAAATACTCGAATTGATGGATAATAGAAGGGCTGCAAAGCAGAAAACTGATAAGTACAAAGAACTGAATAACAACATCCGAAAGAAATGTAATGAGGAAAAGGAAAACTGGCTTAATAGCAAGTGTGAGAAAATTGAAGAACTGTAAAATAAAGATGCAAGGAACATAAATCAGGAAATTAAGGAGATAACTGGAAAGAAAAATTGTACTTCTAGTGGATGCATAAGAGCCAAAGATGGCAGTATTATTCTGGAAAAAGAAAAGATCCTTGGCAGGTGGATAGAATATATAGAAGAGCTATTTGAAGATGAAAGAGGAGAGAAGACAGTAATAAGAAAAGAAAAGGAAGGTCCAACCATAATGAAGGCAGAAGTTCAGTTTGCTATTCAAAAAATGAGGAAAGGAAGAGCAGCAGGACCTGACAACATTGTTATAGAATTGGTGAAAGAGCTAGACGAGTTTGGAGTAGAAAAAGTCACTGATATTGCAAACAAAATATACAACACAGGACACATTCCATCTGACCTCTGCAAATCAGTGTTTATAGCTTTGCCAAAACGACCTGGTGCAATGCAAACTACACCGGATCATCAGCCTAATGAGCCACATGATGAAACTGATCCTGAAAATTCTGTTGAACAGAAGGAAGATCAAAATAAGGCATGAGATCTCACAAGAGCAAAATGCATATATGGAGGGAAAAGGTACCAGAAATGCTATTTTTATCATACGAATGATGGCTGAAAGAGCAGTGGAAGTTCAGAAGGATATTTGTGCTTTATTGATTACAGCAAAGCATTTGATAAAGTGAGGCATCATGAATTGTTCAAAATATTGAAGGACTTAGAAATTGACGGAAAAGATTTGCAATTAATTCAGAACTTATACTGGGAACAGATGGCAGCTATCAGGATTGATGGAGAAATGAGTAAGTGATCTTCAATCAAACGAGGAGTAAGACAAGGATGTGTTCTATCACCGGATCTGTTCAATCTGTATAGTGAAGTCATCTTGAGAGGTATCAAGAACATGCCTGGAGTGAAAATCGGAGGTGTAAACATAAACAACTTAAGATATGCTGACGACTCTGTATTGATAGCTGAAAGTGAAGTGGATTTCCAGAACATCTTAAATAAAGTAGTGTTAGAAAGTGAAAAGAAAGGANATTGATAGCTGAAAGTGAAGTGGATTTCCAGAACATCTTAAATAAAGTAGTGTTAGAAAGTGAAAAGAAAGGACTCCAGATTAACATAAAGAAAACAGAATGTATGGTGATATAAAAGAAAGGTATATCCCCAAAGTTTTCTTTAACTATCAATGGAGAATTTGTAAAGAATGTTAAAAAGTTTACTTATTTTGGTAGTTTGATAACATCAGATGGAATATGTGTGAACGAAATAAAGAAACGAATCACTTTAGCGAAGGATGCTTTTAGTAAAATGAGTTTAGTTTTCAAGAACAGGCAGCTTCAAGTAAAAACTAAGATTCGAGTCCTAGACTGTTATGTGTGGCCTGTTTTGCTTTATGGGTGTGATGCTTGGACCATCAATGTAAGCATGAACGAACGAATAGAAGCAATGGAAATGTGGTTCCTGAGAAGAATTCTTAGAATATCTTGGACTGACAAAGTGAGCAATGAAGTGGCATTAGAGAGAGAGCAGGAATGAAAACAAAGTTCATGAAGGTAATTAGAAAAAGACAACTGCAGTTTCTGGGTCATGCAATGAGATGTGAAGGAATGGAAAACTTGGTGTTAACAGGGAAGATTGAAGGAAAGAAAAGTAGAGGAAGACAGAGGCTGAAATTAATTACCAGCTTGAACAAGAATCTCCAATTCAAGAGGAGTGACTGTGAAATTTTAGCACTGACAAAAGAGAGAAAGATATGGAAGACCATGATCTCCAACGTCCTGAAAGGATAAGGAACTCAGAAGAAGAAGAATCAACTAATCACTAAAATAAGGTTTGAAAATCAACTGAGCTAAATTGATAGATGAGGGTTAAAAAGCATCACAAAGTCCTGCAAAACGACGCAGAGCTTCGTATCAAGTTACCTTGCAGTAAACATTTAAGGTTGGGCAACTTACTACAACTAATAGACTCATGATGAAATAGTTTTGAGGGTAACTATACATTGAGATGAACGATTTTGACCAACAATATTCCTGTTTTCGCCATACGCTTAAGACTAGAATAATGTCATTTTATCTCTTTTCCAGGACGGTCTATCTCAAGAATAAAGAGCACAAGATGGAATATGATTTTAAAGACAACTGTGTAGTTGATTTAGTATCAATGGTTAGTCGGTATAAAATTGGTATAAACTTTTGACATATATTTTCATTGTCTTTAAATCTCTTATCTTTTTTTCTCTCTGAAATACTCAATGACTTTTATTTGGAGTCATTACCTTCCTAAAGAGTGTTATTTAGGATTACATAGGTGGACCTAAACATAATTTTTACAAATGCTTTAGTTTTTAGGGTCTGAAATTAAATGCAAAAATCTTTAAAAAAACAAGTCCACTTATAGGTATACTTGCCTTAATGTGTGGGAAAATGCAAGTTAACTTTGGCGACAGAAAAAAAGAGTCAGAAAAAAAGACTGTATGCCTATTCTTCAAACTACAAATGACAATTTTTAATTTCAACAATAATTTTAATTCTGGTGCTGTTTGATGATTAATTTGCTGAGCACTAAGACAGCAATAAAAAATTATCTTTTCTAGTTTAAAAAAATATTTGTAAAGCACTCTACTGATCCTGCTGATCCAAATGTTTTCTGCCATAGTGTCTGACACCTTAGTAAATAATGTGCTTTGGGAAAATAAGAGAACCATATTTAAAAAATTGTATGGTGTCCTCTCGTTTTGGACTTTATAGCTTTATTAAAGTCTGGTTGAAAGTCGAATTTTCGATGGTAAAGAAACTTGGCTCTTTTTCCCCCTATATTGGAAATGAAAAATTTACTTGTAAATAGATCACTGGTTTTCTTGTAATCGGTCCGTATATGTAGAACACAAAGAGATTCACACAATCGTCGTCGTCGTAGTCTGTAGATCGTTATCGACCTTTAGTGACCTCTCTGACCAGTTTTCGCCACTTTTCGCGATCCTGACATGCGTTGTTAAGTTCTTGCCAGTTCATATTCATTATTGACTTCACCCCATCTATCCATCTTCTCGGTGGTCTTCCTCGTCTCCTACTCCCTTCAACCTTTCCTTGCATGATTAATTTCTCCAAGTTGGAACCATCTCTTCTAGATATATGACCAAAATAACATAATTTCCGTCGTTGAACTTCATTTGTAAGACTATCTGGATTTCCTATTGAGTTCAAAACAAATTCATTTGTCTTTTTCGCTGTCCATGGTATTCTAAGGAGACGCCGCCAGCACCATAACTCAAATGCACTAATTTTTTGAATGTCAGACACACAATACCTACTTGAAAAAAACAAACAAAATGCAACACAATCTTAAAACAAAACCTGAAGAGTGTTACAAAAAAACTGTTATTGGTATTAACATATCAATAAATTAAGGAATCACTCTAACCTGATTAAAAATTGTCTATGCTGAGTATCTTTGTAATTGTTACAATTTCGGGGTGTTACCACTACCCTTGCAATTTATGGTGAACCAATGTGCCACAATTGGAAGGGCTTTTGTATACAACAAACAAGATGTGTACCGCTCAAAGGTGCTCTAAATCAGACTGACATCAAGAGGCAACTTTTAGAGCACTTAAGAACGAAGCAGATGCTATCAAAGATACAGATTTAAAAATTCGATGCAGAAAATAAGGCAAGTTCAGAAAAGTTTATTTGAGCAGCTTGTGGGTTTTACTCCCATTGAAAAAACTAGACATATTTCAACCTGTATTAGAAGAGAAATTTGGCTAAACATATTTATCAGCGCTTGGTCAATGTCTGAAATTAAATTATGACTATGGATACATTACAATACAATGTAGCTTCACCCCCTCCCCCTCCACCATGATCCTAAGTCAGTCTACTCTTCTACTTTTTTATTCTATTTGTTACTTAAATTTACTTTCTAAATAAAATAATTATAATTCTTGCCAGCTGTCTTTTACTTTCTTATTTGTAACGTATCTGGACTGAATATGTTAATATAACTTCTCATCTAGTTATCTATCCATTATCTCTAAATTTTACTTTCAGCAATGCCCATCTGCACTACAAGATATCTGTTTGCTCATTGTAAACATCTTTGTTATCCTTTTGCTGGATTTAATCATTGCAAAGTATGTCTGACATCCTAGAAAGCACGTGTGAGATAATATGCAGCCTTTGAACTACTTTACTTGCTGGGAAGTGGGAGCACAGATGCTCAGATAAGATGAAACGATATTTTTCACGAGGTTAGTTATTGTGAACAACACCCATATCACATCTTTTAAACAAAGGTGAAGCAGGTTTAGGTCATTTTGCGAACAAAAGACATTCAGGAGATACTCGTTGGGTTTAAAGTCTAACTCTCACAAAATATCTTATTTGAGAAACTCTAGTTTTCTTCATCTAACGATTATTAATACAATAATTATGTCTTGAACATATTTCGTTATCCAAATCATGTATCATGCAATCAAACCCGGAAATACAAAAACAGTATGTTTTTACTTGTGTTATCCCCATCCTGGTCTTTTAATAAGCACATATATTGCTATATTTCAGACCTCTGGATTAGCTAATTGCTGTTTTTATGTTTGGTACAAAACACTTAAACTTCTACAGTTGGCATGATAAAGATAGTCCAAAACATATTTCTAGGTTTTGTTTGCACTTAAGATAATCTAACCATTAGAACTTGTAGAATAATTATATATGTTTAAACATATAGACACATATGTAGATAGTGCGATTGTTATGGGTGTCTGTCTTTGTTTTACATTGCTATGTCACACTGGAGATTTATTTGTGGCCTTTTATGTATGGTCCATGAACTCTTGGGGCCCACTTGTTCAACACCAGTATTGGAACTCAGACCAAAAATGAGTGAGCAAAGTTTCCTCTAAGGATTCTTTCTGTACATGGTGGTTTTTAAGCCGTGTATGCCTGCTGTCGGCTGTATTTTATATCGCATTTGCAAACAGTCTAATGTAAACAGTCTAAATATGGGCTTTATGCACAGTATTCATTGGACATGACGTTTCACTACTTTTACTTGTGCACTTGTCATTGGTAGTATTCGGTGATTCGTCTGAACTACATTTTAACCAGCATGTCATTTGTGGTGTCATTTACCTTGCATTCAAGATATTGTACTTGTTAAAACATAAACATGGAGAGTAAAAGGTATCTAATCTATTTATCTTTCTTCGGGCGTTGGTAATACCTTTGACTGACTTCTTTGTTGTCTTGTCATAGTAAATAATTGATCTTCAGTCAATATTTGTAGGACATGCCTGGACGCAATTGGTCCGACGTAGGTTTATTCACACTTTACAATAGCACGGAAACATTTCAAACCACAGGTGCAGTAAACATTTTGTTAGGTACATCTGAAATACTTTATTCATGATATCTGACCTACTTTAATCTTTCAGGAAAGGAATAGAAACTTAAATCGTCATTTTAGGGTAATATCAAAACACTTTTGTAAACATAAGTAACGAGTTCAAAGAATGCAACTGCAAGAAATAAGACTTTTAGTGCCTGGGTTCTGGCTGCTAATCTTACGAGCAAACGTCACCACGCCAAACAATCTAACATGTTGAAGGGGAAAAAAGCAGTATCATTCATGCAGGTGTGAAAAGACGTGAAATCTGGGCAGTGAAAGGAAACTCGGAAAAATAAATACCTACAAAATTACAAACGAACCTGGAATGAAAACAATATTCAACAAAAATTATACTAGTGTGACAGAAGCATTGTTACATTTGAAAAAGTGCTCATAGATTATGAATAACAATAACATCAAAACTTCAAATTTAACAGCATATTTTGGATTGTACATCCATCTTCAGGTCTAAACAAAAATTAACAAGTACAGTAAAATACAGTTAATCAATGTTTTATAACAATCACCATATCTCAACACTAAGCACATTTGTAAGTAAGAGTCGGTTCAAAAGGATAATATTCAAATGTTATTATTGGTAATTAATTTTAATTACTGAAACACGACTTTTTCATTCATCCCTTGTATTAAGTGTAAGCTTTGTTTCGTTTGCCATTAGTCCTTGAAGAGTCATTAAATGTATTGATTTGGACGATGTACACAGACGTTTGACATCATTCATAGGCAAGTCACTATCACAGTTGGTAAAATGTTCACTGACGCAACAATTACATCTATGCTCTTTTGTACGGTGTATCAAATGACGGCTCGTTTGACAGACATAGCACGCATTACAAGGTGAGCAACTAATTTGGTATAGAGCACTGCTTTTGTTAGCTTTATCGACAGGCAATTTCAGTGGTAGTTACAACGTTTTTAACTTCTTTAGTTTGAATGTCACTTTGAATAGAGCATTTAATTTACTCGATGATTGTTCAAACTTCTCAGATACTTTGCAATGAAATTGCACATACAATTACAGTAAAATCTATATAATTCGACCATTCCCTAATTCGACATCCTCTTTAATTCGACCAAGTTTTTGCGGTCCCGTTTTATTCCTTCGTTTTTCCTTATGGACGAATATTCTATAATTCGACATTCGGCACCTCTCTAATTCGTAATTGGACATTGATTTTTCGGTCCCAGTAATGGAAATCCTACCTCCATAACGGTCGGTCTTCCGGCAATAAATTGTTATCTCCAGTCGGGTCGAAAGTTTGCAAGATCACAATGGAAGTTCACAGCAGGTCTTCTAGACCAGGCAAACGCGGCAATTAGCACCTTTTTGATCGTGGACAACCGCTAATCAATCTCTGTGCACAATCTCTATTCCGGGCAAAAAAAACCCACCCCAGATCTTAAGTCTCCCGTCAGGTCGAAAGTTTGCAGGACCACAATGGTGTTCTCAGCAGGTTCAACAGTGTGGGCAAACGCGGTAATTAGCACCTTTTTGACCAATGGAAATTGAGAAAGCTTGTACACTAACTCTAATCCGGGTCAAAAATAACAGATCATGAGTATCCCGTCGGGTTGAAAATTTTCAAGACTACAATGGTGGTTCTCACCACGTTCACCAAAGTGGGCAAACGCAATAATTAGCACCTTTTTGACCAATAAGGACTGCGATTCGTGTTTGGTATCTTGTAATCAACCAACAGAAATGGGGTTCTTTGTGTTTTTACCATGTGCCGGAAATAAAGCCCTGCGTTCGTTCGTGAAGTCATATCATTAGCAAACAGCAACCAAGATACCTCGCTCCACCTACAAGACTCTTTCTCTGCAACAAAAAATCGACCTCATAAAGAAGTCTGCCACAGGACGAACTCAACAACAGTTATCAAACGAATTTTGCATTGCTTTTTTCCTTTGGACTGCAAGATTGTTGAACTCTTGCGATCTGAGTGTTTACCTACTTAAATGATTTGAATGTTTCTGAATCTTTTGAGTAATCAGAATAACGCTATATATCCGCATTGTTCTCTTATGGACCAAAACCTTGACGTGGTAAGAGAGCTTGTGAGTCTCAATGACCCTGAGAGCTATGTCGGCGGGAGTTTCACTCCTGGTAGCGCTTCGCAACCCGGACAGGTCAAAGGGGAGAGGACAGACAAATTTTGGTCCACAAACCAAATAGCGACTGTCCGGCAACCGGTGGCTATTGGCAACGGGAGCAGTAGCGACTGACCGATAATTGACGGCTACACCCATCAGTTACTGTTTCGTGGAGAACGCAGGGCATGGTCGGTCAAACTCGATTCATGGCCATCCACCGGTGGAAGGCAATGGCAAACCACCACCGTATCTTGCCATGAAAGTCATGCCAATGCAAAAGAAAAGGTCTAACGACAACAGCGTGAATGGGGTTAGATCAACTAACACCTCGCTCGGTAGGGACCTCCATGTTCGACAGGTGGAGCCCGACCGTCATCCAGAGACTGTCAGAAACAACAACAACCTTCGAATAGGAACGTGGAATGTGAGAACGTTATTCCAAGCTGGCAAGCTAGCAAATGTGAAGCAAGAAATGGATCGCTTGAAAATAAATTTGTTGGGACTATGTGAAACAAGATGACCAGGCTCGTGATGTTTAGATCTGAATGGAAGCAAAGTCGTATACTCAGGAGGAAGCAAACATGAAAGAGGGGTGGGAGTCATAGTCGACCAAAAGATCAGCAAAAGCTTACTCGGCTATTGGGCTATTTCAGACAGAGTTATGATGATGAAGATAAAAGGCAAGCTCTTCGACATTAGTGTAATCCAACTGTATGCACCAACAGAAGATAGTAACGAAGAAGAAATAGATCTTTTCTATGAGCAGCTAGACGAGGCGAAAAAGCAATGCAAATCACAAGATGTCATCATCGTGATTGGTGATCTCAATGCAAAAGTCGGTAATGAAGAAATTAAACAGGTGACAGGGAGGTTTGGGTTAGGAGAGATGAACGAAAGGGTATAACGTTGGGCTAGCTGATGCAAAGTAAACAGCCAAACAATCATGAACACTTGGTTCAAGCAACACAAGCGCCGTTTCTGGACGTGGAAGGATCCGGGAAGCAGGGTCAAAAACCAAATAGAATTTGTCACCATAAACCACCGATTCAGGAACACCGTCCAAAATGCAAAAACGTATCCTGGAGCAGACTGTGACAGCGATCACAATCCAGTAGTTTGTAACATCAAAGTCCGGCTCCGTAGAATCAAACAAGTATCACCAGAGGCAAAGCCTCAGTGGAATCTGCTAAGAGACAACACAGAGATAAAAGCTCGATATTCAGTTGCAGTACAAAATCGGTTTGATGGGCTCGAAAGTGAGCAAGTAAGTAAATGGGAAGCATTGAAGGAAGCCGTGGTCAAAACGACAACAGAGAAAAGAATGGATGAATGCAGAGATTTTGTCCTTGATGGAAGAGAGGCAAAAAGTGAGAAATAGAGATTCCGAACAGTACCGCACACTAAAGAGAGAAGTCAGACAGAATTGCAGAGAAGTGAAGGAAGAGTGAATAAACAACCAATGTGCAGAAATCGAAAGATGCAGAACAACTGACCCATCGTCGATACATAAGAAAGTCAACATCCTTATTGAAAAGAAAACATGCACTGTCATTGGGTGCATCAAAGCAAGAGACGGATCCTTATTGATGGAAAAAGAAGAACTCACAGAAAGATGGGCAGAATACATCGAAGAACTCTTCATGGACAAAAGAGGAGAAAAAACCATCATTCGAAAGCCTATGGAAGGCCCGGAAATCCTAAAAAACGAAGTCAAAGCAGCCATTAATAAGATGAAGAGAAACAAGGCTGCAGGACCAGACAGCATCTGCATCGAAATGATACAAGCACTTGAAAAATTCGGGATCGAAAAAGTAACAGACCTCGTGAATGCTATTTATGACAGCAAAGAAATTCCACCAGATATGTCCAAATCGATTTTTTTGCCCTCCCCAAGAAGCCAGGTGCAACAGAATGTGAACTCCATCGAACCATTAGTCTAATGAGCCACATAACCAAAGTCTTAATGACAGTAATCATGGGAAGAATTTGTAGAATATCAAGGCCAGAAATAGGCAGGGAACAGTTTGGATTTGTACAAGATGCAGGTACCCGAAATGACATCTTCACTATGAGAATGTTGTGTAAAAGAGCCATCGAAATGCAGCAAGATATCTATCTATGCTTCATTGACTACAGTAAGGCTTTCGGCAAAGTGAAGCATGAAACACTACTGGAAATGTTGCAATCTTTAGACATGGACGGGAAGGATATTAGAATCTTGAGAAATCTCTACTGGGAGCAAACAGCAGCAGTTATGGTACAAAACCAGATTGGAAGATACAGCAATTTAAAGCGAGGAGTAAGACAGGGATGCATTTTGTCTCCAGACCTATTTAATTTGTACAGTGAGCAAATAATGAGAACCCTCAAAGAGGAAAGTGGATTTGTCATAGGCGGATTTAACATGAATAACATCAGGTACGTGGATGACACTACCCTCATTGCAGACTCACCACAGAAGCTTCAACAAATCCTAAACATTATGAAAGAAGAAAGTCCGCGAAAAGGGTTGAGCTTCAACAGAAAAAAAAGTTTTGCATGACAATAAGCAAAAAGAAACAAGTAAATTGTACCTTGAAAATTGACGATGAGCAGATAGAACAGGTGAACAAGTTCAACTATCTTGGAAGTATGCTCACCTTAGATGGCAGAAGTGTAACAGAGAAACGGAAAAGGATAGCTATGGCAAAAGAGTCTTTTGAACGTTTGTCAAAGATCTTGAGGTGTCGAACAATGTCAATGGACACAAGGTTGAGAGTACTCGATTGTTATGTCTTCCCGAACCTGATGTACGGTTGTGAAAACTGGACGATCACGCCAGAATTGGCGACTGAAATGTGGATGATACGCAGAATGCTGAGAATCTCTTGGACAGAACACGTTAGCAACGAGGAAGTTCTAAGAAGAGCAAGTTACAGCAGAAGACTCCTGGGAATCATCAGAAAGAGACAGTAGTCGTTCTTAGGTCAGGCAATGAGGAAAGAAGGACTAGAAAATCTGACACTCACTGGAAAAGTATGTGGAAAATGAGGGAAAGGAAGACCAAGGTTAATGTTCATAAAGAGCCTATTTGCATGGACCAAAGTTAAGGAGAGTGAAATTTTGAGAAAGTCGAAGGACAGGTTCAAGTGGAGAAGCATGATCGCCGACGTTCTGCAAGGACATGGCACCTGAGGAGGATCCGAATTGTTGTAACAATACAAGGATTCTGGAAGGAATAAATATGTACACAAAAATACTATAATAAACCACCTTAAAAGAATTTCAGGGAATAAGGATTACTTAAGTTACATTACCACCTGATGCTAGCATGAGACACAACCCTCATAGTAGTGCAATGAAAGGAACAACAGAGAAAACATTTGCTTCGTGTAGAGTAGAAGAGAGCAAAAGCTTGCTTAAAATTAAAAACAAAAACATCCAAAGTCATAAATAACCTACGATTTAAAGAATTGCAGTTTGCAAAAAGGTGTGAAACTCAATATGGCCTATAACTATGATTTCTTAGGACAAAAGGAACAGCACAGGTGAAATGTGTAGCCCGGTGGAACTTGGTCAGGAAGCAGTTACCAACTTGCCGAGCCTATGGACAGACATCTATCTGTGACTACCAGGAAGATCTTGATGGAGACTATGATTATTCTTAATGGTTTTCTATGATTTCAAATTCGAGACCCACCTCACAACTGATACAAAAAGAATCAATAGTTTTGAGAAATGGTCTTCGTAGTCGATACCATGGACTGGCTGACTAGAAGCTAGAAAGATTCTTCCAAGAAAAATTGAAAATCACTGAGTTAACTCAGAACTAAAAGTAAAAGCCGGTAGTTTCGAACGCTTGTCGTCACGAAAAACGAAAGAAGACGTTTGCAATATAAGGGAACAAGGTAACACGGTCAAAATGGTTTTCAAATGAACCAGGTTTATAATTTCTGTCTTCCTTCACCAGTCCAAAAATGTCGAAGTTGCTTTAAAACCTGTTCTTGTTAGATAAGTTAGATTTCCTTTTCTCACAAATAAACTGTTACATACAAGTAGGGTCAAGGGCTAATACACCATCTGCTTGAGTTTTTTCAGAACCAGATTTTTTCTACAGTACTACTTACTTTTATATCTAAGTCCTCTAGCAAAGGCGAAAAACAGACGCGGGGATAAACCTCTCATTATAATAACTCAAACCAGTTACGAAAGATTCTGCTGACGCAGGTACTGTTGGCAGGTGTAGTGTAGCAAACGCGTGCTATCTCTCAAGATGAACAACAGTCACAGATATCTGACGCAGAAAATATGACGGTTTGTGGGGGAAATTGAGAGGAGCACAGAAACAAAAATACCTTGTCTGCTGCATTCACTTCATTCATGATACATAATACCGGCTCTTACTAGCTCATGTATCCCCAGAGGCACGAAGAGAATAAGTAGGTATTAAGTAATAACCTCTTTTTTTTGTTCTTGAAACAGTTAAAACACCTATAATAATGCTTATTATGTAACCAATATATCACATGATAAGTAATGAATGAAAACTCACTGCGCTCTCAGCTTGATCAGGTGTTTCCTTGCAAATTGATCATTCGAGTCATGTTCCGTGATTTTAATGTACAGTTAGGTAGATTAAACTTACAATTTGGTGTTTCAAATCACACCGTCTTTAGTGGCTTGGATAAAATTGTTAAAGTAGTGTTAACTGGTAGCCACAACAAGATAGAGGCTGAGGCGCTTTGTTATATATCATTACATTTGTTATACATAATTCCAGCTATTTACTCCCTAGCACAGATGACAGAAATGAATTTATAAATTCCATTTTACTAAGTCACTTAACCTCTCAATGGATCACTATCTTGTCGCGATTGAGAGGCTTGCGTGCTTTGTTGATCCTAAGAGCTATGCTGGCTGGAGCCTGGTACTCCTAGTAGGGCCACCCAAGCCAGCCAGGTCGAAGGGGAGAAGCCAGACTAAATGTGATCCCTGGTCCTCCGTGTTGGGGGTTTTGTTTGGGTTAATAACTCACTCATGTAAAAAAAAAGCCGAGTTACAGAAACGTTAAACATAATTACTCACAAACACCAGGGAGCAGCGGAGATCGCCGACGATGAAATTTTGACGACGTTGGGACAAAAGCCTTCGGAAAGCTCAGCTTCCGATGGGAACTTTTAAAACAACGTGGCGCAGAATGGTCGAGATGGAGCGCAACAAAGCAGGCTGGAGCACACGGAACACAACACGCCGTGCAGTTGCAGACGGATCCAAGTGGAGGTGTAAGGTCGGAGCCTTACGTGCCTCCTGGCAAGAAAAGGGTTAAGGTAAGGTAAGGTAAGTTATATAAACTCCTATGTAGCTCCAAGACTATTCGTATTATTTACACGATTTTTATTTGTACTGATTATTATTCTAGATTTTAAGAAACATTAAATCCAGAGCTAAAAAGCATTGCATACTATTGGATAAGAACAAGTCTATAGTCCAATTGCAAAGGAAAGAGCTGAATCAATGTTGCCTGGGACAGTAAAATAACTATCTGCATGTCAATCATGCTTTAGCTCACCCCAATATATAAAGACTTATTGAATTTGAAAAGTCGAAAGCTACAATATTTATAAAAAATAACTTCAAAAAGTTTTCGTTCACCATATTTGCTTTCCTTCCTTTCCGTTTCGCGAGGCAAGATTAGTACCTTTAACAATAATTTTGGCAGCTCTCCATCTTACTTTCAGCTATTTCATGAATACTTTATACTGTAATAGTAATTTCTCACTTTAAAATGTCAGTGTGTAAAGACCAATAAAAACGTCGCTTGTGGTTGCATAGGGGTTTTTTGCGACAGCTGGAAGTAAAGTAAGTGCAACACACCATAATAACAGCGAGTTTTGACAACAGATAGTATTGGTTCGTTTATTCTATCCAAAGTGGCTCTCATTTTATGAGAAATTACAAGCAAAACCAAATAATTCATTGGATCTGAAATGAAGAGTCACAAATATAATCGTGGCTTGATTTGAGTGTGCTAACAAATGAGCTAAACTTTCCTTTTTCATTTTGGTTTTCTGCTCTGTTCAGTATTATATAATTAATCCACCACGAAATGTTGCATGCCATGCATTAAGAGAAACAAATCAAAAAGGAAAGCATCAGTGTTACACAGTCAGAGCAAGCCAGGTAGTTCAACACAAAAGGAAGATCTGCCATTGGCTTTGAGAGTGTTTGAATGTAACTGCAGGGCTATGTGGCGGTGTCATATATAAGGGCCTTCTTTAAGTAATGTTTTAAAGCCAGCTGTCATAAGAAGACGAGGTCCCAATGAGAGACATGAGGTTGAGTAAGATTGCCCTGTATAGCTTTTTCCAATTTGCAAGAAAGTTGTTTAGATGTATCATGGTAAAGTTACAACTGCTTTTAAACATTTTGAGCTCTAGACAATATACATTCAACCATTGGCAGAAAATGAATACTCATGAAGGAAAGAGTTATTTTATTTTGTTTTAACGTCATTTCCCCCTTATAACGAGCTCAGACGGTGCCCTTCATAGGGACTTCTGTTTAGCCGGATGCCCTTCCAGTCACCAACCAATGGTTGTTTCTTTTGTGAAGTTCCAAAAAATTATTTTTTCGTCTGCTCGTGTAATCGAACCCGGAATCTCTTGGTTACGGTGCAACTCCACTAACCATTAAGCCAAGGTCTTATGATATTCTGGGAAGTAAATTCGTTTTGGAAGTGGTCCTGGCACTTAATTCTAATAACTTTCAAAATCTTGTTGGTGTTTTGATAATTGTCATTTTGAATATTATCGAGTATTTCGATAGGTTGTTTGACATTACGGCAATTTGTCTGTAAAGAGAGTTACAACCAAAGACAAACCAGCTTTAAAATAAAACGAAATCACTGAAATTTCCACTTAAAGGAAGATCGAGCCATTTTCATAGGCAAGGTCATACAAATGTTCAATGATCCATGTTTTGGACAGCATAATATAGTCAAATAAAGTTATGTAATGGAATTTCAAAGTATATGACCTAGATAAAGTAATAATGTTTATTTTTGAAAAAGTAGTAATGCATGAACTTTGGAAAATAAATATGAAATTGGAGCATCTGGCTCAGACGTGAGCTTTTAATTACAAATATTAAACTTAGAAGAGCAACCAAGTTTCTTTAAAGATATTTCAGTTTTCGACTGCTGAAACACTCTCACTATTAAAAAATACGTTTGGCTCGAACTGGATTTTACTTCCAGTAATCTGAAAAATTACAAAAATGGTTTAAAATGAAAGTAGTATTTTTTTCTTATATAGTTTTTTCTTATTTTATAGTTAGAAAATTTTTCTTATATTGTTCCTTCATAGTCGACAAATTAAACACCAGAGGCAAATGATCACCACAAAGCAAATAATGCAGACAATGCAAATCCATATTTGTGATCAATATTTTGTAGGAGCTGGTCCAAAAAAAATGACGATGCTGGTTTCTTTTAGAATTCCCTTAATATACCCTCAGTGATATAATAGTATGTTTGCTTGCATTGGTTTATCGAGAGGAGCTTTTTATAGAATTGAGTTAGAGAATCACTTTTAGGGATACTTTTTTCCTTTTGGTACCTTTTTGTTGCCTTATTTTTGCTTTAATTCTTACTCCCTCGTTTTATGGACTCAGACGGTACCCTTCCGAGGGACTTCATTTGAGCAGTGAGCAATTCCAAATTGCATTTCTGACGTCAAGTAGTGGCTCTTTTTTCAGATTCCAAAGTTTTTCCTGCTAGGTAAATCGAACCCGGGGACCTCTCAGTAAAATTGGACTGCACTTTTCTTTGAGCCACAGCTTTTCAGTGTTAAGAACCTTTCTCTAAATTTAATACAACCTTATTTATATCAAAAACTACTAATGCTGTATCTATTCTAACATAGGACAATCTGGCAGAATTGTTTTGTTTAAGGCTCTTGAGGATCCCAAATCTGTAAGAAATGGATAATCCTTAAAATTAGAATAAACAAATAACTGATTATCTTATTAGTCTGAATACATATTAAGTCAAATCGTTCACTAATTCGTTCTAATGGTTAGCGAATTAGAGAAAAAAATTTGCAAAATAAACAACCTCAAAGTAAGTCACTTCTCACCCTCATTTGAAAATTATGTTGAAATAAATTTTCATCTTTTGTACATTTTTAACGTCTAGTATCGACTTTTTGTACTACGAAAACCATATCCACAGTTTTTGTCTTCGTGATGTTGATTTGATGGTTTTTAGTGTTGCTGATGCATTCGTTAAGTGCGATGTTAAGTGTCAATGTTTCTCCAGAGGGTCTATTAATGACGTCAGTTTTTTTACATCCAGTACTGGCTTGGCCTTCAGCTTACTGCAAGCGATCAGTCGCTTCTTGTTGGATTTAACAAATTTAAACTAGCTCAAAAATAAGATCAAGTCGTATTTTCAGTCTTCACAAAACTCAACTAAGTCGAATGTTACGTAATATCCTGCTTACTTGGATAAAGAAAGGAACAAATGACACAGGATAATTATTTAGAAAGAGATGAAAAAGATTATTCGAAAGATAAAACTTTAAACTATGTATGCATTTACAGAAAAGAATATGAGTACTGCCTATTTAAGTCAAACTCTATCTTTCTGTGTGAAATTGAAAGTATACGCAGGATACTGTTTGAAATTTCTTGTTATTCACCTTTTCAAAGAAGTATATTACGTCCAACGTTTACAAATTTAAAACTAATTCTATCATATTATAATCTGATAGAACTGGTTTTAACTTTGTTTTAAAAGATCATGCTTTTGATAAATTTAATAATTATTATTATTCAATTTATCAAAAACATGATCTTCTTGACTTTGAACAGCTGTGGATAAAAACGTTTTATTGTAATGAAAATAGTTCTCCAGAAATCTGCGAGTTCGGGAAAGTAAGAAGCTTCTCGTTTACCGTCACCATGTGGGCACCCTCATGGGGCACACAGAGCTGATGACACTTTCACTAGTTTTGTTGGGCTAATTTTTAAATATTATTGAGTTTGAGATGACCTCCCGGCGGGTGTTTTTGACTAATTTGGGAAAATATCTGAATAATTGCAGGGACAGGCGGATATAAATCCAGACGAGCAATGTGTGCGACACATGGTTGATATTTGCGATTTCGTTCTCTGGGAATTTACATTGAGAACTTCTTGTTGTCACACTGTCTTTAATCCTTTAAATTGGCGCCAGGATTCTTAGACGCTTCTCATCATAACAGGATTACACTTCATCCACAGCAAAAAGTGAAAGGAATTGACTTCTTGTGTCGCCAATTGTCAGGAACAATTTTTGTGAACGCAATGAACTTGGAGGTTTTCAACAGGTTTGAAATATTTTGCTTGAAATGTGCATTAACACCTTGCTGGAGATCCTGCTGTTGGTCCCACGAAACTTGCAGGAACAATCCGCCTGTCTTAACTTTCAATGGATTTATCGAATTAGTAAGAATATGCTTCCTTCTGCCACCTCAAATATTTGGCAACAGCCAAAACAGGGATACGCAAAAGGCATAAAAGTCGGTTGAGACATTGATGCGAACAAGGCAGATGGCACTTTAGATAGAGGGCGTGTGATAAGTAGAGAAAGAAAAGAAGAGAAGAACAAAAAAAATGATACTTACAGTTTAACGAGAAATCATGTCGTCCGGAATAAAAATGGAGTGAAGTTGAAAATAAAACTTGCAGGAAAAAGCAAATATCTAAGTGGAATTTAAAATGATTCAGTTTTGGAATGACCTTTTGGCAATGGTGTGAAGGTTTAGACGGTCGGGTGAAAAGAATCTCTTGTTCATCACAGTGGCTTTTATTATAGTTGAAAAGCTTCAGACCAAACCAGGAAATAAGGCGACTACTTCACTACTTTATTGTTGGACAGTTTGTGGTTTGTGTGACCTCAGGTATCATCAAACATTTTTACCCACAACTAAAACTGAATGACAACGCCCAACCAACAATTTTTCTTAGCCCTCTTAGATTCCCTGCCTCACCAAAGAGGCTTTGTGACATGAATATTGCCTTTCATAACAGGTCATGGGCATTTAATCATAGTCATCTGTAACTTTTAATTAGTTCTTCTAAACTGTCATTCCATTGACTGTTATTTCCTTTGGAGAGAATATCTAAATTTTGCAAGTTTTATTAATAGTATTTCAAACCTCAACAAGACCGAAGCGCTGGCAACGATTTTTTACCGCGAGAACCACATTCAAACTACAGCAAAATTTGTATTTATTCTCCAACAGCAACGTGAACCATAACATTTGTTTGTTCCAACCAGAACAGGGACTGCCAGGTAAACAGAAGGCACAAAAAAAGCCTGGCAATGCTGGTACTGACTTGAAGTATGATGGGGGACATCGGGACACAGTGGTGTCAGTATACAAACCAGCAAACAAAAGGTAAGAATAAACTACTGCTTTATACTGCTTTTTCTCTCTCTCTTTCTCTCTCTCTCCCCCTCTCTCTCTCTCTCTCTCTCTCTCTCACACACACACATACACACACATACACACATAACATAATATAACATAATGTAACATGACACTGGTCAACAGTACTTTTGTTACCAGGTAGTTTAATATCCTTTCCGGTACAGTTTGGGGCGGTGAACATATCAATCTAATACCATTTTTATTGAGCTATCTGCATACAAGTGAGACATTTGAAAATAGGATATTGCATAGCGACCAATAAATATTACAAAAAATACTATTCTCTTTGAAGGCAATTCAAGTCAAGATAAGTACAGTCTTCACCACACAAAGCTCTTCCGCCTGAATGGTAATATTGGATATTTAAGATCACATTTTCAATATAACTCAAACAAGAAATGCAATACAACGTAAACATCAATTTTAATAAAGTTTAATACTGAATTCGTACTTCAAATTGTTGTCCAAACAATATAAAGGAGGAGCCAGAATAAAAAGTTCACAATTCGTAAAATGTTCGAGTCGCTCTGTTGTGTGTAACAGTTGTGTCTCGTTTTAAGAACCAGCAATAGTCTCCAAGCATGGAATCGTCCCATCGGCCTTGATAGCGGTGCTCAAGCGTTGAGATTATTTGATGAAAATGCTGACCATGGTCGTCACTTACAGCTCCGAGGTTATCTGGAAAGAAGTCGAGATGGGAGTGAAGATAGTGGACTTTCACCGACATTCTGCAACCCATTTCCTTGAAGCTGAGCAACAGTTTAGAAATTACTTCCTGGTAGTTACTTGCGCGCTTGTTTCCAAGAAAGTTCTCCACAACAGACTTTAAAGCAATCCAGGCCTGTAGTTCTCTGTCCCTGAGAATATTGTGGAATTTGTCATCCCTAAGTAGCTGTCGGATTTGAGGTCCAATAAATATGCCAGCTTTGAGTTTTGCATCGCTAATTCGGGGGAATTTTTGCTGCAAGAAGATGAATGCTTCTCCGCTTTTATCCATTGGCCGTACAAACTGCTTCATCAGGCCGAGCTTTATGTGCAGTGGAGGTAGAAGTATATTTTGTTGATCAACCAGAGGAGGGTGCTGTACGTTGTGCTCACCTGGTATGAAGCTTGATCGTCTCGGTCATACTTTCTGTCTATAGTGCTTTTCATCTGCTCTGCTGTCCCATAGGCACAAAAAACAAGAATATTTGGTGTAACCACCTTGTAATCCTAAGAGCAAGCCAAGAACTTTAAGATCACCACATATCTTCCACCGGTATTCTTCATATTTTATGGCACTTAAAACCTCCTCCATAGCTTGGTATGTTTCTTTCATACCAACTGCATGTGCAACTGGAATTGGTGGTTGTTCATTACCATTATGCAGGAGGACAGCTTT